>CM067369.1:173346033-173750379 GCA_034401795.1 Chaetoderma sp. LZ-2023a | reverse complement strand
GCGACATGAGATTATCTTTAGGTGACGATGCTATGCAAGTTTAAGGAGGGTTGCCGGCTAGTTCTACCTACATAACCCTTTAAACATTAGTGATAAAATTCCAAAAATATTAAACTCATGTCCTACAAATCAATATATATTAAGCAGAAATTTTGATCTTATTGAACAGTCTTGGACATTAAATGGCTAAGCATCAGCTAGCCATTAGGATGGAGTGCATCCCTGGCCTATGCTAGCAGAATAAAGTGTACCATGTTGAAACAGATAGGTATATTGAGAGAGCGAGAGAGAGAGAGAGGGAGATCAGAAGGGAGGGATGGATGGAGATCGGAAGGGAGGGTTGGATGGAGGGAGAGAGAGGGGGAGGGAGGGAGAGAGGGGGAGGGATGGAGAGAGAAAGGGGGGAGGGAGAGAGAGAGAGAGAGAGAGGGAGAGAGAGAGGGAGATCAGAAGGGAGGGATGGATGGAGATCGGAAGGAGGGATGGATGGAGGGAGAGAGAGGGATGGAGAGAGAGAGGGGGAGGGAGGAGAGAGGGAGATCAGAAGGAGGGAGGGAGGGAGGGAGGGAGAGAGGGGGAGGGATGGAGAGAGAGAGAGCGAGAGGTAGGGAGAGAGAGAGAGGGAGAGAAGGGAGGGAGAGGGGAGGAGGGAGAGAGGGGAGGGATGGGAGGGAGAGGAATGGAGGGAGAGAGAGATGGACAGAGACAGAGGGTGAGAGAGATGGAGTGAGAGAGGGAGGGGAGCGGAGGGCAGAAAGGGATGGCGGGAGGGAGGGAGGGAGGGAGAGAGAGAGAGAGGAAGGAGGGAGGGATGGGAGAGGAGGGATGGAGAGGGAGAGAGAGAGAGAGAGAGAGGGAGAGAGAGAGGGAGATCAGAAGGGAGGGATGGATGGAGATCGGAAGGGAGGGATGGATGGAGGGAGAGAGAGGGATGGAGAGAGAGAGGGGGGAGGGAGGGAGAGAGGGAGATCAGAAGGGAGGGAGGGAGAGAGGGGGAGGGATGGAGAGAGAGAGCGAGAGGTAGGGAGAGAGAGAGAGGGAGAGAAGGGAGGGAGAGGGGAGGAGGGAGAGAGGGGAGGGGATGGGAGGGAGAGGAATGGAGGGAGAGAGAGATGGACAGAGACGGAGGGTGAGAGAGATGGAGTGAGAGAGGGAGGGGAGCGGAGGGCAGAAAGGGATGGCGGGAGGGAGGGAGGGAGGGAGAGAGAGAGAGAGGAAGGGAGGGAGGGATGGGAGAGGGAGGGATGGGAGAGGGAGGGATGGGAGAGGGGAGGGAGGGAGAGAGAGAGAGACTTGAGAGTGCCCAACTGACGAGAATATCCTATTCACTCACGGTAGCGGCTTATGATTAGATACTAACTAGGTATGAACACAGATCATGCAGCAGCGTGTGGTACACAGAAATACAAAAACATATTGAGTGGGCAGAGCGACATGAGATTATTTTTAGGTGATGATGCTATGCAAGTTTAAGGAGGGTTGCCGGCTAGTTCTACCTACATAGACCTTTAAACATTAGTGGTAAAATTCCAAAAATATTGAACTCATGTCCTACAAATCAATATATATATATTAAGCAGAAATTTTGATCTTATTAAACAGTCTTGGACATTAAATGGCTAAGCATCAGCTAGCCATTAGGATGGAGTGCGTCCCTGGCCTACGCTAGCAGAATAAATTGTACCATGTTGAAACAGATAGGTATATTGAGAGAGCGAGAGCGAGAGAGGGAGGGGGGGAGAGAGAGAGAGGGAGGGAGGGATGGAGGGAGAGAGAGGGGGAGGGAGGGAGAGAGGGGGAGGGATGGAGAGCGAGAGGGGGGAGGGAGGGAGAGAGAGAGAGGGAGAGGGCGAGAGGTAGGGAGAGAGAGAGAGAGAGGGACAGAGGGAAGGGAGAGGGGAGGGGATGGGAGGGAGAGGAACGGAGGGAGAGAGAGAGATGGACAGAGGCGGAGGGTGAGAGAGATGGAGTGAGAGAGAGGGAGGGGAGCGGAGGGCGGAAAGGAGGGAGGGAGGGCAGGAGGGAGGGGGGGGGGAGAGAGAGGAAGGGAGGGAGGGATGGGAGAGAGAGGGGAGAGAGAGACTTGAGAGAATGCCCAACTGACAAGAATATCCTATTCATTCACGGTGGCGGATTATGATTGGATACTAACTAGGTATGAACACAGATCATGCAGCAGCGTGCGGTACACAGAAATACAAAAACATATTGAGTGGGCAGAGCGACATGAGATTATCTTTAGGTGATGATGCTATGCAAGTTTAAGGAGGGTTGCCGGCTAGTTCTACTTACATAACCCTTTAAACATTAGTGGTAAAATTCCAAAAATATTGAACTCATGTCCTACAAATCAATATATGTTAAGCAGAAATTTTGATCTTATTGAACAGTCTTGGACATTAAATGGCTAAGTATCAGCTAGCCATTAGGATGGAGTGCGTCCCTGGCCCACGCTAGCAGAATAAATTGTACCATGTTGAAACAGATAGGTATATTGAGAGAGCGAGCGAGCGAGAGAGAGAGAGAGAGAGAGAGAGAGAAAGAGGGAAAGGGAGGGAGATCAGAAGGGAGGGATGGAGGGAGGGAGGGAGAGAGGAGAGAGGAGGGAGGGAGGGAGAGAGGGGAGGGATGGAGAGAGATAGAGAGGGGAGGGAGAGGAGAGAGCGAGAGAGAGAGAGAGGGAGAGGGCGAGAGGTAGGGAGAGGGGAGGAGGGAGAGATGGGAAGGAGAGGAAGAGAGAGACGGAGGGGGAGAGCGATGGAGTGAGAGAGAGGGAGGGGAGCAGAGGGGGGAAAGGGAGGGAGGGAGAGAGGGAGGGGGAGGGAGGGATGGGAGAGGGAGGGATAGGGAGAGATGGGGAGGGAGGGAGGGAGAGAGAGAGACTTGAGAGTGCCCAACTGATGAGAATATCCTATTTACTCATGGTAGCGGCTTATGATTAGATAGTAACTAGGTATGAACACAGATCATGCAGCAGCGTGCGATACACAGAAATACAAAAACATATTGAGTGGGCAGAGCGACATGAGATTATCTTTAGGTGATGATGCTATGCAAGTTTAAGGAGGGTTGCCGGCTAGTTCTACCTACATAACCCTTTAAACATTAGTGGTAAAATTCCAAAAATATTAAACTCATGTCCTACAAATCAATATATATTAAGCAGAAATTTTGACCTTATTGAACAGTCTTGGACATTAAATGGCTAAGCATCAGCTAGCCATTAGGATGGAGTGCGTCCCTTGCCTACGCTAGCAGAATAAATTGTACCATGTTGAAACAGATAGGTATATTGAGAGCGAAAGAGAGAGAAAGAGATCAGAAGGGAGGGAGGGGAGGGATGGAGGGAGAGAGGGGGAGGGAGGTAGAGGGGAGGATGGAGAGAGAGAGAGGGGAGGAGGGAGAGAGGGGGAGGGGATATGAGGGAGAGGAAGAGAGGGACGGAGGGGGAGAGAGAGATGGAGATAGACGGAGGGAAGAGCGATGGAGTGAGAGATAGGGAGAGGAGCGAAGGGGGGAAAAGGAGGGAGGGAGGGCGGGAGAGAGAGAGAGAGGAAGAGGGAGGGAGAGAGGGAAAGGGGAGGGAGGGAGAGAGCGAGAGAGGGAGAGTAGGGAGGGAGAGAGGGGGAGGTGAGGGGGGAGGGAGAGCGGAGGGGAGGGGAGGGAGAGGGAGGGGAGGGGGATGGAGAGGGAGAGAGCTGGAGAGAGAGGGAGGGAGAGAGGGGGAGGTGAGGGGGGAGGGGAGGGAGGGAGGGAGGGAGGGAGGGAGAGAGAGAGAGAGAGAGAGAGAGAGAGAGAGAGAGAGAGAGAGAGCGCGAGAGAGGGATGGAGAAAAGAAGGAAGGGAGAGAGAGAGAGGGGGGAGGGGGAATGTGAGGGGGAAGGGGGGGGGGGGGGCGGGGAGGGAGGGGACGGAGAGAGAGAGAGGGAGGGAGGGGGAGGGAGAGGGGTGGGTGGGTGGGAGGGAGAGATTGAGAGAGAGAGGGGGAGTGGAGGGGAGGGAGCTAGGGAGAGGGAGAGATTGAGAGAGCGAGAGAGAGAGAGAGAGAGAGATAGATAGATAGAGAGAGAGAGACACACACAAGCTACATACCACAGTCATGGATGTGAAACTGTACAGCAGAAATAAAATGTTCAAGACAATTAGACATCTACGCAATGATAACCCATCTAACCAAGTATTGATAAACTTTGAAAGCGCAGCGAGAGAGGGAGAGTAGGGAGGGAGAGAGGGGGAGGTGAGGGGGGAGGGAGAGCGGGGAGGGGAGGGAGAGGGAGAGAGAGGGAGGAGGGAGAGGGAGAGAGGGGAGGGAGAGAGTGAGGGAGAGAGAGAGGGAGGGAGGGAGAGAGAGAGAGCGCGAGAGAGGGATGGAGAAAAGAAGGAAGGGAGAGAGAGAGAGAGGGGGGAGGGTGGAGCAGGGAGGGAGGGGGAGGGGACGGAGAGAGAGAGAGGGATGGAGGGAGGGAGGGGGAGGGATGGGTGGGAGAGGGAGAGATTGAGAGAGAGGGCGAGTGGAGGGGGAGAGCGAGAGAGGGAGGGAGGGAGGGGAGGGAGCTAGGGAGAGGGAGAGATTGAGAGAGCGAGAGAGAAAGAAAGAGAGAGAGAGAGAGAGAGAGAGAGAGAGAGAGAGAGAGAGAGAGAGCGAGAGAGAGAGAGAGAGACACACACAAGCTACATACCACAGTCATGGATGTGAACCTGTACAGCAGAAATAAAATGTTCAAGACAATTAGACATCTACGCAATGATAACCCATCTAACCAAGTATTGATAAACTTTGAAAGCGCAGGGTTAGAAGATGTGTCGCTGGTAGACTGCTGTGCAGAGTTTTTTGGTAAGCTTGTAACTCCAGCAGACAGTCCAACATTTGACCCGGAAATAGCGCCTACTGCCTATTATTACTTCTATATCAGAGGCATTACTCCAATTTCACCAGATGTGAATATATATTCAGCTGATATTCTGATGACATCTGCTGTTTTCCAAGTCCGAACATATTTCCAGCGGACTAGGAAAACAGCAGATGCCATCAGAATATCAGCTGAACACATATTAAACGCCTCTGCTGAGATAATAAAAATTCTATATTTAATAATCAATAAAATTCTCAACACTGGAAATGCTCCGGAAGCAATGAAGATAGGACTTGCATTGTCACGCCTGTTCCAAAAAAGGGAAATGTCACCAATCACCTGACAACTATAGACGTATCACAGTCGGTTCACTTATTGCCAAAGTTATCGAAAAGGAGGTTACCAAGAGGGTAAGACCAATTCTGAACCAGAACAAAACTAGGCTTCAATTTGCCTTTGCTGAACACTGCTCTTCAAACAATACTGTATTTGTTATAACAGAGACTATTACAGAAACAATGGATACAAACAGTTAACAATACATTGCTTTTATGGATGCTAGTAAAGCCTTTGGTATAGTAACCCATCAAGGCATGCTAAATACAATATAAATGCAAGGTATAAGAAGACAACTCTGGGCAATAGTAAACAGTATGCACACTAACATTAGATCAGTTGTTAAATGGAAAGGTAACATTTCTCAAACAATTTACGAAGGTCAGGGCATTAGACAAGGTGGGGAATCTTTAACGGACCTTTTCAACAGCTGTACAAACCATCTACTTCAAAATATGAGGGCTATCTTGCTGAATTTAGAATCAGGAGTATCTCAATGTGTATCCCATAATAGCAGATACACCACTCTCCATGCAAATTTAGATAAACGAAGCTCAAATAGATACATCAAATGAACGCCACTTATTTAGCAACAACAAAACAAAACAACTAGCCATGAGAGGTTCGAAAACAGCAAACCTAAGCCTAAATGGTGTCTCTCTTGAAAATGCATACCAGTAAACACATCTTGGGGCTGTGCGAATGTCAAATGCTCATAACAAGGACACTATAGAAGCCAGAATGGTCCTATCTACAAGAGCATCATATTCACTTATGAGCGTAGGACTGTATGGCTTAAACGGTTTGAATCCACTAACATCAATACAGTTATGGGGCATATACATAACTCCTGGTCTTATCTATGGATTTGAACGTCTAGTACTAAAACAGAAAAAATTCAAAGGCTAGAGAAATTCTATAGATATCATCTGAAAGCCATACAGCACTTACCAACTGGAACTGCAAACTCAGCAGTATACATAATATTGAGAGCCTTACCATTTGAAGGTGAACTCCACAAGAGAATGATAAATTTCTTCGCACAAATGTTGAGAAGAGAAGATTTCTTCCTGGACCGCCCAGAGTTAGAGAATGTTAGAAGCCCAACTATGCTAAAGATGAGACCATTGAAGTAGCAACAGAATATTCCTAATGCTACATACAAGTGATATTGGACCAGGGCTGGGTCAAATGCAAATGTATTTGTATTTTAAGTAATTTTTTAGGTATTTAAAAGTATTTGTATTTGAACAGTATTTAAGGCAAAAGTATTTGTATTTGTATTTATATACATTGTCAATGTATTTGAGTATTTTCACATACTTTTCAAAATACTTTTCCGTTTATTTCTGACAAATTCTTACATTCAAATGTACATGCGCATTGCAAATTAAAATTTAATACAGATTTCTCATATCTTCTGTAACACTTTGCATGACATACTCTGTTGAATATTTTAAAATTAGCTTGACTTGGAGTTGTTGATGAAGCAACAACCTCCCGTGAATTCTTTTTAAAAATAATAAACAGCTTTCTTGAAATATAGTTACTGGGGATACATCGCTAAAATATGACCCAATAACAGTACAATGATATTTTTATTATAAAAACACAGATTACATCCCATTTAGAATAGAACTAATCCTTTTATAAATAGTTTACTAATTGCTTTGGAATCATAAAAAAATCATTTTTTTAATACATTTCACACATGTTATCCAAAATTTTAATTAGCCTGTTTTTAAAGATGCAAATGAAATCGTCAGAATATTTGTAAAATAATTTAATCTAAAATGTTGTGTTCTTAGGCAGCAACAACTTTCAATCAAATTGTTTTAAAAATATTTACAGGATTTTCTCTGTTTTAGGTAACACACATTATCAATGGATATATAGAATAAGAAGAGCTTTGCTTCCAATCTGTCCTTTGATTGTTGTTATAGAACCTGTCCCAGTTCCTCAACCAATAAATAGTACAGTACTGCTCTCTAACTGCATCAAACTGCCTAAGGCTTGTATAGCTGGTCTAAATCTCAAGTTTTATCAGTAGTAGAATGGACAATTATCTGCTTTCAAAGCAACCTAGGTAGAGCTGGTCATTATAATCAACACCTCTATTATACTAGCTTGCATGACTCTTATACCCCTCTGTTAATCTTTTTAAATCGCAAATTTTATATTTAAATCATTCATTAAATATGAATTAATTACCCTTTCCAGAGTATCCATCCATCATCTGACCTTGTATGACGTCATAATCAGCTCAACGCCAATCATTACGTCACAAAGGGTTCCATATAGACCGTCATCAAATCTCAAATAGTCATGACTAGTTGTATGAATTGTATATCGTTGTAATTATCTGCTATTTAATAAACATGCTGTTGAATATTTTGAAACTAATTTGACTGGGTGCTGTTGCTGCCTTAGGCATCAACAGCACCCAGTCAAATTAGTTTCAAAATATTCAACAGCTTACCTGTGTAGTCTTTTGGAAATTGATAGTCAGGGTGTTCAGAGATCGATCGATTCCAACAAGATCAAGGTGTGGGTGGAGCTTAGCTAGAGATGGGCGGGGCATGGCTAAAACCGGAAAGGTCCATTACCCTTTCCCTAACTGATGTCAAATGATTAATTGTAGAACAAAGGCTATTGTAGATGTTGGAAATAGTCTTGTGTCTTAGACAGTAGCCCTCTACAGAATCGCCTTTCATTATACAGACCAGTTATCATGTGAAAGGGAATGAAACTTATGAATATGAAATCTTAGAAACTTACAAATTAAATTAAATCTTTTTGGGTACAATTTGAATGCAAATTTTACCAAAAATAACTTTGAGTCAGATAGTTTTACCACATCTAAATAAAACAGACCTTGCTATCCCATTTCAGTCCGAAATTTAATAAACCTGGTTTTAGATGTAATAAATATATCATAGTCTGATTCTTGCTTCTCATTGCAACACTTCTGTCAGACTAACAATCCCTTAGCAAATGTTTATAATTATTACTCCATTTAGATATTTGCTTTGCGACTCTCCATTGATAGGCCAAGGGAAGAATATTTTTCAGAATTTATGACTGGAATGACTAGCTTGCTTATCGAGCCAGTCATTCCAGTGCCAAACTTGTAAAAATAGTCTTATCTTAGTCTGACTGGCTTGGCCATTAAAGGGTTAACTGCATATAACTGATAGATCAAGTGAGTCTGAGTAAAAAACTTATAACAACCTGTAGCTGATCTAAAGCTCACAAATTCTATCAAAGCAACCTCCTAGAGCTGGTCAAGTTATAACAACACCTCCATTGCACTCGCTTGCATGACTCTATATGAACAGACGTTTTTTAATTAAATAGTCTTACATGTAAGAACAATGGGCAATGATCTAAATAAATAAACAGAATCAATTGTAAGTGTTTGGCCCATTTCTGTCGGAACTTTAATAAATCTGCTAATGAACATGAAATTCATATTTAAAAAAATAATTTGACTGGGTATAGTTTGAATACTGCCTATGTAGTCATATATAGCAATTAACAACTCTAAGTTAAATTATTTTCAAAATAATCACACGATTTTGTATCAATGCATATTCTCTATACTCTCCCATAGGAAACACCATAGACCTACAGTTTTCAGTGTTCTTAAAATAATCAACAGGAGTTGTACATTTGGAACCAGGTACCAGTGTTGATTAATCCCTTGAATAGTAATAAAAGCATCAATTCAGATGGTCTACCAAAATGAGTATGTTGGCATGCTAAGATTGCATCCATTTCAGATAAAGTAGAAAGGGAATATTGTCATACATCAGGAAGTATAATTTCATCAAACTTAAATTTGATGTTGAAATATGTAAGTGTTTAGCAAAGGCTATCTGCCATTTTGAATATGATGTAATTTTGCATTAACTATTCATGACCGAACGCAGGAGACTTGCTGATTAAGTTTGCTAGCTAGTTTATGATTTCAACTTCGGCTAAAGTTAACTATGGTTAGCCAGTCGACCTTGAGCCTAGATATGAATTTGCATCCACAAATATGTCAAAAATAAGATACTGATATCATAGGTTTTCCTTACATGACAATCGCATTCATAAAATGATACTTGTGTCTTTTTGCACCCGTAGGTTGGTATCTATGATTGTCCATGCTCATGTAAATTTGAGGGTCTCACTGTCCATCACTAAAGTTCCAACTGCACCATATTTTGGACTTCTAAAAGATATTAAGAAGTATTTGAGAGGTATTTCAAATACTTACCATAAATATTTGTATTTAAATACATTGCATAAAACAATTATTTGTATTTGAAGAATTCCAGAGTATTGTATTTGTATTTAAATACTTTTGAAAGTATTTGACCCCAGAGATGATTGGCGATGGTGTTAAAATGGTCAACTGGCAATCAGCCGGGCAGGGTTCAAATACCGCTTGATTGTCAGGCGATCAAGTGGCGGATAAGCAATCGGTGGAAACATAGGGAATCTCCTTCACGACTCGTTGTCTTTCTCCACCAGGAGTATAACGGGTACCAATAGAAAAGCTGTCGAAGTTACCCATAGTTGACTGAAATAAAACCAGCCTAGATATGGCATGAATGGGACAGGGAATGAGGGACTCTATATACGCCTCTCAAACCAATAACCTCTTCTTTGACACCAACCCTGTATTAGACGCAAGCAATCTTACAGACTCATATTTCGAGACATTAAAAAATATGCAAGAAAACTATGCTTGAACCTGCATAAGAAGCACTCCGCTTTATCTGAATTAATTCTGATATAGAATCGTCCATGAAAAGACGACACCGCAACTAAGTGTAAATAATTAATGTAACAATTAATCTAAAAACTAATCTATAATGAAATTGGATAGGAATATAACATAAATCACCTATTTATATCTGCTGCTTCTAATAGGACAAGGGCTGTAAATTCTTTAAATCCAAATCTCTGTTTAGGGGGAGGGGCGTGCGCGGATCCAGACGTTCGCACCGCTTGCCTATGCGAAGGTCAGTGGTAGAAAATCTTTTTTTTCACTGATCTCAGAGATAATTACTTTATCCCCCAACCCACCCCTCCCTGAATATGTCTACTTATACTCATGGCTCGCACCCTAACGATGGTATAGTATACATTCATTTTCTTAATACACACCTCGATTTGTATTAGTGGTTTGAATTTATTTTACGAGGGGGAGTAACTACATGCTGACTTTTTGTCCTGTGTGGGGACTATTGTCCGGGAAGTGGTGGCCGTTAACCTGACTGGTTGATGCCTATTGGTTCCATGGTGTGGAGTTGATGGATCCAGTGGCTCTCTTTCTGCCTTCTCCATGTGGTGGAGTTGCTGACATCCAGGTCTGATTCTAGGACTTGGATTATTTTGAATGGCGTTTTTTGTTGAAGTGTCGCGATACCGGTGTGTCGTAGCTTTCGCTTCGATAGAGGTTTGTGATGGAGCATAGATGTTCTTGTATGCATGTTTTAAAGGTGCACAATGTCTCTCCCACGTACTGTTTGTGGCATCTGTTGCAGGTGATGAGATAGACGATGTTTCTGGTTTGGCAATTGCCGATGATTTTGCCAGTGTATGGTAGTTGTGTGTGCATGCTTGTGAAAAAACCCGGTCTTTGTCCATGTGGTTGCAGATATTGGAATTCTTGGTGGGACAGGCTTTGAATGGGTTCCTGTGTTTCCATTGGCGGTGCTGTGAGCGGTGGCAGTTTCATCCTGACTATAGTGCCTTTGATAGTTTTATTTTTCCTGAAGCCGAATAGTGGCTTTTCAGGAAACGCTGACCTGCATCTGTTTCTGACTTCCAAAATTGTCCAATATTTGTTGGGTTTTTTTTTTAAATGCCTGTATGAGTAAATTCACAAACGAAAATGGGTCTGTGTCCCTGTTGAGTTTTCGGTGTTGAGTGGGGTACGGTTTGCCTCGCTTTTTGCCTGACACTGGCTCGTGCTGTAGCTAGGATGCCTATGGGATATCATCTCTTCTTGCAGTCACCTTGCAACAACAACCTGTTGTTATCTTAGCCATGCAGGTGTGTGCAGATGAGTCTGCAGGGGAGGAATTGGCCATATGGAATGTCATCTTTGCAGGATGAAGGGTGCACTGAGTTGTGGTGGAGATAACCATGGGTATTTGTGGGTTTGGTGTAAATTGTCCAATATTTGTTTTGCTTTTTTAAGAAAATGCCCGTATGAGTAAACTTAGAAACGAAAATGGATCTCTGTGTTCCTGTCTGTTGTTGAGTTTTCGGTGTTGAGTGGAGTACGGTTTGCCTTGCTTTTTGCCTGACTGGATCGTGCTGTAATTAGGACGCCTATGGGGTATCATCTTTTCTTGTAGTCACCTTACAACAACAAGCTGTTGTTATTGTAGTCCTGCAGGCGTGTGCAGATGAGTCTGCGGGGGAGGAATTGGGGCCACATGGATTGGCATCTTTGCAGGATGAATGGTGCGCTGAGTCGTGGTGGAGATAGCCATGGGTATCTGTGGGTTTGGTGTAAAGGTCAAAGATAATGTCCTTTGACTGTGTTTGGATCACTAGAGTAATCAGGAAGGAGACCTGTATTGCCGAGCATTACATGGTGAATTTGATGGTGCTGTGTGATGAGTTCATATCTGACACAAAATTGTCTAGGGCTGCCTTTCCATGCTCCCATACCATAAAGATGTTGTCTATGTATCTTACATAGAAATATGGACGGAGTGCAGTGGAGTTTAGAAGTTTTGTTTCTAGATCAGCCATGAAGATGCATGCAAAGGCGCATGCAGCCTTGCTGCCCATGGCTGTGCCACCCACCTTAAGCAATGTTCACCATCGAACTCGAATTGTTGCATTTCAACACCAATTATACGGAATACATATTATATACGAGAATGCCGTAATTTCGATGCTATTTCCGGGAAGTTATTGCAAAATTTCTTTTCAAATTTTTTTAAATTTTATTTAAAACTCACAATAACAATTTTGTCTTTACACAACCTGCTGCAACCTAGATGCGACTTCTATTTGATACATTTTGTGTTTTAAAACTGATAAGAAATTAAAATGGCTCAACCTCGAAAATTGGCATAAGTCTTCTATTAAGCTACAATTATGTGATTTGCTGTACTCCTTATTTGGATGTTCGCCTGAAGGGAAACTCCGAGAGGCAGAATTTACACAAGAATAGCATGATGCTGGATACCTGTGAAACCTAGACCCATGCTATTATACTTATGCTAATCCAAACTTGAACTGAAAGAGAATGGACATTTTCCACGGGAAAACTTGTATTTTCTTGAAGATTCTGACAATAAAATAGTCAAAGCAAGTAAACTCAGTGTGGGACGGAGACATCTACAAATAATCTCAGAAACTATCGTATTCTAATAATTTATTCTTCAATGCTCATTTACATTTTGATGGGTAAATGACAGTATATAACATTGCATTACAATGTATAAATAAAGTGCTGGTACAAATCACCACCCCACTCCACCCCCTGCATGAAACATATCAACTGAGATAACAGCTTTATACAAGCAATACTAAAAATCTCACTAATATAAAAAGATAATTAATATAAGTATAATCTGCAATAAAATGTTTTAAAACAATATATAAATTGGTTCACACTGAAAAATGGATTTCACAAAATAAATTTTCAAATCATCACAATATAATTTTATTGACAAAAGCAGAATGATCTTGATGCTCAGACAAATTTCTTCAATACCCACATCTTCAATATATATTTCAATCAGGCAGCGATGAGGTCAAAATTGTATTTTGAAAACAAAGATTCTGTAAGCTGTTGGCACGGTTTTAGCTTTTTCCTCCAGTAGAAGCAGTGCTATTGAAGAATGTCTTAAGAACAAGAACAACAAGGTGACTAAGAACATGGGATGCTCACCTGAACCACTAGCATTTGAACCATTTACACCTGAATAAACATGGATAATTTTTGGAAAATCCAAGACGGCCACCAAAAAACTTACCAATAAAAATTCTCGGAAATATGTTGTAGTCTACGACCATAGGATCATTCTACCTACCATATTTCGCCTATTTGAAGCCCATAGCTAGGCTTCTATTAGGACAAGGTGTTCAATTTCCAAACCAACATTTCTGAGAAAGGGGGTGGCCTTATATTAGTTTTCCCAAAAAGATTTCTAAAAATTATATCACGAAAATTGAACACAATTTCCCGGTAGAAAATTCCCGCCACCTTATGACTATGTTTAATGTACACTCCAAAAACATCACGCGGAAGTGAAATTATTAAATTGGGGTGTCTAAATATTGCTTATTCTTTAATAAATATCACTTATTACATCAAAATTTATCCAGAGTTTGACACAAAATGGCGTCGAGAAAAATTATAAATCACGTGATTCGCCTTCAATTGCAAACGATCTTTATTTATAGCGAGTACTCAGATATAAATATTCTGGACTCGGAACTCAGAAATTGCTATATATTATCATAGCACGATAGGAACTGAATGTTCCCGTACCCGTTTGATAACGAACTCCCGTTAACGCATAAGATCACACAGCGCCTCCAATCGCAAAAGAGCCAGCGGCCATTAGAGCATAAAATCACACAGTGGCTCGCCAACATAAGAAGTGGTCTATCTCATTTTAATTCTCAGACTCTCAAGCAATATTTGTTGTACGTGATTCCATTTTGGATCATCTGATGTTGGTCGGCATAACAACTGGTGACCATCTTAACACATTCCTAATGTCACATGATTTCTATATTTTCGAGGCAACATTTTATGTCAAAATTAGATTGATTTTGATTTAATAAATGATCTTTATTGAAGATACTTGATATTTAGACGGTCCTATTTAATAATTTCTCTTCCACCATGATATTTTTAGGCATATATTAAACATAGTGCCGAGTGGTGGTAATTTTTTATACCAATTTTTGATTTTTTAAAGGTACGTTTTTCTAAACTTCACAGCGTTTTATACTTGAATACAAGGATTTTGGTCAAATTTGGGCCTGCGACCTATATTTGAGGGCGGCTTTAGTCGAGAAATGACGGTATTTCCAATGGCATATACCTTTATTTAATCAGTATAGTACCTGCATATTTGTGTACCAAACCCGACCAACGGTGAGCGCTACATCATCTTTGACAATTCCTAGTGCCAGTTTTCGTGACTTGTCACGTTACTCTGGTTTATACTTTTAAGAATTTCGACCTACGTTTTAATCTAAAATCACGTTTTTTTTGTACAAAATCGATCGCGATGTTTCAAAGCAAAAATCGTGCTAGCCTACTCAAGATAGCCACCAAAGCATTTGGGCAATCAAGTTCCCTTGAACAAACTTGGTTTTTGAATCAATCCTCCCAGGGGTTTCGGAAATTTAAAAAAACCTGCCAAAATCCAAGGCAGCAATATCTTCCAATCCAATTATGTTCAAAATATACAACAGAACATTTCTGGCATTGCCCTTCACCGTTTAACCCAAATTTATCAAATTTCTTTAGGACCCTATGGGCAAGTTTCCAGCCAAGTTTGGTCAATATATCTCCAGTAGAACAACAGTTATTGACAAATTAGTTTTCAAAATAATATTTTAATTAATCTGGTCCCATGGTCTTGCCCTTTGACTTTTTGACCCAAATTTATCACACTTCTTCGGGACCCCATGAGCAACCATCCACCCAAGTTTGATCAAGATATCTCCAGTAGAGTTATTGACAAACAAGCTTTTGTGACTGACTGACTGACTAAGAGACATGACAGTTTCTTGAGCTGCTACCCGCTGCTAAAAATACATAGAGAAATCACATACATGTACTTGATTACGCTTTGTGTCATTTCACAGGTTCCAATGTAAAGCTTGACCATTTCGGGAAATATAAACAATCTATCCCCATCACAGAAAACACATTATAACGACTATTAAGTTATTATCCGAACTTGGGTGAGATCCATTTACCCTAGTCGAACACAAGTTATTGATGGAAACCAATTATTCACGTACATATGTACACTGCAGTCTGACTGGTTTTTCTCTCACTTTGAAGAAATGTTACCTTTCTTTTAAGGACTGAAAAATCATAGCAGTCTATTTAACCTCTCTCGTGTCAACTTAACCATTTAATGGTCAAACTGACCAAAACAACTTTGCAGTGGTCTTCAGACATGGTTATTTGAAAGGCCTAGACAAGAGTATTTTAGAATATTTACCACTAGAATGACTGGTTCAGTAACCGAGCCAGTCACTCCAGTGGTAAATTTTCAAAAATACTCTTCTCTCGGCCTGCAAATAGACACTGGCTAAGTAAAAACTTTAATTTTATTTACCATTACCCCGTTAATGGTCAAGCCGGCGAAAAAAAATTCAGTGGTAAATTTACAATATTGACCATCAAAATATTTATTTGATATATCAAGTAATATTTTAAGTGCTTTGAGGGGCTGTTGACACAAGAGGGGTTAAAGTCAGTCAATGGAAATATGCAGTGAGTAAAACAATACAGTAAGTTAACATTAAATATCAGTACTGGTTCTTGAAGACAGGTTGTCCTTTGACAGGGTGTACTAATAATAGTTAATCACAAATGGAGATTTATCCCAGTTAGTGTCCATCATTAAAATGAACAAGGCACTGCAAGCAATGGATGGATCCATTTCTATCTCTGTCACGCCCATTTCTAGTTACACTCCAACCGCATTTTACATGTGTTGGAATTCATGAATCCAATTCCTCACTCAATCATATGATGTCATAATCATCTATGTGACGTGTAAGAGATGTCATAATCATGAGGTCATGAATTGACTCGAAATACTCCGTCTTAGCACTTAATAGTCCGACATATTGTATGAATTGTATGTCTTTACCATTTAATAAACATTCTGCTGCATATTTTGAAACTAATTTGACTGGGCCCAGTCAAATTAGTTTCAAAATATTTAACAGATTAAATGTAGTTTTTTGGAAATTGATAGTCAGGGAGTTCAGAGATCGATCGATCCCAACACGGACGTGGTGCGGGTAGAGTTTAGATTGAGATGAGCGGGGCATAGCTAAATCTGGAGCGGTCCATTGATTTGAAACATGAATTTCTAATATCTACATTTTACTGGAGCTAAACAGCTTAGCCGTTGAATATTTTGAAACTAATGTGACTGGGAGCTGTTGCTGCCTATGCAACAGTCAAAGTTGTTCAAAATATTCAACAGAATGTTTATTAAATTATAAACTCATCAAAGCCATACAATTTGTACACTTTCATGATGGAGTTTTCGATTTTCTTGACAGAGCTACATCATTTGTGATGTCAGGTAACAGATGATATATTTGATTATTACGTCAGATACTTGAATGACAGATCAGATCTGTCCATAGACATCATATTGGTCCGGCGTTTTGCTGAAATCTGACCTATTAGGCATTACATACTTACTATGTACGCATATACACGCGAAAGGGAACAATGAAATATTGCCTAAAATTGTTAAAATAATGTTATCGAGGATACAGACATTGTTATACAACAGCACTCAATAGATCTGTCTTGTGGATTTTATCTATTGTGGAGGCACGATATAGAGCCAGAGTGCCAAAGACTGATAGCATTATAAGGATGAGAAACATGCCCGACCAGCCAAAATGGATCGTCACAAAACCGATCACAGGACCTTCTAAGAATGTGCCAACACTGCCAAAACCTGCAAGGAAAAAATGTATGACCAGTTGTTCATTACACAAGTGTGCAAAATATATAAAGCATATTTGCCTGAAAATTGTTCAGTCATGCTGTTATTAGTTTGACTTGATATTGTTGCTGACCAAGGTAGCAACAATCATGTCAAATATGTTTGAAAACAATCAGCAGGACATTTCATTGGACGAACAAACTAATTTAAGTAATAATAGTGTGTTTCTAGGCTGACAAGATCCATTGTGAATTATTTTAGTAAACAGGTTGATGGTTTCTGATAACAAATATTCATGATGCATCTCGGGAAAGATCTTTCTGTTCAAAAAACTATATAAAAAATGTTAAGATACAAAGATTCCACGTTAACAAGAAGTAGAAGTATCCTCTATGCCATTCAAGTATGACGTTATAATTAAATACATTACTTGTTAGCTGATGTCACAATCAAAATAATATCACAATCAAAAGGATGTAACTCCACCACGAATGTCGAAGTCTGTCGTGAAACTGTCCCGAATTGTATGTTTTGGGTGAATTTGCAATTTAATCCTTTAATGGTCAGATTTGCTCGATAGAATTTAAATTTTCTAACAATAAATGTCCATTTCTAGACCAAGAGAAGACTATTTTTGAAAATTTATGACTGGAATGAATGGCTCGATTATTGAAAGATCCACCCATTTCTAGCTATGTCCAACCGATTTCTAGCTGAGCTCTGCCAAATTTCGACACGTGCTAGAATCAATTTGAAACCTGAATTCCCAGAATCTAAATTTCAAGGTAACTATATAGTCAAGCTGTTGAATATTTTAAAACTAATTTGACAGTCAAATTAGTTTCAAAACATTCAAAAGAATCGTTAATAAATTGTAAATCCATCAGACATACAATGTGTACACTCCACTGATTTTTTTATTTTCCTGACGGAATTATAATACGTCACTATGATTGTGATGTCGCTACCTAATGACGTAATTGATTATGACATTAAATACTTGAGTGACAGATCAGATCCATTCATTCTGTTTAATTAACTGCCTCGTCTGTTCTCATGGTTCATAAACATCAGAGCTCAGATCACAGTCGCTGAATAGAATAAATAGAATGCTTAGTTTGGTTGCACTATATTATGGTGACAGCAGTCTAATATTGACCGCAAGCACAAAAAAGGTCGACTACGAAAACTCATTTACAATTTATTAAATATGCTGAATATTTTGAAACTAATTTGACTTGCAGCAGCAACAGCTTCCTGTCAAATTTGTTTCAAAATATCTAACAGCTTACCTGTAAAGTTAACTTGAAATTGCAATTTTTGGAATCCAAGCTTCAAAGGGTTAGCATTTTGTCTAACCCTTACCACTCTGATGTCAAAATTTAAAATTTTCAACTTAAAGTAAAAGATGATCTAGCATTTATTTTTCAACAAATTTGGTGGAAGATGGTGCTGTCATAGACAGCAACATCTTCCATCAAAATTGTTGAACAAGAGGCCCAAGGGCCTGTGGCGCTCACCTGGACCATTGGCATTTAAACCATTTGCATTTAAATAGACATGAGGGATGATTTTCGGTAAATCCAAGATGGCCACCAAAAAAATGAACCAATTAACACTCGCTTAATATGTTGAAACCTACCATCATAGGATTGTTCCACCAAGTTTTGTTGAAATCGGGTTATTGATTGAAGGAGTACCATTTTTAAATGGTTCCGGAAGACTTTCAGAAAATCAGAGATTTCTGCCAAAACATTGACCTGAATAGAATTTCAAGAGGCTACGGCAATAGGATCCTTCCAACCAAAATTGTTTGAAATTGCCCAAGCGATTAATGAGTAGCATTTTATATGAATTCCCATTTATCGGAAAACCCAAGATGGCCACCGTCAAAATTTTGTATACAAGTTCTGAAGTGTACAGGCCTAGGGTTCTTTCAGCTGAGTTTGGTTGAAATCGGCTAAGCGGTTAATGAGGAGTAACCTTTTAGTTGATTTCCCAAAATATTCAGAAAATCCAAAATGGCCACCAGGTGAGCTAAAAATGTACACTAGTTTCTTTGCTTTTGACACTGTAAAAGATAGAATATTGACATCAGTGTGCTAAGGGTTAAACACAAGAAAGCTGAAGCGTACAATGTCTCGTCTGTAAAGGCATGGATAGTGTGGATTGCCAAAGCAAATTTGGATTGGTTCGTAATCCACATATTCAGTAAGGCATCAACAAACCAGTGTAACGAATTAAACATGAACAATTTTACCAAACTGTGGAGTCTGATCTTGAAACTAGTAATGATGCAGATAGTACCCCTGCATAGTATATAACTCTGTTGTAAAATTGTGTTGATATCTGGTGAGACATTGTTGAAAATCGGTGGTCCATAAAAAACTATCCCCCCCAAAACATGAAAAAAGTTCAAAGTCCAAAACTGTGAAAAAGGTAGTACAGGACCTGGTCTTCCCAGGAATAAATAGTCTGCGAAAAAATAATGTCCAAGCCATGTACATAGAATTAGATTACCAATTTGACCCCTGGCCACTGCCCTCAGATTGACACAAGAACAAAATAATTTGTTGTACTTTAGTCTACTAACTACATGCTTCGAAATGATGTGACATGAGCACATTTGATAAAAATTATTTTCTGCCCACCATTTCCCCATCCCTGCCCCTGGGGGTGATATCAAAATTCCAATGTGTCATGCACGCACATCATACCCACAGTTTCAAGTTTCTATGTGAAATGGTCTAGGAGTTGTGTTACAATCGATTGGTGCCAACTTTTGACCCAGCCCCCTACTCTCAGTTTGACCCATGATCAAAATAATTCCTTGTACTGTAGTCTACTCATCATTGGCTTGAAAATGATATGTGACATGACCACCTTTGGATAAATTTACTTTTTTACCCACAGTCCCAAACCCCTGGGCCCGTATGCATAAAGGAAGTGTAACTTTACACTAGTTTAAGCAAAACTTAGTTTAGTTAACCCACTGTTTGTGGTTTTAACAAAATCGGTATGCGCGAGGGGCTGTTTAAGTAAACTCGGGGTAGCTAAACCAAGGTTAAGCATAACCTTAGTTTATCAGTAAACCATTGTTTAGTGTCAAATATTTGTCAATTTCGCGGCAAGCTGTTAGTCGACGACGGTCATAAAAGCATGCAATGACTCGCGACATGCATTTAGGTCTACACGTTTTCAGTTGACATTATAGCCAATATGAAGCAAACAGAGAAAGGTAGGCCTGCGTATGCCGAGCTAATTGATACTGCAACGTTACGCAAACGATCCAAAAATTGGGACAATGCCGAAAAGGAATTTTTAGTTGACTCAATCCGTGATTGTATAAATGTTCTTGAAGATAAGAAAACTGATGCCGGGATCAATCGAAAGAAGACAACTGCTTGGTCCAATGTCTTCACAACACATATAGCGAAATTTGGTGAAACAAGAACTGTAAAGCAGCTTAAAGAACAGGTGAAGCAAATGAAACTGGCCGCCAAGAAGAGCTTTGCGGAACAAAAACGTGAGAAAGCTAAAACCGGTGGTGGACCAGGACCCAAGGAGCCATCAGCCCTTGACACCGAAATCTTCCACCTTATTCCAGCAGAATTTCAGCAGTTCCAAAATCCTTTCGATGACGATGTCGTACAAGACGATGCCACAAGGAAGTCTGCTCTTGGTGAACCTGGTTCTACGCAGTCTATAGACGTCACACATTGGTAAGAGCTAACCAAAGCCACATATCACTACTCCACTCACACCATCATGCCAAACGCACGCACGCATGCACACACGCACGCACGCGCATGGATGCACATATATGCTTACAGATACGGAAGTAATGTAGTGCGCCTATTAACAAATTTGGTCCATTTGTAAATGGCGCACAGACTGTATGCCAATTTGTTATCTGCACACCCATTTGTACCGGAGCGGACGCTTATGTCAATCTGCTACCGACGCACCCATCTGTAAACGGAGCATGGCACATGTAACAATTTGTTATTCCATCGTTCTTTTCTAAATGGCGCAATGCCCATATGACAATATGCTCTATATCATTGGTCATTGTTTGATATTGGCATATGGTTTGTGTGCTCTTTACCAATTGTCAACTTGGCCAATTTAGGTCTACACTTGCTCTATGAGTTTCGATTCAATCTGTTAAGCAGTTTCGAGAAGTGTTTAAAACGCTTCTAATGATCGACCGATATCGCCGGCGGCCATCTTGGATTTTGCCCGATTGGCTTCATTTGAGCAAACTTGGATCTCTATGACATAAAGATGCTTCCTACGAAATATAATTGTATTGACCCAGTGGTATGGGCGGCGAAACAGGGGGGGGGGGGGGAACGTGTCCCCTCCCCCCCCCCCCCCCCCAATGAAAACCTTTTTTTGGGGGGACACCATATATGATGCCCCCCCCCCCCAAATAAGTGATTGTGCCTGAAATTTGCTTGAAATGACTATTTAGAGGTGTCAAACAATTTTTGTGGGAAGACACCGGACCCCCTGTTAATGGTAGGTCACCACCCCTCCCCAGGTTCGGTCGGGGTCCGTCCACCCAATCTCAAAATTGTTCCGCCGCCCTTACCCAGTGGTTCTTGAGAGGATAATTACGCATTTCACATCTGAGCCGACCGAAAACGGCACGTGCAGGGCTCTTATGAAATGCCCATTAAAGACCAAAAGAGGACTTTTTTTTAAATATCATCACTGGAATGACTGGCCCAATAAATGAGCCAGTCATTCCAGTGTTAAAATATAAAAACTAGTCTTCTCTTGACCTGCAAATGGTCATCTCCTTGGAGAAAATTGAAATTTTATGTACAAAATTTCGCCATCTATTTTCAGCGTGGCTAGCAACGAAGGAGACGATGGTGATGATATCTTAGAGCTTGTAGAAGAGACATCCCAGCAATCAGAAACGAGTAAATCGACATCATATGAGTCACAGCCTGGCACATCAACCGGTATTGCTACGTCACAGCTGTCAGGTACACGGATTATAACCGCGAACAAGCGAAAGAGCAATCTGCCTCTTTCACAAGTAATCTCCGCCGAAGATCAGCTGATAATATTTGCCAAATATGAACACGAGCTAACGATGAAACAA
The DNA here is from genome assembly GCA_034401795.1 of Chaetoderma sp. LZ-2023a. NCBI lineage: Eukaryota > Metazoa > Mollusca > Caudofoveata > Chaetodermatida > Chaetodermatidae > Chaetoderma > Chaetoderma sp. LZ-2023a. The sequence continues at coordinate 173,728,381 of CM067369.1, read as the reverse complement.
TTACGAGAAAAACATCAAGTCAAAATGGACATTCTAGAACTTAAGCGAAAGACAGCATCTCTGAAATGGGAATATGCACAATGTCAGCACCCGAACATCTCAGTTGCTGACCAAGGAAGTGATGCCGCAAGCCGAACCTAGGATACCTATCACGTCACATTTTCTTTCACGTCATTCACAAACGTGTTATGTTCTATTGGTGAACATTCCTATTGATTTCCATTAATCAGTTATCTTATACGCCTATTATTATTGAAATGTCGTTGACAATATATTGGAACAAAATCCGTTATACTTTAGACGTGTAGATATATCGTTTATGGTTGAGAATCCGTATTATATGATTTGACTGTTCAACTTTAATAGTTGGTTACATTAGAGATTATTTCCTGAATCACCCACATGTTTAAGATCATGGCACGCCAGTTAGATGCGTTACATAATGTGCGGCGTCTTCATCGTATTGATGCATTACGTCATTTCAGAAGAGAGCGTCAATTCAGAGACAGACAAAATCCTTTTGAATATTACAATGACGACGAATTTCGTCAGAGATTTCGTTTCACAAAAGAAAACACAATCTTCATTATAGATTTAATAGCAGACAGGATTAGCCATAATACACATCGCAATTATTCATTGCCTCCGTACCTCCAGGTACTGATAACTCTCAGATTCTATGGTAATGGTGCATTTCAGATTACAACTGCAGATCACATTCAAGTCCATCAAGCTCCTGTGAGCAGAACTGTTAGACGCGTTACCGTGGCGTTGGCACAAATGAGAGCAGACTTTGTTACCATGCCCCGAACTCGGAATGCAACCCGTGACACACACCGAGCATTCCATGCTATGCATGGTTTTCCAAATGTGGTGGGACTTATCGATTGTACACATGTTAGAATATCTAACCCCGGTGGTGAAGAGGCTGCGCGTTTCCTCAATAGAAAGGGTTATCATTCCATTAATGTGCAGGTCATATGTTCTGCAGACCCTTTGATTACAAACATAGTTGCACGATGACCAGGAAGTACACATGATTCGCGAATTTTTGATGAGTCGCAAATAAAAAATGAGTTTGAGGATGGCAGAATTTCAGGTTATTTGCTCGGTGATGCGGGATACCCATGTTTGCCATATTTAATGACGTCTCTTCGCAATCCCTTGACACAAGGTGAGCGCAACTATAACAGGAGCCAAAGACGTACGCGATCTCTAATTGAAAGAAGGTTCGGTATTTGGAAACGAAGATTTGCGTGTCTGCACTACAACTTGAGGGTAAAATTTGAAACGAGTATGCTAGTTATAGTTGCTACTGCAGTTTTGCATAACATAGCGGTACTTCGGCGAGATCCGACATACTTTGAAGGGGAGTTGGATGACGATCCACCAGTAGATGTCGTAATTCAAGAGCCAAGGCAGGGAGTACGTGTGCGTACAAGGTTAATCGAAGATCATTTTGAGGAAATATGACGATGTTCATTTCATTAGACTTACAAAATCAGTAATGTAGTGTTGATGAAATGATATTTCCATTACACAGTCGGATATACGGGCAATCCTTCATCGGTATCAATATTGTCAACCCAGTTAAGTTATCAATTTTGTAAAAGTAATTTGTGTTTACAACACAAAGCATTAATGATTAATATACTGTATTAATATATCTATGTCGATTTATTTTGGAATTAGTCATTATTATTATTATTATTATTATTATTATTATCATCATCATCATTTTTCCCACCTACTCGTTTATCCTACTCCTCTTGAGCCTCCGCATTACGCGCTTCATCTTTCTTCTCGCCGACGTGTCTGCCTCGTCACCTAGCCACCGCCACCCACCCCCTCTGTCCCATCACCTCGTCATCACCCTCCTCCTCTTCCCCATCTCCATTTTCCATGCTAATCTCCATTTTGTTAGTACCCATATTCCATTCCACGCGAACGAATCATCACCATCTTCATCATCATCGTCGTCGTCGTAGTCGTCGTCTACATCATCATCGCCATCATCATCATCATCATCGTCGTCATCACCATCATCATCATCACCATCATCGTCATCATCAGTAATCATATCACTTCATGAATGAAATTAGAACGAGTAATATCGGATCATTTTGGAAGTAACACCACGCTTAAACCTACCCCCGAGTAGGTTTAGTAAAACTGGGATATTTTGAGGTATTTGCACCTTTGTTTAAACTAAACCAGTTTTATGCATATCGTCTCTTAAACTGAGTTTAATAATAACCCACTGTTTATCTTAAACCACCTTTATGCATATGAACAGTGGTGTAAATCAATGAGTTTAATTATTAACCCACGGTTTACCTTAACCAATCTTTATGCATACGAACAGTGGTGTAAATGCAAAGTTACACAGGGTTTAAGCTAAACTCTCCCTAAACCACCTTTATGCATACGGGCCCTGGTGGTCATAACAAAATTTCCAAACTGCCATGCACATCCCTGGCCATATGTGTAATCATACCGAAGGTTTCAAGTTTCTATGTGAAATGGTCTAGGAGGAGTTGCATTACAATCGATTGGTGCCCACTTTTGACAAACCCCCCCCCCCCCCCCCACACACACACACACAAGTCCAAAACCGTGAAAAAAATAGTTCAAATAGTTCAAATGTCCCAAAATTAAATGTGTTGTTATGTTGATCACATCCCTGTATAGTACAGATCACTTCTGTAAAGTTTCATTGAGATCGGATGAGCCAGTGTTGAAAAAGAAGTTGATTTCAAACTTTAAAGAAATCAAAAATAATTGTAAGGAAGCTACTTGCCAGAACAAGATACCCGTGGTATTAGCCAATGGGGAAGCCATAAGGATATAGCCTCAAGACTGAACCACAAGGTCTACCTGCTTACTGTACCTGAAGTGCAAGATTGCACGACAATCAATTACATTTTCTATGTCGAAAACCATGGAAAATTCATCAAAAAGTTTTCAAAATTAAAAAAAAATATTGATGGAGTATGCTTCCCTATATTATAAAGAACATGTCTAACATTTCAGCAAGATCTGATGGGTCAATGCTGAGAAATAATGATCTCTAAAAACCGTAACCATAAAAAACCTGTACATTTTCTATGTCGAAAACCATGGAAAATTCAGCAAAAAGTTTTCAAAATTTAAAACAAATATTGATGATGCAGGCTTCCCTATATTATAGAGAACATGTCTCTACAGTTTCAGCAAGATCTAATGGGTCAATGCTGAGAAATAATAATCTCTAAAAACCGTAACCATAAAAAACCTGTACATTTTCTATGTCGAAAACCATGGAAAATTCAGCAAAATGTTTTCAAAATTCTGTTAAAATAATGAGCTTCCCTACATTAGAGATAAGATGTCTGTAAAGTTTCAGCAAGATCTGATGGGGCAATGATGAGAAATATTGATATTTAAAAACCTTAACCATAAGTACAGATATGGTGACGCCGCCGCCGACGGAAATAGTGATCCCTATGTCTCGCTTCTGCTTCGCAGGTGAGACAAAAATGCTAAAATGTATGTTTGTATCAGATTCCACAGCATAATCTTGACCATTGACCGTGACAAATAAGTCAGAAGGTGCAGGAAATTCATCGCCACAAAGGTAATTTGCTTATGAGGTTTTATTCTTCACATAGAACTTGAAATACGGCTCAGAGACTAATTCTTGAACCAGGTTTAACGTGATCTTGACCGTAACCACAAAATTAATGCATCGATATAACCAATTCCTCCCTCCGCCACCCCCCCCCCCCCCCTCCTCCTCCCACCCCACCCCCGCAACCATGTGCCCAGATTTAGTTCCCTAAACACTAATGAATCCTGTAAGCCAAACTCAAAATGGTAAAGTTGAAAATCTTGAGTCACAGTGATCTAGTAACCTCAATGCTATTGCATTGCTTACCTACTAGTATAGGTAACCATGTATTCATGTGTAGCTTCAAGTGTTAACCAATCCGCAAATATAAATACAAATGATTAATTAAACGCAAAAATTTAAAAGTTCTAAAAAGAGGCCCAAGGGCCTTAACGCTCACCTGGACCATTAGCATTTGAACCATTAACATTTGAACAGACATAATACTTTAAATTCAGCAGCAACAAGACATAAAATACAAAATTGGGAATCCAGGACAATCAATATTTAGTGGGAAATTAATGATGAACGCTGACCGCACAATCAGATTGAACCTTAGGTTCATTCAGCCCATAAAAAATCCAATATGGCCATCAGACCCAAAATTTTGATTGGTCCATGACAAATATGTTTTATCAAGGAATAAAGCTCCCTTGAACAAACTTTAATCACCCTTAGTCATTGATGAAATTAAATCAAATGAGTTTCCACCTGATCCGTACAGTAGTTCCTGAGATGCCATTTTGGAGATCAAGATGGCCACTGGAACAAGCTGTTAATGAGGAATTGCACTAAAAACAATTTCCAGCCATCAGAAGATTCAAGATGGCCACCAAACAAATTGACGAATCAAAAATCTGTATACATACTCTGAAGTACACCACTCTAGGGTCCTTCCAGCCGAGTTTGTGTGAAATTGTTCAAGTGGTTAATGAGGAGTAACATTTGAATTGATTTCCCGAAATGTTCAGAAAATCCAAGATGGCCACCGGAAAACTTGACCAGTTAAAATTCTGTATACAAGTTCTGAAAACCTACCAGCCTAGTACCCTTCCAGCCAAGACTGGTTTAAATTTCCCAAGCAGTTAATGAGGTGTAGCTCTTTAAAGGATTTCCCGGCATTTTTGAAAAATTCAAGATAGCCGCCGAAAAAATAGACCAATCAAAATTCTGTATAAGAGTTCACTCTAGGGTCCTCCCAAATGAATTTGTTTGAAATCGCCCAAGAGGTTAATGAAGAGTAGGCTTTTAACTGATTTCCAGAAACTTTCAGAAAATCCACGACGGCTGCTGGAAATATTTACCAATCAGAAATTTGCATTTGAAGTGTTGAAGCCTACCAGCATAGAATTAGTCCACCCAAGTTTCGTTGAAGTCAGGCCATTTGGAGTAGCATTTTAAATGATTTTTGGAAAATACAAAATGGCTTCCATAAAAATTGATCTATCAAAATTCTGAATAATGTTCTGGAGCCTACCACCATAGGATCCTTCTAGTCAAATTTGGTTGAAATCTGTCAAAGCATAAATGAGGAGATGCGATTTGACAGACGCCAGATGACAGCCATCATGGCATAAGCTCACTTGAAGGGCCAGTTGAGCTAATAATACATTTTGCATAATGCTGACAATGAAATTGACTTTTAATGTATGACCTTGATATCAGGTGCTGGCTATAGCAAATTTTTATGCTTTTCAGAGGAGATAACTCCAAACAGAGAAATGAAATGGTTTGGTAAAAATCCAATGACAAGCACTTTCTTCATCAGATGTACAATATACCAAATTTGAAGCAAATCCATGTAAGCATTCTAGAATTATATGCAGCATACCCGATTTAAAATGTTAAAGGGGAGATAACTGATGAATAAAGATGTACTTTTCGCTGAAACTAAATCACAATGTCTGTTGTGTCACAAGATATTCAGAATTTGAAGCTAAGGTAATCCATGTAGGCTTTCATTTTTGCAGGGAAGAAAACTCTAGTGACTATAAATAGATTTGGAACAGAAAGTTGAAATACCGTAAATCAGATTGCAGCTTTTGGAAAAAAATTTTACAACCCTTATTATTGGCCATGCTTTATCACAAACAGATCTGTAGTGTATACATTACCATTGACAAGTCCAACAACAGCAGCTGCAGAATTTCTCCCCTCACGGTCACCAATCTCTGCTGGTAGTGAGCCTCCTGAGAAAGCAGGAGTCAATGGTCAGATTTGGTCAGGAACATATAACTATTTAATTATTAAATGTGAAGTTGCAGGTCAAGAAGGCAAGTTTTAAAAATATACCGCTGGAATGACTGGCTCAGTTATCGAGCGAGTCATTCCAGAAGTAAATTTTTTTAAATATCTTCTTGACCTGCAAAATGAACATAATCCTCAAGACCAATGCAGAGGCTGGTCAAGGCTGGCTTGACATTAAAGGGCTTACATACATATAAATCCCTATACATCTGGCCTTGAGATTAATCAACCCAATCCTCAGACACATTAGGGTTCATGATGTAGATAGATACAGTGTCATATGCCAAGTAGGCCCTTATCACCATAGCTCATCGGTTCAAAATTAAGATTTGGAAATTTAGAAATGTAAAAAGAAATTAGATACAAATTCGTTTGAGCTTACAGTACAACTCAGAAATAACTTACAAACAGTACAATCATATGATGTCATAATCAATTAAGTGACATGTAGGATGATGTCATAATCATGATGTCATGAATGACTCGATATAGCCCATTTTAAATGCTTAATAGTCCGACACGTTGTACAAATTGTATGTTTTTGCTATTTAATAAACATGCAGCTGAATATTTTGAAACTAATTTGACTGGGCGCTGTTGCCGCCATAGGAAGCAACCGCACCCAGTCAAATTAGTTTCAAAATATTCAACAGCTTACCTGTACAGTCTTCTGGAAATTGGTAGTCAGGGGGGCTCAGAGATCGATCGATCCTAACACGAGCGAGGTGTGGGTGGAGCTTAGCTAGAGATGGGAGGGACATAGCTAAAACTGGAAAGGTCCATTTTGAAGACAATGTATGAAATGTACTGTTGAATATTTCGGACCATTTTATTCTGTTTTGGAAACATGTTCAGTTATTTCTGATCCGGACTGTTACATGACAAATCTCCCGAATGCTGCATTTACTGAGTATAATCTACTTACCAATTATTGTATCAGGGCCACAGTTAAACATCCCTGCCAAAAACATGCAGATAATATTGAGAGCCATACCGGCATGACTTGTAACAGAAAATGCAATCAGAGCGACAGTGCTAAGTGCAACACACACCATACTTCCATATGTTGTCCGACCTTGAAATAATCTGCATTAAAAAAAATCACTGATCAGACAATCATTTTTGACAATCCATGAAGATATGTAGCAAAATCATGCCACCACTGTTAACACGACACTGATGCACGGGTAGATGGATGTCTCTGTGTGTCAGCTAGGCTAACATTTGGCTTGCACGATTATTGATTTGAGTGATCGCGATCGATTATTTAAGAATAATCGTGATTACTGAATTAATCAGCCTACAAAAGCATACCAATGACTAAAGGTGCAATGGTGTTCATTTGTAGACCAAGAGAAAACTATTTTTGAAAATGTATCGCTGGAATGCCCGGCTCGATTCTCGAGCCAGTCATTCCATTGATACATTTTCAAAAACAGGTGATTCTCTTGGCCTCCAAATGAGCAAAATGTCAATTTTCTTGACCTATTGCATCAAAGAGTAATCAAAAGGTAGATTTTGAAATATTTACACAGTAAAAATTATTCACGATTATTGGATTTTTAAATTTTTAATCGTATAAATTCACGATTTAAAAAATAATCATGATTTTTTATTTAATCACACAAGCCTAGCTGACATAAACTTAAAAACTTACTTATCAATAAATAGACCCACTGTAGCACTGCCTAGCACTCCACCCACTTCAAACACAGTCGACAATAAACCTGCTTGCACCTTCGTATACTTTAACTGAAAAATAACCGAATATTAAGATTATTAGATTTCATTGGAGACTTGACAAAGGTTCTTCCCACACCTTCATTAAATCCATCAACTTTTAGAGTGATAGTTTCTGCAGTTTGGGAGAATACATTTTTGTGAAAAGTAGATCATTGAAGGCCACTGAATGATGGGACCTGATTCACACATGTCACTGAATGATGGGACCTGATTCACACATGTCACTGAATGATGGGACCTGATTCACACATGTCACTGAATGATGGGCCTTGATTCACACATGTCACAAAGTATGCTTCAGTATGGTGTCCACTGAGTGATGGATCAATCTGTTCAGTAGTTTCAGAGACAATGATTTCTATGTGTTAGTAAGAGGTAAAAAATAGACAATAAATCAGCATTGAATAAACAGACTAATCAAACATAGTCATCAACTGTGGAATCATCAAACATATTTAAACAAGCACTCCGCAAACGGCGCATAATACCCCGCCATGATGACAAACCAATGAATGAGAGCTATCAGAAAATATTTATTTCTTCCTAAGACCCATTAGACCAGTCATCCATATGAAGTGGCAAAGCGATCCGCTAAACGGTCAAGGAGGTATTGTCCGGAAACCAATTTTCAAGCTGACTGCCGCTGACTGGTGGCCATATTGGATTTTAGATTATCATACATTTCGATAAGTTTCTTCACCAGACATATTCCAACGACCCTAGGAAGTGGTAAATGGTAACGGAGATATCATCCAGAAACCAACTTTCAAGATGACAGCCCGTGGCTGGTGGCCATCTTGGATTTCGGATCATTGTCGATTTTGAGAGGTTTCTTCCTCAGACCTAGTCCAACCACTCTATGAAGTTTCAAAGCGATCCAACAAACGGTAACGGAGTTATCATCTGGAAACCAATTTTCAAGATTATCATACATTTCGATAAGTTTCTTCATCAGACATACTCCAATGACCCTAGGAAGTGGTAAATGGTAACAGAGATATCATCCAGAAACCAACTTTCAAGATGACAGCCCGTGGCTGGTGGCCATCTTGGATTTCGGATCATTGTCGATTTTGAGAGGTTTCTTCCTCAGACCTAGTCCAACCACTCTATGAAGTTTCAAAGCGATCCAACAAACGGTAACGGAGTTATCATCTGGAAACCAATTTTCAAGATGGACACCAGTGGCTGGTGGCCATCTTGGATATCGGATCATTGTCAATCTCGATAAGTTTCTTCCTCAGAGGTAGTCGAACAACCCTATGAAGTTTCATAGCGATCCGATAAATGATAACGGAGTTATAATCCGGAAACCAATTTTCAAGATGGCCACCGGTGGTTGGTGGCCATCTTGGATATCGGATCAATGTCAATCTCGATAAGTTTCTTCCTCAGAGGTAGTCGAACAACCTTATGAAGTTTCATAGCGATCCGATTAATGGTAACAGAGTTATTATACAGAAATTAATTTTCAAGATGGCCGCCTGTTGCTGGCAGCCATCTTGGATTTCGGATCATCATCGATTTTGCAAGGTTTCTTCCCCAGACCAAGTCCACCCACTCCATGAAATTTCAAAGTGATCCGATAAACGGTAACAGAGTTATCATCCGGAACCAATTTTCAAGATGGCTGCTGGTGGATAGGTTTTTTCCACAGACTTAGAGGACGTTATTATGCTACTGCAGATTGTAAGATTATGGGTTAGGCACATGGGTATACATACATGGACAGAATACGCCAGTTGCTGATTGCAAACAAAGGAATGTATCAAGATTTTTCTAGACGGAAAACGGAAGGTAACGTGTTTCGTTTAATTGTAGCCTATGCTCTAATAGAAGTCCACCCCCTAACTTTGACATATGAGCTCCAATGATTTCTTAGCAGTTTCAAAACGGCAAAGCTCTGTATTAAAAGCCCACCCTCATCAGATAATTTGTAAGAATAGCGTGTATAATAATAACAATCGTGTCACAGGGTGTGTCTACTTAAGACCGATCTCTGCCCTGATACATTTCCGGCCCCTCTAGAAGTCAATACAAGCCTCGGATTTGTAAATCTCGACCACCTATTAGATTGATACTAATAGTAGGCCACGTACATGTACGTTCATGATATAATAAAGTTTATTCCACACTTTTGTAGTTAAAATGCGCTTAAAACAGTCTTGGCGTGATTAAATAGCTTCCTTATAAATATATTGTAAGACCAAATTCATGTACCAAACAAGTACGGGAGAAAATGCGCATCAATTTTGTAACGCCGATCAACATTAAATGATCCAAATTGAATTATTACGAACGACAATATAGCCGGCTTCTTAAGTTGGCGAGCCAGTGGCTCTTTTGCGATGGGAGGCGGCGTGTTCTCGCGAGATATTATACGCTAACGGGAGTTTATCAAACGGGTATCCGTTATTCAGATCAGTATAATACTCAGTTCCTATCGAACAATGACAATATATAGAAATTCCCGAGTTCCGAGTCCCCGATTCCAGAATGTTTATATCCGAGTACTCGCTCTAAAATAAACTTCAATAGGAGGCGAATCACATGATTTGTATTATTTTCGCGACGCCATTTTATATCAAATTGTGGATTAATTTTGATGTAATAAACGACCTTTATTAAAGGATACGCAATATTTAGGCGCTCAAATCAAATAATTTTATTTTAATAACGGTGATGTTTTGAGGTATACATTAAACATAGACGTAGGCGGTGAGAATTTTTACGTGAGAAAATGCGTTGAATTTCCGTGGTATCAGTTCTAGAACTTTTTTGGGAAAACCGTTAGCGCATAACTATTCAGAGAATAGGGAACGCGGGATAAGCATGTGTCATTACAATAACAATGACAAATAGCGACCAAGTGAACAATCTTTATTCATCTAAAACTAATCCTGAGTCAATACAAACAAATCAGTTATTTATTTATTTAGTTTATTTAATCATTCACACATTCGGCTGATAGCCGGATGTTTGTTTCCATGCTTGGTAACGCGAGCAGAGTTTCACAAGCGTGAAAGTGTCTTGACAAAAATTTCAACATGGCGATTATACGATTATTTCATTTTATAATCATCCACGATAATTTTGAATTATATAATCGCGATTAATCGAATAATCGAAAAATCGTGCAACCCTAGGTTATAATACAATATCATAATGAATATCTTTTGCCATAGGGCTTAACCCTTTAACCCTCGAAATTGTTCATGAAAATTTCAAATTTCTCTAGAATATTCTCTATTTGCAGACCAAGAGATTATTTTTGAAAATTCACAATTGGAATGACTGGCTTGGTCATGGAGCTAGTCATTCCAGTGGTAAATTTTCAAAAATAGTCTTCTCTTGGTCTGCAAATGGACATTTCTCAAGACCACTGCAGAAGCCGTTTTCTGGCTGATATGAGTGTTAAAGGGTTAAGTGATTATTACAGCCTCGTTAGAGCACAGTTCATTGTCTTGGAACCATGCATCATTTTTCCAACAAAAAACAATTGAGCCAACTCTCATGAAGTTATGGCAAAACAATGCTTGAATGTTCAAGTTCCTTATTCACTTACGCCGCATATTATGCTAGGGGGTTGTTAAAATCTAGCAATATGCAAAATTTTATCAGCTGTTAAAACTCTAGCGTAAATATTTGAAACAATATTTTTTCAATTTGTCAAGATTAGGAGATTAACAGCTTCTATTAGCTATTATCTTTAATAATGTTTAAATTATATATTTGATTTTACTTTTTTTTGTGATTCAACTTGGATATTCATACCGTCATCTATATGATAGTGGTTTTCGCTATGGTATTAAAATATTGTTCATCTTTATGGGTAGGTGAGGTCAATGGCCCTTTCCAGTTTATCCATCAATCATATGACACCATAATCAATTACATGACGTTTATGATGACGTCATAATCAATTACATCATTAATGATGTAGATAAGTTCGTCTTGAATGCTTAATTATGACGGACTAAGCGTTGTTGTACGAATTGCATGGCTTTACTATTTAATAAACATGCTGTTGAATATTTTGAAACTAATTTGACATGGTGCTGTTGCTGCCAATAGCACCCAGTAAAATTAGTTTTAAAATATTTAACAGCTTACCTGTATAGTTTTCTGGAAATTGATAGTCAGGCCGTTCAGGGATAGATCGACCGCAACATGGCGAAGTGTGGGTGGCCCTTAGCTAGAGATGGGCGGGGCATAGCTAAAACTGGATTCCTCCATTGGAGTGGTCATTGACATAAACAGACATGATAGATCATTATAGGTAATACTCACAGAATCCAGTAAATATAGAGGAAGCCACATGTACATGCAATATCGTACAACTTTCAGACAAAATACAGCAACTGCAATCTCTGCCACCATGCTGGAAATACAAACAACATTAGGTATCAATGCCTGAATTGTTGAATTTAACACTTTAATGGTCAAGTCACCCAATGGCCAAAACAGTTAAACTGGTCAAAACAGGCACCTGCAACAACAGTTTTGTCGAAGGTTAAGATAAGACTATTTTTGAAAATTTACCCCTGGAATGACTGACTTGATAACCAAGATAGTCATTCTAGTGGTAAATTTTCAAAAATAGTCTTCTCTTGGCCTGCAAATGACGATTAAATAAGCAACAATTATCTTAACAAATCATGACTATTAAATGGAGAGTGTATTGCTTAATGATAAAGGGATGACTATTTAATACAGAAATATAAATCAAGAAAATAATCTAAAGAAGAAACGCAGGGATAATATTAGAGCAGACAGCTGAATAATACTGAATTAACCCTCTAACATTGAAGATGGCCCAAACAGCTCCTCAGTAGTCTTCAGAAATATTTATTTGCAGGCAAAGAGCCAGTTATTCCAGTGATAAATTAAAAAATATTATTTTCTTGGTCTGCAAATGGGAATTTTTTTGGAGAAAATTGAAATTTTCTTGAGCAAATTTGAGGACGAAAGGGTTACATCTACCATATATCAATGTGGAAGCCTTAAGGCTTCCCCTTACCACCCTGGTGTCAAAATTTTTAATTTTCAAATTAAAGTAAAAGATGAACTGGTGTTTATTTTTCAACAAATTTGGTGGAAGATGGTGCTGTCGTAGACAGCAACATTTTCCACCAAAATTGCTGGAAAATGTACACTAGTTTTTTTGCTATTGACACCGTAAAAGATTGACATCAGTGTGCTAAGGGTTAAAGCAAGTAAGCTTTTTGATCATCAGTTTATTTAGTACAGAAATGAATGAGTCATGGATTTGCTATTACTATGTAAACTCTGATCTTGCCTCCTATGCATGAGGGCATCTTATCAATGGGTAATGTAAGAAATATTCTGTTCCATATTATATAACTAATAGGTTTCTGTCAAATAAGTTTCAAAACATTCACAGGTCTTATCTGATATTTGGAGGCGCCAGCATTCAAATAGATACATTCTAGGTGATTCATAAATACGGAAAATAGTTTGTTGTTGGTCCATAATGCATACCATTCTGTTTACTAGTTCTTCTAACATTCAATATTCTGGGCGGGGGTGGGTGGGGAAGCATGCATAAGAATGAAAAATGATTACAGTGTTGATGTTATTAAATCTACTTACGGAATTTTCCAAAGCTGTAACCACGACATGCTATTCTGTGATTTCTTAATATTAAAAGTATCATCTGAGGTGAAGAAAAAATAAAAACAAGCCATTGTAAGCATTATCAATCCATTCACAACAGAGGGATCCATTTATAGAGATTCCTGGCTGATTTCTAGCTAAGCTCCTAATATTTTTTAAGCATGGTGGAATCGATTTGAAACTTTGAAATCTGGTTTCCCACAATCGACATTTCAAGGTAACTATACAGATAAACTTTTGAATATTTTGAAACTACTTTGACAAAAAGGCAAAAGTGCCTCTAAAGTTGTGATTATGATGAAGTGTTGCTATTTAAGACAATGGCAATATCCATAATATTAAACAGGAAAACTGCCAGTAATCATGTAAAACCATCAGGCAATACACCTTTCTAGGTTTAGCTATGCCCTGCCATTCCCTAGTTAAGCTCCACCCACACATCACTGACGTTAGGATCAATAGATCCATGAAAGCCCCGATTACCAATTGCCAGAAAACTATACAGGTAAGCTTTTTTAAACTAATTTGACTGGGTGCTGAGGCTGCCAGCTCCCAGTCAAATTAGTTTCAAAATATTCAACAGAATGTTTATTAAATAGTAAAGCCATACAACTCATACAACGTGTCGGACTAGTAAATGTTTAAGACAGAATAAATCGAGTCATTTATGCTGTAAATGATTATGACCTCATCCTACACATCACGTAGTTGATTATGACAGCATATGATGCATGGATAAATTGGAAAGAACCAATGAAGGGGATTGCATGAAAGAATGAGTTACTTCATTTCAAAAGCAACCATGCACTTAAGATGTGGAATATTTCTGACACTACAAAGAATCAGTTGTCTGGTTTGTAGGATAGACAGGTGTTAAATTCATAATTAACTTTCAGTCTCATTGTAGAGCACTTTGATTAGATACATAGGCCCACAGCTGTACTCAAGATAGCTAAATATGTCTATAAAGGCAACAAGATAATTAAGAAAAGATTTAATTATCTCATAAAATCCTTCTAATTTCTTAACGTTTTGAATCCTGAGTTTTCAGAATCTTAATTTTAAGGTAACTTTACAGGTAAGCAATTGAATATTTTGAAACTAATTCAACAACAAGAGGCCCAAGGGGCTTGTATCACTCACCTGGACCATAGGCATCTCAATTAGAAAGGTCATTAACAATAAGTAGAACTCTAATGAGTTGAGCAGACTTGTAAGAAGAAAACAGAGGCCATGTTTCTTTATGTATCAACTTCTCTTGGCCCGTAGTCATTCCTATCATATCTCCCAAATTTCGGCCCTGTCTGTTCAGTGGCTCTGGAGACGAAGTTGCTTTCATGAAAACTAGGCCATCCAAGATGGCCGCCCAATCATTTGGCAAATCAAGTTCCCTTGAACAAACTTGGTTCAGCTCGAGCCCTAAATGATATTTTATGAGTTTTGAATCAATGGCTCATACAGTTTCGGAGATTTTTAAAGACATTTCTAAAAATCTGCCAAAATCCAAGATTGCCAGCGGTCCAATCGGCTGATCGGCTTCATTTGAACAAACTTGGATATCTTTGCGCTAAGGATGCTTCCTGCCAAACATAATTGAAATTGAACTAGTAGTTCCTGAGAAGACATTTTAAAGTTCCCATTGTTTTAGTATGAGTGTCTTTGTCGGGAAAATAGTCCAAGATGACCGCCAAACCGTTTATCCGAGTTTCGAAAATGGCAAATTTGCACTCAGAATACCCTAAAACATATATAGAACCAATTCTGGCCAATCATCATATAAATTAATCCAATATGGCTGCCAAACACGCTACATTTTGATTGGCCTACGGCGGCCATGTTTTTTGAAGGATAAACTTCCCTTGAACACTTTAATGGCCCTTAGTCTCTAATCATATCTCCCAAATTTCGGTCTGATCCCTTCAGCGGTTCTGGAGAAGTTGTTTTCGGGAAAACTAGGTCACCCAAGACGCCCGACAAACCATTCGGTCAATCAAGTCTTCTTGAACAAACTTGGCTTATGCCTTTCCCTAGATGCAGTTCTGGAGGCTGTTTTCGGGAAAACTAGTGGATGGTCGCCGCCGAACCATATGGTCAATCAAGTCTTCTTGAACAAAATTGGCTTATGTCTTTCCCTAGATGAGGCTTCATGAGTCTTGAATCGATTCCACAAGCGGTTTCAGAGAAGATTTTTAAAGACGTTTCCTAAAATCTGCCAAAATCCAAGATGGCCGCTGGCCAAATTAGCCGATCGGCTCCATTTGAACAAACTTGGATCCCTATGCCCCAAGGATGCTTCCTGCCAAATATAATTGAAATCGGCTCAGCGGTTCTTGAGAAAAAGTGGTTTAAAGGAAACGCTGACGGACAGACGGTTGCCACGGCATAAGCTCACTTGGCCGTTCAGGCAAAGTGAGCTAAAAACCTGTTGCTGCCATAGGCAGGAACAGCTCCCAGTCACAAAATATTCAACAGAATATAAATTTTATGAAATTGTAAATAAGTTTTTAAATTTGGCCATTCAGGTTCAAATCGTTAACCCTTTAATGGTCAAATCTCATGTCCATTTGCAGGCCAAGACAATTTTTTTTAATTTACCACTGGATTGACTGGAAATGCCAATATCAAAAATAGTCTTCTCTTGGACAGCAAATGGACATTTCTCAAGACAACTGCAAAGGGCAGTTTTGGCCGGCTTGACCATCAAAGGGCTAAATGAAAAATGCAGTATAATAGTATGTGCCTATCACCTTTACATGTGTCCTTACTTTATTTTCACTTACCTTTTCCTGGTACCTGTATTCCAAGTTCTGCTGGCTGTTTGAACAATAGAAACACGAATACAGCAGCACCTACCTTCAAAAGAGACCAAAATACAAAAATCTTAAATGTTATCAATATTTATACAATAAATAAACTTTGTACTTAGTTAAAGAAATTCCCAAAATGTACATATGATGATGATGATGATGATGATGATGATGTGTTCTGCATCTGAAGAAGTAAAAACTTCTTTCAGATGCAATAAGTTTTTCTTCGACCGTCACTGTTCCTTGTCCACTACGAGCATTCTAAGCTGCTTTAGGTTCTTTCTTGTCTTTAGTGATGAAAATTGAACTAGAATGTACAGTCAATGGTACGGCATCGCAACTCCCCATGCTTTAGTCAATTATTTTCCTCCGCACCCCAACCTGGAGGCGGACCGTAATGTAAATATTACATATGGGTAACTAACATACCGATTTGGTTCTATTCTGCCAATGTTGGGGTTCTACTTACGCACCCTAGTTAAATTAAGTACCTATTCTTTGTGAAACTGGCCCCAGTTGTCATATAAGAAAGTGATTGCGATCTCAGAAATCTGAAATCACAGTGGTCTGGACTATAAACACCAATGCAATGCCCAATGACCGTGCACAGAGATTTACTCACCAGGATTATAGATGGCAACATAAAAGTACTCCTCCATCCGAATGATGCTTGCAGATATACCTGTGTCAAAGAATCATGACATACATACAGACAGATTACAGAGATAAATCTAGCAAATATTTGCAATAATTGTTATCCTCACCTTACTATGGAACAGCTTTTCAGTGTACATAGTGTACATTGGTGGGGCATAATGAGAAATAGACGGCTCGGATGAGAACTCTTTTGAGAGTTCTCATCAGAGCGGTCCAATTCTCGCTATGCCCCACGAATCTATGTAAAGCGCTTAGAGCATGAATCCACATGAATACCAGTAGACGCTATATATAAAGGTGCCTTTTGTCTATCTTTATCTATCTATCTATAGCTAAGCTCCGCCCATGCTTTGGGTGTGTTGGGATAGATTTACATACTTTGAACCTGAACTTCTCAGAATTGCATTTTCAAGGTAACTCTACAGGTAAGCTGTTGAATATTTTGAAACTAATTTCATTGGGTTAAGCAACAGCGCCCAATCAAATTAATTTCAAAATACTCAACAGAATGTTTATTAAATAGTAAATCCATTAAAGACATACAATTTGTACACTTGACACACTTCTCCTTCTTCATCATGGAGTATGGTCTGTAAATTATGATTGTGACGTCACGCTATATGTCACGCAATTGATTATGACATATTGGATTCATTCATTAGTATCACGAGTCACTCAAAATGATATGCTATAAACAAGCCTTTTTTAAGTCCACCCCCATAGGGTTCTTCCAGTCAAGTTTGATTGAAATCATCACAAAGTTAATGAGGAGTAGCCGTTTAGCCGATTTCTTGGACATTTTTGTAATAAAGATAGCCACCATTATAGCCATATTTCTGTATATGATTTCTAAAGCCTACCATCCCGGTATCATTCCAGCCAAGTTTGGTTGGAATCAGACAAGTTGTTAATGAGTGGCAGTCAATTTAGTGGACATTTTTGGAAATCCAAAATGATTGCGAGAAAAATTGACCAATCAGATTACTTCCTAGTGCCTTAGTCACTAGAGCCAAGTATCTTTGAAATTGAGTCATTTTTGAAGATGTGTTTTGAAAGAATTTTGGACATGCGGATAATCCAAAATAGCTACCATAACAAGAATTCCACAGAATTAAATGTCTCGCCTGTCTCCTGTTTGTTACAGTGGCATTGAACTTTGATAGTGTGATCGTTGTGTTATCATGCTGCTTCCTAACATTATAGGTAACTATGTATTCAAGTTTAGTTCCAATAGGATTAATCAATCCTGAAATATAAATGATTTGCTGAATAGATATACAGACATGACAGAGGTGAAATATCAAGGCTATGAAGACCGTGACCTTGGATCTAGTGATGTCACTATCAGCACACAGCTTCCTTATTTTATAGGGGACCATGTGTCCAAGATGAGTTCTGGTAATATTTTGTTATTCTGAAATATAAATGTACCGTTTTTATTCGAGGAAAAGATGCTAGCTTGTATTGGACGCAGGCTAAATTTTGGCCCAAACCTTCCCCAAAAATCTGTATACTCATAGAAAGGATGCATAGTGAAATTTAAATCCATTCTCTAAAATAGTTAAAACTCATAGAGAACCTACCACGATAATTGAACACAATTTACATACACATGCTATGTTTAATCTATGCCTCAAAAATATTATCGTGGAAGTGAAGTTATTAATGGGAGCGCCTAAATAATGCGTGTCTTCAATAAAGATTGTTTATTATATCAAAATCAATGCTACCTTTGACATAAATTGTTGCCTAGAAAATACAGAAATCACGTGACATTAGGAATGTGGTAAGATCACCAATTGTGTTTGCTAGATTTCTTCTACTATCTGCCATTCTCTATTTTCACTGGCTTGCAAGGGAGAATAAATTAATAATGGAACAGTGTTTTCTCTCGTATTGCACATTAATTTTTCAACATGATGGAAAGTCATTTGACTGTGACATCAGCTAACAAGCAATGTACATTGATTATGACATTATATACGTGAGTGCCAGACCAGTCTCTCTATTATGACAACTTAAACAAATACACACTCTTTGCTATCAGATGAGGATAACATACACTTTTATTATGAGAGATTTGTCAGTCAGTCAGGGAAATTTGGAAGAGATAAGATAAACATTTTAAAAATCAATTTCACTGAAGGTATCTGTAGGCTAAGCTAGAAATAACGTTCAATCTAATGGAGGGATACATTTCTAGCTAAGCTCCACCCACTTATTGTTGAAATCAAGTTATATACTTTGAACCATGAATTACTAGAATCTAACTTCCATGGCACCTATTCAGGTAAACTGTTGAATATTTTGAAACTAATTTGACATGGAGATATTGATGCCTATGGCTCCTTTAATATTCTTTAATTGGCTCCAATCAAATTAGTTTCAAATTATTGAACAAAATGTTTATTGAATTGTAAATTCATCAAAAACATACAATTCGTGCACAAGAAATTGCTTTTTTGATTTTCTTGACATGGAGTTATATGTCATTCATTGTGACATCAACTAACTAGACCTTTAAAGTTTTAGCTAGGCCCTGTCCATCTCTAGTGAAGCTCCACTCACACGTAGCTCGTGTTGGAATCGATCGATCAGTGAACTCCCTGACTC
Organism: Chaetoderma sp. LZ-2023a; assembly: GCA_034401795.1. Lineage (NCBI taxonomy): Eukaryota > Metazoa > Mollusca > Caudofoveata > Chaetodermatida > Chaetodermatidae > Chaetoderma > Chaetoderma sp. LZ-2023a. The sequence continues at coordinate 173,709,028 of CM067369.1, read as the reverse complement.
TCAATTTCCAGAAAACTATACAGGTAAGCTGCTGAATATTTTGAAATTATTATGACATAATATGATTGATGGATAAACTGGGTAGGTCCATTGATTATGATGCCAGATGCTTAAGTGACCGACTGGATCCTTCCATGTCAATTATTTCCTCTATTTATTATTATACCCGCCGATACCCCCAGCTTTTTGGCGGTGTACATAGATGCCCCCACTATCAGGATCTTCACTTAGCATGCAGTACATATCATCAAATGTCTATATGATCTAGGTAACCAGTACTAACCACTTACTGCTAGAGCTGTTCCGATTACTCCACCAGCAAAGGCACATGTTCCAAAAGCACCAAATACCGTATTACGGACACTGTCAGCAAACCATTCACCCAGGGTTTTCATAGAACATGGCCAGCACATTGACTGTAGGGAATTAATACACATTCCATACTATGCATTATTTAAGCCAATAATCGTCAACCTGCTTCTAAGGAAGTCGTGAGAAATGTCAATTTCTAGACCAAGAGAATATTTTTGAATATTTATCATTAGTTCACATGGTTGAAGTTACTGACTCAAGAAATGAGGGAGTCATTTTAGCGGTAAATTGTCAAATGAGCATTTGTTGTGAATAGTTCTATATTTCCGTGACAAATTTTGACCTTTAATGGTCTAGTCAGTCAAAATCAGGTTTTACAGTGATCTTGAAATATGCTTATTTTCAAATCAACAAGAGCCCCAAGGGGTCTGTGTCGCTCACCTGGAGCACCATCAATTTTTGTCAAAATTGTTGGTGGGTGGTTTACCAGACTTTTAAATGAGTTTGTGGATATATTTGCAAGTGCAATATGGCCGCCAAACACACTCCATTTTGATAGGCCCATGGCGCCCATGTTTTTTTGATGCATCAACTTCCCGTGAACAAATTTTAATGGTGTAAATTTCGGCCTGATCCCTTCCACGGTTCTGGAGGAGTTATTTTCGTGAAAACTAGGTCATCCAAGATGGTTGCCGAGCCATTTGGTCAATCAAGTTCTCTTGAACAAACTTGGCTTACCTCTTGGCCTAGATGAAGATTCCCCAAGTGGTTTCGGAGAAGATTTTTAAAGACATTTCCTGAAATCGGCCAAAATCCAAAATGGCCGCTGGGTAAATTGGCCGATCGGGTTCATTTGAACAAACTTGGATCCTTATGCCCTAAGAATGCCTCCTGCCAAATATAATTGAAATCGTCCTGGTAGTTCTCGAGAAGACATTTAAAATTTCCCATTGCTTTAGCATGGGAGCTTTTGACGAGAAAATTATCCAAGATGGCCACCAAACCGTTTATCCGACAGTTTCGAAATTTGCAAATTTGAGCTCAGAATACCCAAAACCATATATAGAATATCAAATTAAAAAATCCAATATGTCCACCAAACATGCTATATTTTGATTAGCCCACAGCGGCCATGTTTTTTGACCAAGCAACTTCCCTTGAACAAACTTTAATGGCCATTCAGCGGTTCTGGAGAAGCAGTTTTCGGGAAAACTAGGTCATCCAAGATGGCCGCCGAACCATTTGGTCAATCAAGTCGTCTTGAACAAACTTGGCTTACATCTTTGCCTAGATGAGGTTTCATAAGTTTTGAATCGATTCCCAAGCTGTTTCGGAGAACGAGATTATTAAAGACATTTCCTAAAATCGGCCGAAATCCAAGATGGCCACCGGTCAAATTAGCCGATCGGCTTCATTTGAACAAACCTGGATCCCTAAGTCCTAAGGATGCTCCCTGCCAAACATAATTGAAATCGGCCTAGTAGTACTCCAGAAGAAGACATTTTAAATTTCCCATTGCTTTAGTATGGGCACGCATGCCTGGAAAAAAAATCCAAGATGGTCGCCAAACCATTTATCTGACAGTTACGAAGATGGCAAATTTGAGATCAGAATACCAAAAAAAACCCACATATAATACCAATTTCGGCCTCAAAATCCATCAAATAAAAAAAATCCAATCCGGCCGCCAAACGCTATATTTTGATTGGTCCACGGCGGCCATGTTTTTTGACGGTTCAACTGCCCTTGAACAAACTTTATTGGCCCTTAATCTCTAATTATATCTGCCAAATTTCGACCCGATCCATTCAGCGGTTCTGGAGAAGTAATTTTCGCTAAAACTAGGTCAACCAAGATTGCCACCATACCATTTGACCAATCAAGTTCCCTTGAACAAACTTGGTTCAGCTCTTGCCCTAGATATATTTCATGAGTTTTGCATCAATCCCCATAACGGTTTCGGAGAAGATTTGTAAAGATCCAAGATGGCCGCCGGCCAAATTGGTGGATCGGCTTCATTTGAACAAACTTGCATCCCTATGTCCTAAGGATGCTTTCTGCCAAATATAATTGAAAGCGGCCCAGTGGTTCTTGAGAAGAAGTCGTTTAAAGGAAAAGTTGACAGACAGACGACGGATGGACACACGACGGATGGTCGCCACAGCATAAGCTCACTTGGCCTTTCAGGCCAGGTGAGCTAAAAAAGGATATTTCTTAAAATTTACCACTGGAATGACCGGGTCAATAATTGAGCCCGACATTCCAGTCATAAATTTTTCAAAAGTTATCTTGAATTGGTCTGACCGTTAAAGAGAACTTTAATGTTTAAACAATTAAACTTGAAGGACGGTGACAACAATAGATCTAGATACACCTCCAAGCTAAGCGCCACCCAGACACAAACCACCATAACCCAAGAGTCATTTTCAATGTGGCCATTAGCATTGCATCATCTTCATATTTAGTTGTGACTCACAACTAGCAACAAAATTTGAAATTATAATAGCTTTTGTGATATAAATAGAATCTCAAACTCGTTGCCATCTCGCATTACATTACATTACACTTGTTTAGCACAATCTCATGTGGAACTCACTAAAGCTCGTTCCAAATGAGATCCTACCAGCTAAACTTGTGTGACAAATTTGATATGAAAGGATAACTCGTGTCAGATCCTAGATTTATTAAAAAATTTTCATTGTCTTTTTCCCAATCAAGAGCCAACTTGGGAAACTCTTGATTTAACAGAATGGCCTTTCTTGTGTTAGATTTAACCGATTTACCAAAAAATCCTGGAAAAATTATATTCTTTATATAAAAACTTATTCTGTTGAATATATTGAAACTAATTTAACTGGAAGCCGTTGCTGCCTAGCAACGGCCTCCCATCAAATTAATTTTAAAATATTCAGCAGTTTTCCTGTATAGTTGCCTTGAAAATGAGGTATGAGGAATTCATCGGTGTAGGGGTTAAGAGAAAGTGGATGAGTATTTTAATTACAAGAGGCCCAAGGACATTTGATCCTCACCTGGACCAGTAGTAAGCATTTGGACAATTTGTATTTATATATAACGAATGATTCGAAAATCCAAAATGGCCACAAAAGAAACCTACCAATCAAAATTCTTGTTTGTTATGTTGAAGTCAACTGCCATAAGATCATTCCACTTAAGTTTCGTTGAAATTGGGCAAATAATTAAGATGTAGCGTTTTAAATGGCACCGAGACATATTTAAAAAATCCAAGATGGCCACGAAAGGATCGACCAACTAAAATTCTGAATAGAAGTTTTAGAGCCCACCACTATAGATTCCTTCCAGCCAAATGTCAATCAAATCCACCAAGCAGTTATGAAGAAGACACATTTTTACAATTTCCGGTAAATTTGTAATAAAATCTATAATCTTTAATGCAAAGTTTGACCAAGAAAAATTCTGAATAGAAATTCTGGAGCCTAGCATGATAGTGTCACCAAATTTTGTTGAAATCGGTCTGGCACCTAAGGAGAAGCCGCTTGACAATTTCCAAAAAAAGACCAATCAAAATTCTGTAAAAATTTCTGAATCCTACAGCACTAGGGTACTTGCAGTCAAGTCAGGTTGAAATCGCCCAACCAGTTAATGAGTAGTTTAAACGATTTTCCACCATTTTTCGGAAAGTTCAAGATAACTGCTGAAAGAATTGACCAATCCAAATTCTGGATACAAGTTCATCCAATATTACGCCCAAATTAAGTTCAAATCCATCAAGCGGTTAATGAGTAGCATTTTAAAACAAAAGTTGACGGACAGGCGGATGATGGACGATCACCATGGCCAGGTGAACTAAAAAAATCAGCCAAAGAACAGAGGGACACACCCAAATGCAATCCCTATTTCTCACTATGTGACAGCGGTAAAAACTAGTCTAATTAAAATGTTGCTTACCTGCGCCGTCCCATATGTTGCTTACCTGTGCCGTCCCATTAATGAACAGCAGGATACAGAAGACAGAAAAATTGCTCCAGTGACCAAATGATGCCTGGAAAACAGAAGCAATAAATAGAGGCTGATTAAGTAGCGCATAATTTATCTACAATAACATTTCAGTTTGCTTGTATAAACGTGACACTAACCCTAAAGTATACATTCAGTGATTCTCATAAGGGTCCTTTTGAAGGTATATATCCCCCAAAATCCAGCTTGCGACCCCCAAAAGTAGTGGCAGAGGGTCCCATTGGACCCCTGAAAATCATGTATGATTGTGTTATACTAAGTAGTTTTATAGCTACAGAATCTAGCATGAGACCACCATAGTTGTGAGTCCCTGCTACCCACTAATTTTAGTATGATGAAAAATACTGCTTCGGAACACCAGATTGCAGTTTCGGACACTCAAATTTCAGCTGAGGACCCCAAGATTTCAGGGTGTGGTGCCCCTGGGACCTCCAAAATGTAGATGCCATAAGAAACACTGCATACATTCTCATATATGTGATTGCTACATGCTTTTTGATGCCAACTATGCAATTTTAAACAAGGGCTCTACAAACAGCACATAATACCCCAACATGACGACAAACCAAGGAATAAGAGCTATTCGAAGATAGAGATATCTTCCCCAGACATAGTCCCTGTATCCTATGACATTTCATAGTAAAGCGATAAACAGTAGAAGAGTTATCGTCCAGAAACGGAGCTATCATCTGCAAACAAATTATCAGGATTAGTTTAGTTAAATCAATTTTCAAGGTGGCTGCAGATGGCTGGCAGCCATATTGTATTTAAGATCACGGAAGATTTCAATAGGTTTCTTCCTCAGAACTAGTCCAGTCATCCTTTCAAGCTTCAAAGCAATCCAATAAACGGTAAGAGTTATTGTCCAGAAATGGAGTTATCATCCACAAACCAATTTTCAAGATGGCCACTGGCGGCTGGTGGCCATAGTGTATGTGTATGCCAGATCATTGTCGATTTCGGTTTTGGCCATATTGGATTTTGGATTATTGTCTGTTTCGATGTTTCTTCTGCAGACAAAGTCCAGTCATCCTATGACATTCCAATGCGATCCAATAAACGGTTACGGAGTTCTCATGCTGAAACAACTCTGCTGCCCATCCATGTGTAAACACCATCATATAATACCCATAATAATCTTTTTTGCAGGGTATAAAAACATTCCATTAATCAGAAGCATAAAAGGCTGTGTTGTTTAACATGTTTGTCTTTGATGATCAAGGCAGTCAAAGCCAGCCTTTCTGGTGATCTTTGCCAAAAGAGGACTATTTTAAGACTATTTTAACATTTTTACCACAGGCTCAATAACGGAGCACTTGATTCCAATGGTAAATTTAAAAAGTCTTGTCGTGATATGAAAATTGACATTCAATAAGCAGACAGTTTGATTTTCTTCACCAGCCATCTTGAACCGTAAAGAGTTAATGTTCAAGTCGACCAGAATACGGTGTTGTGGTGATCTTGAGAAGTGCCCATTTGCAGGACAGTGAAATTTTACCACCCGAGTCAGTGGTAAATTTTCAAAACTAGTCTTCTCTTGGCCTGCAAATGTACAATCACTAAGAAATTTTATTTTAATTTCTTGACCAATCTTGACCATTAAATCGTTAACGAATAAACTATGCAATGCCCTGTATGAGCTAACATATCATTTCTTCAATTTAGGAATTACCATCATGTATGTTATCATCAATGGAAGGCTCACTCAAGTATCGGATGTCATAGTCAAATATGTCACATGTTAGCTGACATCACAATCATACTGATTAAACTCTGACAGGAAAATCGAAAAGCTTGTCACTAAAGTGAATGAATTGTATGTGGTATGTCTTTGATGGATTTACAATTTAATAAAATATATCAAAATTATTTTGATGGGGAGCTATTACTGTCGTAGGCAGCAAAAGTCATCAGTCAAATTGGTTTCAAAATATTCAACAGCTTGCATGTCTAGTACCTTGAACTTGAGCTTCTGGGAATTCAGGTTTCAACACGCATAAAAACTGGATGAAAGCATAGTAGAAATGGATACTGCTATTAACCCTTTCATGACGAAACCGGCCTCTGTAGTGGTTTTCAGAAATGTCCATTTGCAGGCCATTTGCAGTCACTACAGGGGTAAATTGTCAAAAATAGTCTTCTCTTGACCTGCAAATGAACATTCAATGAGTAAATATTTTAATTTTTCGAAGAAATTTAGTCATTAAATGGTTAACTGCTTTCATTAACTTTATTGTTAAATGTTCATCACAATGCCATATTTTAACACTCGACACACCCCAATCTTAAATTCAGCCACAAATGTGTAACACGCTGGACACGCCAGATGGTTATTACAATCACTTGAACCGTACAGTATACTCGACAGCTTACCTGTGTAGTTACCTTGAAATTGAGATTCTGGCAATTAAGGGTCTAAATGTTTATTAAGCAAAAATATAAATTACAATTTTAACCCCATAACCCTCGAATTTGTTCAAGAAATTAAAAATGTTCTCAAAGAAAATGTTCATTTGCACACCAAGAGAAGACTATTTTTGAAAATGTGCCACCGGAATGACTGGCTCAGTTATCGAGCCAGTCATTCTAGTGGTAAATTTTCAAAAATAGCCTTCTCTTGGTCTGCAATTGGACATTTCTCTAGACCACTGCAGAAGCTGTTTTTGGCTGATATGAGTGTTAAAGAGTTAAAATATTGTAGCCAGTGAGTTATGCAAACCGCATGTTTAAGGAAACCAGATGGAATAGAGACCCACACACCCATATCTGTTCATTTGGCTATGTTCACCATTAAAATTAGATGATCTGGTAGTGATTTCATTTATTCTGATAAACAAGAGACCCAAGGGCCTGTGGCGCTCACCTGGACCATTAGCATTTGAACCATTTGCATTTAAAGACATGATGGGTAATTTTTCGGAAATACAAGATGGCCACCCAAAAATTGACCAATCAAAATTCTGCATACTAGATCTGAAGCCTGCTGCCACAGGGTCCTGCCATCCGAGTCTGGTTGAAATCGTCCAAGTAGGTAATGAGGAATAGCGTTTTAAGTGATATCTGATAAATTTTCATAAAAAAATGTACCAATCAAAACTTTGTCTACAAGTTCTGAAACCTACACCCATAGGGTCCTTCCAGCCACACTAGGTTGAAATCCGCCAAGCGGTTAATGAGGAGTAGCGTTTTGACAATTTCCGGTAATTTTTTTTAAAATCTAAGATTTTCACCCCAAAAATTAATCAATAAAAATTACGAATAGATATTCTAGAGCCTACCACCATAGCATCTAGTCAAATTTGGTTGAAATATGTCAAGCGGCTAAGGAAGAGTAGCATTTTGAGCATTTCTGGTTGATTTTTCATAAAATCAAAGATCTTCACCCAAAAAATTTAAAAATCAAAATTCTGAAAAGAAGGTCTAGATAGAGCCTACCACCATAGAATGCATCTAGTTAAATTTGGTTGAAATATGTCAAGCAGCTGAGAAGTAGCATTTTGACCATTTCCGGTAGATTTTTCATAAAATTCCAGATTTTCACCCCCAAAAAGTGATCGATAATAAAATGTCTGGAGGGTACCACCTTAGGATCATTCCAGCCAAATTTGGTTGAAATTGGTCAAACCGTTAAGGAGAAGAGGCAATTTGATGGATGGACGGATGGATGGATGGACAGACGGATGCCCCCCTTCCCATGGCATAAGCTCAACAGGTGAGCTAAAAATTAAGTATATTTACAAAAACAAAGTTTTATCTCCAATAATATGTGTGTGGGAGGGGTGAGGAGCCTGCGCTTCAGCAGTCACCTGGGCATGATGCCATGATGTCACTGATGGGAAATTTTTCTGAATGATAATGTGAAAAGTCAAATATAATTATATTCATCTAAAGAATGGTATCTTTACTTGAAGAGGGATATACTTAATTAGAGCGTAAACATAGATAATGATATGTTGCCATAGGGATGAAAGAGACATTAACCTTTTAATCTGTTCAAGAAAATTTAAGTTTTCTCATGGAAATGTCGATTTGCAGACCAAGAGAACTGTTTTTGAAAATTTACCACTGGAATGACTGGCTGGGTTATCGAGCCAGTTATTCCAGTGGTAAATTTTCAAAAATAGTCTTCTCATGGTCTGCAAATCGATCTTTCTCAAGACCACTGCAGAAGCCGTTTTCGGCTGATATGAGTGTTAAAGGGTTAAGCACTGGTTAAATGTTATATAGATGACAATTTAACTTACCTTAGTACATTTGTTGTTGTCGCGATTTGAAAATCTAATTTATTTAACGTCTCGCTGCTGCAAGACTACAGACAATAATTTCAATGGGTAATAACTCTGGCTTAGCCACCAACAGTTTTCAGTCAAATTGTTTTCAAAAGATTCAGCATATCCCCAGTTAAACCCCATGGGAAATGTAGTCCGCAGATGGGCAGACAGCTAAATAGTAAGGCACTCACCATGGAGGCAGCAGACAGGATCAAGGATAATGTGAGCGTGATTCTAGGTCCCAGTTTATCAGCAGTTGGACTCAACAACATCTAAGAAACAAATGATAATAACTTACCTACATATATGTCTATAGACTAAGATATATATATATATATATATATATATATATATATATATATATATATATATATAAATATATATATATATATATATATATATACACAGCCAAAAAAGTTTAGCAACAGTGAAGTTTGGTTTGTTGTGTTAAAACTATTCATTTATAACCAAATGTCCATTTATGACCAAATTTGCAGGCATGTTTCGTCAATGTAACGTCTCGCTGATCATGAAGAAATGCAAATCATTTCTTGCATTTCTCGGCCGCACGCTTACTGCATGTGAAAATGCATTTTTCATGCACTGGCCCACATTGGCGGGTAGTGAAGGCAAAAATTCACCACATTGCAAAAGCAGACAGCATGCATGCCCGTCGTCCACTTGTTGCTGTCCCGCTTACAGAGCGTCACATCGAGAATCGGTTTGCATGGGCAAGAACTCATCAGCGATGGCGTGCTCAACAATGCAGCCACGTTTTGTTCAGTGATGAGTCGAGGTTTTGTGTGGATGTGGCGGATGGTAGGCAACGGGTTTGGCGACGTTTAGGAGACGGTATGATGCAGCCAACATCATTCAGCATGACAAATTTGATGGCGGCAGTGTCATGGTGTGGGCTGGAATCCATGAAAATGGCAAAACAGATCTTATTGTGATTCGCAGAAATTTAACGGCTCAATGTTACAGTGAAGAAGCTGTCGCCCCTGTTGTCATCCCTTTTATGCAGCATCATGCAGACTTTATGTTCCAGCAAGACAATGCCTGTCCTCATTCAGCTAGGGTCACCAGTGATTTCCTTGAGGCTAACAACGTTCCGGTGTTGGACTGGCCAGCGCGATCACCGGACCTGTCTCCTATCGAACAGGTGTGGGACATTCTTGGCTGCATGGTGCGTGAGAACCATCCACATCTTCACAAAGTGTGGGAGCTGGAAGCTGCACTGCTCCAGGAATGGGATGCGATTCCTCTTTGTGACATCAGGTGCTTAATTCGAAGCATGAGAAAGCGATGTACGGCGGTGGTTAATGCGCGGAGGTCACAACCGGTATTGACAGCTCAGTGTCATTATTTAAATTGGACCCTTCCGTTGAATGATGCCGTGTTAAAGGCGCGATGCTAGTATTACAGTAACAAGAGACTGTTGTTCAAATTGGAAAATGACCTATCAATTAAATAATATATTTGAATCAATTAATTATTTTTGTTAAATAACATTTATACAGTAATATTCTCAGTGCTGCTAAACTTTTTTGGTTCAGTATATATATTGATTAACATAGATATTTTGTCTTGTCTACGATTTGGTTAATTGTCCAAGTGGTTTTTATATTAGCTCAAAAGTGTTTCCAAAAATAGCACAACATCCCAGATGGCCACCAGCCAAATTGACCATCAGCTTTTTCTAACTTGGATCTCTATGCCTTAAGGATGATTCCAGACAAATTTTGTTGAAATCTACCAATTAGGTTCTCTTGACTTTAGCAATAAAGTAATAATTACTTGGTTCAGAGGTAGACTCCCACTCACCCACCCATTTGCAAACTCCTTGAACTAACAAAAGCTTAATTTTTATTATTTAATGATCGCCATTTTTACCGATCAATCTCCCTTGAACAAACTTGAATGACCATTTGTCCATAATCATATTTCACAATTTTTGATTGAACCCCATCAGCGGTTGGTTCCGGAGAAGCCATTGTTAGAAAACTATATAACCCAAAATTTCCACCAAACCAAATGACCCATCATATTCTCTTGTATAAACTTGGTTCATCTATTGCCATAGAGGCATTTTCTTGAGCTTCACATATATTGGCTAAGCACGTTTAGAGATCTTTAAACGGGTTTCTAAAAATAGCACAAAATCCAAGATGGTCGGTGACCAGATCAGCCAATCAGCTTCATAATACACAAATTCTTACTATTCAATGTTATGATCAATCCAGACAGCACTAGCGACTAACTAACCCTGGGAATATAAAAAAGAAAATTAAAGGCTTACATTTAACCCTCAAATTTGTTCAAGAAAAATTTTAATTTTCTCACAGAAATATCAATTTGCAGATGAAGACTATTTTTGAAAATTTACCACTGGAATAACTGGCTCGATTACTGAGCCAGCCATTCTAGACATACATTTTCAGAAATAAGTCCTCTCTCTGTCTGCAAACGGACATTTCTCAAGACCTCTGCAGAAGTCGTTTTGGCCTGCTTGAGTATTAAACGTTTATAAGAAACACTTAATGAAGTGTTATGCGCTATAGAGAATGACAAATGTGCCTTTGCCAAAAAAGTAAAAAACCTTTATTTGACTGATTGACAGACAGACCAACTTATCCTGGTTCTGGGTCACACCTAAGAGTTATAAAACAAATGAAAAACAAGAGCTCTCCGCAAACTGCGCATAATACCCTGCCATGATGACAAACCAATGAATGAGAGCTATCAGAAAATATTTATTTCTTCCTCAGCATCATCAGACCAGTCATCCTTATGAAGTGTCAAAGCGATCCGTTAAACGGTTAAGGAGATATCATTCGGAAACCAATTTTCAAGATGGCTGCCGCTGACTGGCAGCCATATTAGATTTCGGATTATCATAAATTTCGATAAGTTTCTTCACCAGACATATTCCAACGACCGTAGGAAGTGATCCAATAAATGAAATCGAGAAACTAACTTTTAAGATGGCAGCCCATGCGAAGGCATATGCAAAAGAAAGCAACATTTCCATACCACGAATGCGTCAAAAAGAGGTTAGAAAAGAGCAAAAGGAAAGAACAGACACCAACACTCACGATGCAATGAAAGTTGACATTAGTTTAGCAGAACTGAAGAAGTCTATCCGCCAATTGAAGAAGAAGAAATCCCCTGGGCCAGATGGCATTACGAATGAAATGATCCAACATCTTGGTAATGCATCTCTCCGCAAGTTGCTAGATATCTTTAATCTCAGTTGGACCAATGGAGATGTTCCTCAGTACTGGAAGGAAGCCAATCGCTGGTGTATTACCATTAACAAAGAAAAATCATCAGCCATGCTATTCTCACTGTCCACCAAAACCAAGGTTGGCAATCTGACACTGGGCGGTACTCCACTCGCTTGTCCTTGTGGAGAAGCAGAACAGACCACAGAGCACATACTTCAATGTTGCAGTACGTATCAGCTGCTGAGAGAAGAGATCTGGCCTTTGTCAACCTCTTTTCTTGAAAAGCTGTATGGGCCTGTGGAAGAACTGCAGAAAACCACAGATTTCATCTTGAGAACGGCTTTCCAAGTGTGATATCAGCGATCGAAAAGAAGAAGAAGATTGTCAGTCTCGATAGGTTTCTTCCCCAGAGGTAGTCGAACCACCCTATGAAATTTCATAGCGGTCCGATAAACAATAACGGAGTAATCGTCTGAAAACCAATTTTCAAGATGGCTGCTGGTGGTTGGTGGCCATCTTGGATTTCGGATCATTGTCGATTTCGATAGGTTTCTTCCCCAGGCCTAGTCCCACCACCCTATGAAGTTTCAATGTGATCCAACAAACGGTAACGAAGATAACATCCGGAAACCACTCTGCCACCCGCACGCCTGCCCGCCCGGATGGAGCCATTACATACCGTCAAATTTTTTGGCTGGGTATAATAGCTCACTGTGACCTACTTTTGATCAATATGACATACCATCATCTACACCAAGTTTGGCTAGGGTACATATATTGGAAAAAGGACTTGAAAGTACAGCCTACATAAGAATCAATCTAAAATGATGTTTACGGAAAGTTAAAAGGTCATGCTTTTGACACCTAACATACTTTTAGCCCATAAGCTATCGTCACACCATTTACAGTTTGGTTAGTGTACAAAAAAGTCTTGAAACTACATCCTGGAGAAGACAGAACTACACAAACTATGTTAGACTAGGTACGCCAAAGCTTCTTGAGATGCATCCATGTATCAGCTTTGGCTTACTGCACAAATGAGAACACGCTCTAGTTACGACCTAGGCAGGTGTCGGAAAATTAAAAAATTTGACAGACCAGCATACACTGACAGACCGGCTTGTACTAGTTGTGAGTCGCAACTTAACACTTGGTAAATTACATGGTGGAAAATAGTTCTTCATACAGTATGTATATATACCAAGGTTGATTAATGTGTTGACCGAAGCCTGGCGACAAATCAGGGGGATGTAGTGAGAAATTAAGAAGATATAATTGACAATTGAGCAGTGATAGGACTATTTGTATTGTTAAGTGCTCCAGAGACTACCTGCCATGTAGTGGTTCCATCCACAAGAAACACAACATTTTCAACAACAAATCCCTGAAAAAGTAAATTTTTTATGTTATAAAACTGATTCTGTTGAATATTTTAAAATTACTTTTACTGAAGGCGGCAATGGCAATGTCTTCTAGTCAAATTAATTTCAAAATTTTCAACAGGTTTTCAGTATAGTTGCCTTGAAAAGGAAGTATGGGGAATTTATCTGTGAAAGGGTCCACCTATTTAGTGAATAATTGCGATCCTTGCCCTGGAATAGGAAGAGGGTATTGCGTGCGTGCGTGCGAGCCTGCGTATCTGGAGGCGCATCTAAATAACTACTCATCTGCTTGATATGACATTTTAACACAACAAAGGCTGTACACTAGGATTCCACCACTTTCGGCACGATGCATAAAATCAGAAATATATTTTGAGATGTGATAAAAAGTGGAGGGTGATGATCTGCAATCATTGAGTGCCTTTATTTGTGGGTGTTTCAAGTTTTCATGGTCATATTTCGGGGACCGATCTACCTACTAGCCAATTAGCCAAATGCTAGTAAAACTGAATTCTGGATAATCAAAAGCAGAATTGGCTAAATCATTGGCTAATAATCAAAATTAATTTAATTTTCTTGATTGGTTGAATCCTTACTAATTCCAGCATTACATGTACAATTGCAAAGCAAAATTTCCTGTTTATGTTGTTGAATATTTTGAAACTAATATGACTGTGTTGCTGCCTCAACAACTTTCAGCCATATTGGTTTCAAAATATTCAACACATTTCTTATAATTTAAGACCCTATTGTCTCTGGACTGTAGAATTGATGGTATTAACCGATGATGACTGACCGCAATCATGTTCATAAGCGACATTGAAGTAGAGATGTGGCTAAAATATTTACTATTTGGTTAACAAAAACGGTATTTGGCCAACCTATTGGCTAGATAGAACATTGCAAAAGACAGATCCCTCCCTGAATTTCGCAAAGAACATTTCAATCTTCTCATAGAAAATGTCCATTCGTAGACGAGGAAAATTATTATTATTGAAAATGTGCCAGTGGAAATGAGCCAGTCATTCCTTTGGTCAATTTAAAAAAAGTTTTTGCCTGGTCTGCAAATGGCCATTTCTTATGACTTGTAAGTTTAATGTGCAAACCTGCATGATGGCATATGGTAACAATAGGGCCGTGTCGAGCCAGCCCAACTGTGGCTTGCTCAATGAAAGCTCAGTCTCCAGATCGGATTTGATCTAAAATAAGGAAGAACATAAAACTTTAAACATTTAAACCTCAAATTTGTTCAATAATAGAAAATGTCAGTTTGCAGACCAATTAGAGTTCAAGATTATTTTTGAAAATTTATCATTGGAACCAGTCATTCCAGTGGTAAATTTTCAAAAAGTCTTCTCTTAGTCTGTAAAAATGACATTTCTCAAGACCACTGCAGCAGCCTATTTTGGACAGCTTGCACAATGTGAATGTGAGTGCTGTAGTGGTTTTTTCCATGGAGATAATGAATATGGTTGGATTACATTGTAACAAGTAGGCTTGTGCGATTACATGATTAAATCAAAAATCGAGATATTTTAAATCGTAAAATTATGATTAAAAATTAAATAATTGAATAATCGTGAATATTTTCTATTGCATAAAATATTTCAAAACCTAACTTTCAATTACTTTTTAATGCATTCGGTCATGAAAAAAGGCATTTTGCTTAGCGAATGTATGTCCATTTGCAGGGCAAGAGAACACTATTTTTGAAAATGTATTACTGGAATACGAGAATCGAGCCAGGCATTCCAGTGATACATATATACAAAAATAAAACTGGTAAAACGTGATAAGCCATGTCCTTGAAGTATACCTGACGCATGTCGTCGGTTGAAGGATGAAAGACAGATGCTTGACACTGGTGCAGTGCCTATATTTATAGGCCACGGACCTCCGGCAAGGGTCTCTACCACTGAGCATGTGCACGCCCATGCTCACTGATTGTTCTTACTTGGGGACCCTTGATTAGCTGGGTACCCTTGATTCAGGGTCTCTGCTACTGAGCATGTGCGTTCACATGCTCACTAATTGTTCTTAGCCGGGGACCCTTGATTGGCTAGGGACCCTTGATTAGCTAGGGACCCTTGATTAGCTAGCGACCCTTAATTCAGGGTCCCTGCTACTGAGCATGTGTGTGCACATGCTCACTGATTGTTCTTACTTGGGGACCCTTGATTAGCTGGGGACCCTTGATTCAGGGTCTCTGCTACTGAGCATGTGCGTGCACATGCTCACTAATTGTTCTTAGCCAGGGACCCTTGATTGGCTAGGGACCCTTGATTAGCTAGAGACCCTTGATTCAGGATCCCTGCTACTGGCCATATGTGTGCACATGCTCACTGATTGTTCTTAGCTGGACCCTGTATGTAGGGCCCCTACCACTGACGAGTGTCAGCATTTGAAGGGTAAATGGCTTGGGTGTGCCATTGTTTTGCACATGTATGTGCATATACACAGTGTGCTCCCTTTTGGTATAAACAGGGAATTAGTGGTATGGATGAGTGGCTCTTACGATAAATAGTAGGGCAGTGGGAGAGGAGTTTCCAAACCCATTCTGAGATCTGACTTTATGGCGTTTCGCTCCATGTAGGAAGCTCATCAGAGGATTTATATACGTGTTTGCATGTAGGAGTTTACAGGTAGAAACCATAAGGCTTTTAGGTGATATATTTTTCAAATGTCTTGGCAGAATTCTATATACAAAAATAGTCTTCTCTTGTCCTGCAAATGGACTTTTCTAAATGCCATTGCAATTTTCGTAATTGATATTCTTTTGTTGATATGTCTTGGTAATTTGTATCCAAGCTGATTAATTGAGTAATCACGATTATTTTTGAATAATCGATCGCGATCACTCAAAGCAATAATCGCACAAGCCTAGTAACAAAGTCAGCACAGCTAATCTCTCAGGACACTGCATCTGCCACTAATATTATCCAAGGAAAAAGAATTTTAAGTCTACATTCAATTTGTTCCAGACATTTCAAAATCTGGACTTGACAAAAGATAGACGTGCAAGTTTTTCAGGAGTGATAACTCTGGGGAATACAAACCAATATCACTAAAACATTATTACCATACACAACAAATATCATTAAAACATGATTACCATACAACAGGTCTTCTATTGGTATACACATGTATACCAAATTTGAATAGAATATGCATGCATGTTCAGGTTATGCAGACATGTCGTAGGAAACCACATTTCTTAGTAATTTTAAGTCAACAAGGGATACAGGCTTCAGTGAATATTAGGCTATAAAAATTTGGAAAATCTGCATAGCCTATTAATAGGTTACATGCCTTGATATGATATATATTGGCTAGACCACTCATGTGCATACCCTCACTATGGGGCTGGTTGTCGTGACCGCCAATGACTTCTTGAGTTCAGTAAATCACCAGTGCACCTGACTGAGTATTTTCAGATATTGACACATTGATGCAAGCTATCAGTAACAGCTGTTCAGCTGATGTTTCATTTCATTTTGGCAACTTATCAACCTGTGTCTACATCTATCAATAGATTGTGATGTTTCTCAGTGCTCTTCTCATTCTTCTGGCTGCTTGCCCAGTCTATAAAACCGTCTCTAATTTTTTTCAGTAGTCGGAAGAGAGACGGAACATAAACGTTGCCGTGGGCTCTCTACATTAGCATAATAGCTACTAATTGGCACACTGAAGCAGACACTCATGACCTGAATTTATATATTTGTATCGTAAATATCGCTGGATGCATTAATCGGACATTTTATGCGACTAGGAAATGGAATTTGCAACAAAACTAAGATTTTGTTAGTATTAAGATATTCTCATATAAACGAGATCATGAGAGAATACTGAAATGCCACTTTTGAGAGGGTCATGAGTGATCTAGCCAACATATACGATTTCTATGGTTACATGTATTTCTTTCATGGAACTAAGAGTTCGGCTAAAGCAAAATTTAGAAAAAAACTTATTTCCAAAATAAAACAAAATGTACTCTTGAATATTTTGAACAATGGCCATGAAAGGTTGGCAATTACCATTAAAGGTTGTTAAATTAAAGTTAAATTCTTTTCAAAATACTCAACATGTTTTGCATATGGCTGTTTTGAGATTTGTGTGTCAGGATTTCATCCGTCAGTGTTAAAAACATTGTGAAATAGTGTTAAAAACATTGGCAATCAATGTAATGTATAAATTTTTGCAAGAAAAATAAAACTATTTTAGTTTATGATGGGAATTCCAGTTTACCAATCAATCATATGATATCATAATTAACTACGTGACATGTGGGATGATATAATAATCAATTACGTCACGAATGATGCAGCTAAGTTCGTCACAAACTCTTAATTGATGATGGACTAAGCATAGTTGTACAAATTGTATGTCTTTACTAAATAAACTTTCTGTTAGATATACACCTGTGCAAAAGTTAAGCACCACCCTATTTTTACGCACATGCGAGGGTATATTCATGTGCTATGAAGAAAGCAATAGCATAAACATTTATGTACCCATCCATCTTAGTGCAAGAGGTAATAATGCAACTAGAGGAATGCTGATTATGATGGTGGGGAAACACTGTATGTTTTTGTTTGAACTTGAAAACGAGGCCTGAATATGGTTACGTTGACACAACTGACAACTATTGCCCTACAGTTGACACACGTGGCTAGATTGTCATTAATGGTGTCTGAAAACGAAGTTTAACATCTGTGCACGAGTTTGAGACTGTCATTATTAATACCGGGTATATCCACCTTGTGCCTGGATGACGGCCTGGACACGACGTCTCATGCTGGTCACAAACCGACTGATACGCCATTGTGGTATTCGTTGCCATTCAAGATGGAGTGCGTCTGTTAATTCCTGTAGGTTCTGCACAGGAGGATCCCTCCTTCTCACCATGTTTCCCAGAATGTCCCAGATATGCTCAATAGGGTTCATGTCAGGGCTCCTTGCTGGCCATGGTAGGGTTTCGATGGCATTCTGGCGGAGGTATTCATGCACAGCTCTAGCACGATGTGGTCGGGCGTTGTCATCCATGAATATAGGGTGGGTTCCAGGTGCATGATTTACAAAATGAGGGACCACAACTCTATCCAGTATGGAATCTTGATATCTTTGTCCATTTAGTGTTCCAGGTACAGTCAACAGATCCAGCTTACAATCAAATGAGATGCACCCCCATATCATAACGGAACCTCCACCAAATGGAACTTCTTCCATGATGTTACGTTGGTCGTACGCCATGCGTCTGGACATCCATACACGAGTTCGACCATCTGTGGCATGAAGCAGGAACCGACTTTCATCGGACCAGTGTACCCGTCTCCAGGATCTCATGTTCCAGTGTCTTCTTTCGTTGCACCACCTCAGACGCTCCTCTTTGTGGTGTGCAGTGAGGAGAGGACGTCTGACAGGTCTCCTAGCTTTCATGCCAGCAGCATACAGTCTCCTTTTGACGGTAGACATTGACACTCTATTGCGCGTTTCCCATTGCTGGCTGAGCACTCTGCTGTTGGTGAATGGAGATCTCCTAACAAGGCGTACTAGGGCTCGATCATCACGGGCAGTAGTCTTCTTCGGTCTTCCAGATCTAGGCCTGTCCTTCACCTCGTTAGTTTGCCCATGTTTTGCAATCAAACGACTGATTACAGTATGGTTAATGTTCAGCTGTCTGCCAATCTCTCTGCATGACATACCAGTGGTATGCATGCCTATGATTTGCCATTTCACACGATCACTTAACCTTCGTCTTGCCATAGCGGTTCACAATCAAGAGCTAATTCTCTCTGTACAAATAAACCACGGTCATGAACACAAAATTCCTAATCTTGTCGCCTAAATCTGTATGTAATGTTCTACACCTCAAACTGGACTTTTACATAACTGAACACGTGTGCTGTTTCCCGCCACGCACGGACATCAAGCGGCGTGAAGTCATGCATGCATGTGCATTTCGTACTTGGAATTATGTCAGCTAACGCGGGGACAAAAAGTATGGCAGCCTAGTTGTACCATCATGTTTCTACGTTCTATTGTTTTTGCTGGTGCTTAACTTTTGCACAGGTGTATATTTTGAAACTAATTTGACTGGGCCATAGGCAGCAACAGCACCAAGTCAAATTAGTTTCAAAATGTTCAACAGCTTACCTATATAGTTTTCCGGAAATTGAGATTCTGAGTGTGCAGGCATCAATTGATCTCAACACAGGCAAAGCACGGGTGAACCTTAACAAGAGATGGGCAGGGCATAGCAAAAACTGGATTTGCCCATTGTTATTATTACCCTCGACCATGTCGACCTGTAAGGGGAAGTGCGTGGTGCATTCAGGTTTATGTGTGTCTGTCTGTATTTAAAGAACTACCGATCCAATTTTGGTTCAAAGTTTTACACAACAAAGGATGTTACTGTGAAAAGGGATTTTCCAGGTCATGACCAAGATAAAAATCTGGATCCGGATCAGATCAAATTCAAGATATATAGATATCTCAGAAACTACTGGACTGATTTAGCATAAATTTTAATGGATGAATGGGTGGGACTGTAAACTAGGATTCCACTGCCTTGGCCATGAATTGAGAAATTTAAAAGACTGAATATTAAAAGTAAAATGTGACAAAAATAGGAGGAGAGGGTTGCAATTAGACTTGTGTGATTACGTGATTAAGTCGAAAAATCGTGATTATTTTCTAAATTGTGAATTTATATGATTAAATATTATATAATCGAATAATCGTGAATAATTTCTACTGCATAAAATATTTCAAAGCCTAACTTTTAATTAATTTTAATGCGACTGATCATGAAAATTTACATTTGCAAGAGAATACAATTTTTGAAAAGGTATCACTGGACTGACTTACTAGAGAATTGAGCCAATCATTCCAGTGATACATTTTCAAAAACAGTCTTCTATCGGCCTGCAAATGAACTTTTCTAAACACCATTACAGCTACCATCATTGATATGCTTTTTGGCACTATGACTGTGAAATGTGTACCCAAGCTGATTAAACGAGTAATCATGATTATTTTAAAAAAAGAGGCCCAAGGGCATGTGACATTCAGCTGGACTATTATCATTTGATCCATTTACATTTAAATAAACATGAGGAATAGTTTTCGAAAAATCCAAGATGGCAACAAAGAAATTGATCAGTCAAAATTCTTGTTTGATATGTTGAAGCCTACCGCCATATGATCATTTATTCCCCTCATGTTTCGTTGATATCAGGCCATTAATTAAGGAGCAGGGTTTTAAATGGCTCTGGAAAATGTTCAACAATCCAAGACGGCTGCCAAAAAATTGACCAACCATAATTCCGAATAGAAGTTCTAGAGCCTACCATGACAGAATTAAGTTGAAATCCGTGATGTGGTTAATGATGATTAGTATCGTTTTGACAATTCCCATTAAATCTAAGAATTTCACCCCCAAAATTGACCAATTAAAATTCCGAACACATGTTCTAGAGCCTTCACATAGAGGGTCCGCCCAGCCAACTAGGGTTGACATCTGTAAAAATCTTGACTAATCAAAATTCTGTACACAAGATCTGAAGCCTACAGCCATAAGGTCCTTCCAGGCAAATTAGGCTGAAATCCGCCAAGGGGTTAATGAGGAGTAGCGTTTTGACAATTTCCGGTAAATTTGTCAGAAAGTCTAAAATTGTCACCCAAAAAATTAACCAATCAAAATTTTGAAAAGATAGTCTAAAGCCTATTGCTATAGGATTCTTCCAGGAAAATTTAGCTGAAATCTGAAAAGAAGCTAAAGAAGGAGTAAAATTTTGACAATTTCCGGTAAATTTCTCAAAAAATCAAAGATTTTCACCCAAAAGACTGATTAATCAAAATTCTGAATAGATGGGCTAGAATCTGCCCTAATAGTGGCATTCCTAGCCAAATTTGGTTGAAATATGTCAAGCAATTAAGGAGAAGCTGCATTTGACCATTTCCGGTAAATTTTCCATAAAATCAAAGATTTTCACCCGAGAAATTGATCAATCAGAATTCTGAATAGGAGTTCTATAGCCTACCACGATAGAATACATCTAGTCAAATTCGGTTGAAATATGTCAAGCAGCTAAGGAGGAGTAGCATTTGACCATTTCCAGTAAATTTTTCATAAAATCTAAGATTATCACCCAAAAAATTGATCAATCAAAATTCTGAAGAGAATATCTAGAGCCTACTATCATAGAATCAATCTAGAGCCAAATTTTGTTGAAATATGTCAAGCAGCTATGGAGGAGTAGCATTTTGACCATTTCCGGTAATTTTTTCCATAAAATCTAAGATTTTCAACCCAAAAAATTGATCAATACAAATTCTGAATAGAAGTTCTTTGAAATGTGTCAAGTAGCTAAGGAGGAGTAGCATTTTCACAACTTCTGGTAAATCTAAGATTTTCACCCCCCCCCCCCAAAAAATTGACCAATCAAAATTCTGAAGTGTCTGTCGGGTCCCAGCGTAGGATCCTTCTAGCCAAATTTGTAATCGTTAAGGAGAAGCAATTTGACGGATGGACAGACAATAGATGGATGGCAGCCATGGAATAAGGTCACTTGGTCTTTCAGGCCAGGTGAGGGAATAATCGAGCGTGATCACTAAAAGCAATAATCGTACAAGCATAGTTATAATCTCTGAATGTTCTTGTCAATTCATGCTTTATTGCCAAAACATTCTATGTATGAGGATGGTTCTATTAACCAGTTCAATAGCAAATCCCAGATAAAATAAATTCTTTATGAATTAATGTGTCTTCTGTTAAATATTTTGATATTAATATGACATGAAACCATTACTGCATAAGGCAGCAATGACTTCCAGTCACATCAACCGTAAAATATTCAACAGCTTTCCTGTATATTAATTAGCCTCGTAATCGAGATCTACTAATAGGGAATTTAGAGGTAAAAGGGTTAGGGTTAACTACCATTGTCTAAAATTGATTCAAATGCATGAACTCAGTGCATGGATCAGTCTATTCCATTAGTCTTTTTCACTGAGAATTTTATCCATGATCTTATTATCCCCACGTTTAAAAAAATGTTGGGGATATGGTAATCGCCTCCATCCGTCTGTCTGTCTGTCCGTCAAGCTATCTCCTCCCAAACCATTGGGTGGAATTAAATTAAATTCGGTATGTGGGTTACCCATATGATTCTGCTTTGCAAGACGATATTTAGATTTGGCTCCACCACCAGGGGGGGGGGGGGCGCGTGGCAGGGGTCAAAACAGTTGTAACACAATGCCTCTGAAATTGTTAGACGGAGCTCAACTAAATTTGATATCTGAGTTACCAATATGACTGCGGAGTGCAAAAGGCCATTTAGATTACCCATATCAATGTGGAGTACATGTGCACATTTACCTACAGAAATTGATTGTAATGCATCTCCTCAGAAACCATTGGATGGAATTCAACCAAATTTGGTATGTGAGTTACCCATATCAATGTGGAGTGGATGAGCACATTTACATTTGGCCCCACCTCCAGGGTGGGGGATTGGGTCAAAAGGTCATGAAATTGATTGTAATGCAACTTTTCTGACACTGTTGGATGGAATTCAACCAAATTTGGTATGTGAGTTACTCATATGATCGCGGAGTGCAAAATGACATTTACATTTGAGGGGTGGGTTGTGGGGTGTGTCAAAAGTTCAAAGTGGTGAATGTGGGGATTTGCGATGACGCGTCATCGACCGATCAATCTAGCTATTAATACCATTCTATTATAAGGGACCTTTCGAGTTTATCCATCCATCATATGATGTCATAATCAACTACATGTACAATGACATCATAATCAATTACAGCATGAATGACCCGAGTTAGTCCATCTTAAACGCTTAGTAGTCCAACACGTTGTACGAATTGCATGTCTTTACTATTTAATAAACGTTTTGTTGCATATTTTGAAACTAATTTGACTGGATGTTGTTGCTGCCATAGGCAGCAACAGCACCCAGTTAAATTAGTTTCAAAATATATCAGCCAACCTGTATAGTTTTCAGGAAATTGATAGTCAGGGCATTCAGGGATCGATCTATCCAAATGCGAGTTAAGCGCGTAGCTTAACTAGGGATGGGCAAGGGTGCAGGGCATGGCTAAACTTGGAAAGGTCCATTACCTTTGCCCCATAAGGGGAAGTGGGTCAGATCAAATTCAGTATCTATGGATATCTCAGAAACTACTGATCCAAATTTGCTCAAATTTTAACACATGAATCGGTACAACCATGGACTAGGATTCCACAGCTACTGGAATGATCTGAAGAAATAAGTAAAATCTACAAAAATTCAGAAAATCCGAAAACTTTTTACAATGCGACAAAAATGGGAGGGTGAGAGGCTGCTATCTCTAAATCTTGCTCTTGTTATTAACTTATTATATGTATTATAATTATTATAATATTATTATTATTAATATTATTTTACGATACAGTTATAACTTACCACTCCAAGTGGTTTCCGCAGGAGATATGTAGCTCCATAGGCTATCCAACCAACTATGAAGACAGTCGCTTGCCAATTCCTAACAGAAGACATTGTCGATATTAAGTACTTTTAGACTGTTTCCAAAACTGGCTTAATATTCCAAACAAACCACAGATCATGACTCCAGCTCATGCTAGCTGTAGGAACCTGTAAGAAAGTTAAGTAAATTCAGACAGGAGGCCCAAAGGGCCTACATGTAAGTACATGTATCATTCATGTACAACATCAGTATTTGAAACTGGAACATGAAATAGATTAAAATTTAGGACTGACATACAAACATTTCTGCACGAAGCATGGCAGTTATCTCCATTCCAAATGTGGCAATTTTGACCGAAAACATAACTATTTCAATAACGCTTGGAAGAATTTGGGGCTAAAATGCAAAAATATGTCTCCGAATGGAAGAAATTTATTGATGGCCATTACAATATGGCTGTGTGGTATTGGAAAAGACAGTGTTGACCACAGGGTCAGAATTTTGACGAGAATCAAGAATCTATTCTTGTAAGATTCGCACACTGTATTTTCATGAGAATCCATGTGGATACTCACGGGAATTCAAGGGTAATTTTATAAAATTGACAAAAAACCTAATGCAATTAAATTATTAGGAGACAGTTAACCATTTAATGGCCAGGGTGACCAAAACCCGCTCCTGCAGTGGTATTGAGGAATGTCCATTCACAGGCCAAGAGACGATTTATGAAATTTTATCACTGGAATGACCGGTTCGGTAACGAAGCCGGTCTGGCTCAGTAATTGAGCCAATCATTCCAGTGGAAAATTGTCAAAAATAGTCTTCTCTTGGCCAACAAATAGACATTCACTCATCAGAAATTTCAATCTTTTTGAAAGATTTTGGCCAAAAATTTATATTGTCAATAACATGTAATTCAAAACAGATTCTCTAGATTCACTTAGAGTTGTATTGTGAGAATTCATGTCGATTCACCGCAAACTTCGTGAAATTCTGACAAAACCGGTTTGAATTGAAAAATGATTGGCAATATCACGAAATTAGAATGTCTTTCAGTGGTAGACATAAAGGTAGACACAGATCTGTAGAAATAATATCACATGTAATCTTTAGAGGATGTAGTGAAATCATTGCTTAAATTGTTTAAAAACATTAGATTTTGCTCTTAATTTTAAATTATTGGAATAGACATCATTTGTAATGTAATCTGCCATTGCACAATTTAATTTCAAATACCATATATTTCAGTAGATTACGTACATAATGAACTAAAAAATCTAAAGACAAATAAATCCAAGTTACCGTAACAACTTGTTGACATATGTAGAAGACACACATTCCCTTAATTTACATTCAAAAACCCGTGGTCATCTGCACGGTGCAGACTGCACCTTCCAAAATTTAAATCTGGCTATGGAAAGAATAGTTACACACATATAGCAGTTCAACTCTGGAACGCATTACCTAAAAGCATTACACAATCTCCGACTCTATCATCATTCCATCATAATATGCAGAAATAGATGAATTCGCATTAATATACTAAATAGCTAAATACTGAATTCTCTACGACAGCACCATCTTCCACCAAATTTGTGGGAAAATAAACACCAGTTCATATTTTACTTCAATTTGAAAAATTTTGACATTAAAGTGGTAAGGATTAATGAGGAGCAGCCTTTTAACTGATTTCACAAAATATTCAGAAAATCCAAAATGGCCACCAGAAAAATCAACCAATCAAAATTCTATTTGCAACTTCTAAAGCCTACCGCCATCGGCTCATTCCAGCCAGTCTGGTTGAAATCACCCAAGTAGTTAATGAGTAGACGATTTTCAGCCATCTTTTCAGAAAATTCAAGATGGCCACCGAATAAATTGACCAATCAAAATTCTATATACAAGCTCTGAAGCATTGCACTTATGGGGCCTTCCAGCCGAGTTTGCTTGAACTCGTTCAAGCAGTTAATGAGGAGTAGCCTTTTAACTAATTTCCCAAAATTTTCAGAAAATCCAAGATGACCACCGGAACAAGGGACCAATCAAAATTCTGTATACAAGTTCTGAAATCTACCAGGCTAGTATCCTTCCGACCAAGTCTGGTTGAAATTGATAAAATGAGGAGTAGTGTTTTAAGCGACTTCCCGCCATTTTTGGGAAAATTCAAGATGGCCACCGAGAAATTGGACCAATCAGAATTCTGTATAAGTGTTCTGAAGGATACCACGCTAGGGTTCTTTCCTCCAAGTTTGATTGAAATCGGCTCAGTGGTTAATGAGAAATAGGCTTTTAAGTGATTTCCAGAAATTATCAGAAAATCTAAGATGGCCGCCGGAAAAATTGACCAATAAAAATTCTGTATACATGTTCTGAAACATACCAGCATACTATCCTGCCAGCTAAGTCTGGCTGAAATTGTTCAAGTAGTTAATGAGGAGTAGCATTTCAAATGATTTCCCGCAATTTTTTCGGAAAATTCAAGAAATCCGCCATGAGGCGTTTTTAAGCAAAAGTTGACGGACGGACGATCGCCATTCCATAAGCTCACTTGGCCAGGTGAGCTAAAAACTGTTGAAAACTATGTAACTGAAAGTCATTGCTGTCTTGGACAAATATCCAGTGAATTAATGGATACTTTTGTAGATATTAATGTATATATATGTAACGTGTATGTGTGTGTGTGTGTGCGTGCGCATGCGTGTGTATGTGTATGCGTGCTATGAGTGTGTTTGTATGTATATTTTTTATCCTTATTTAACTGTACATAGTAACTAGCTTATTGTGTTTGGGAAGGCCTCAGGAAGATCAGTGTACTGATGATATACCCTCGATAAATAAAGATTATTATTATTATTACTATTATAACAGTTAGGAGACTATTTTCCGTATGCATAGGTTTGCAACTTATGCATATGTCACTAGATGATATTTACTGATGCTTGTCCATGTTTTCATAAGCATGATAAACAACGCTGTGGTTAAATATATAAACTTGCCACCTCATATCTAAGTATTTCCCACTGCCTTGGGAAATACTAGTATTAATAATTTCCCGGGAAATTGCCAACCCTGCCTTATACACCACATACACTTAGTCATCATAGACTATAGTAAAACCTTTTACTGCGTTACCTTAGACCAGATACCATAGATTATAAAACCTGTCTCATCGGACCACCTTATATATCACATATACTTAGTCACACTAGACAGTAGGGCTGCGCGGTTTGCCTCACAGCTTTATCGGTTTCGATATGACTTTTCATATCGATTTTAACCGAATATCGGTTTTATGGACATGAAACAAAAAATGTAAATGATAAAAAATAGCACGAAAACAGAACGTATTTTCACGCCCTGATACTTTCATAACGTTTTACGCCTTTAAACCTTAATATACCTTATAATATTCATCATCACGGGAGTGAAATTATTAATTAAACAGCGTAATTATTACGCACAGTTAAATAACCATCGTTTATTTTGTCAAAATTAATCATAAATCAGCAAAACAGGTTGCGAAAAGACGTAAATCACGTGCTTGTAATTAATTATGATGTAATTATCTCCCTTTCTTCTTTCATTTCCAATTCGGCCCGAGGACGAAATCATGCCTTGATGAAAAAAATATTAACTGTAATATTGCGAACGCGAATTTGATAAGTTAATATGATATTGTGTGTAGAAGATAACGTTTTAAAAACGGTTTGAGTAATAATTTATTTAAAAAAATATTCTAATCAGCAAAATGTAATGAGTGGATATTTATTTAATTAATTCGCTGCTTGATTTCTCTCCGCGTACAGCGAGTTACATGGAGTTACACAATATGCACAATTGGGGCCACATTCAATTATTAGTTGCCCCGAATGTAGCTTAATGGAAAGTATGGACATTATTATTCATTACGCTTTTCATGCTCGTTAGTATCTTTTATTTTTAACAATGGGGCCCATGTTCAAGAAGATCTCGTTATGTTAGCGATATCGTTACAGCATACTAAAACATTGAGTGTAACAATATCGCTAGCTAACGATTGCTTCGGGAACATGGGCCCTGATACGAAAAACTTAAAATATGTTCATATTCGGCTTTTCGATATTTATTTTTTATAATCGGTTATGAAACCATCAGTGCAGGATATCGGTTTTAAATAAGGTATCAGTATATCGCGCAGCCCTACTAGACAGTAAAACCTGTCTTATTAGACCACTGTATAAACAAAATAAATACTCTTAGTTGTGCACAAGAGAGCAAACTGGTGGTATTGGACCTGTAAAACCTATATTATCAGACCACCTTATAGACCACATACACTTAGTTATAGTAGACAGTAAAACATGTCTTATTAGACCACCTTACAGTAAAACATGTCTGTCTTATTGGACCACCATAGACCAGACACTAAAGATATTAGAATGTAAAACCTGTCTTATTGGACCACCTCATAGACTATAATATAGGTGTAGCTATGTGTGTATTGGCAGTGTTAGTTTAGTGATACAGGTTTTGAGTCACGTATTGACATACCAATGCATGGTACATGTCATGCCCACCTTCTAGTTATAACCAAACTATACATAGCGAGCCTATGCCCTCAAGGAAACAGGTGCTTTTACTGATAAATACGTTAGAAAATATTTATAGTAAAAACTAAGTCTTGTTGCTCAGTTTTAGCATCTAAAAATAATTTGTTATCTAATTACAAAGTGGTCTGTGCATTGACATGCTCGAGACCATTACGTGATTTGTTTGTACTATATTGTCATTTTCCATGTATGTAAGTTTTGATTTGTGACTCCACATTTTACTGGCGTGTCTTTGTACAACACTACCTGCATAGACATTCCATTACTAAAAAAGCTTGTCATTACAAAAAATAAGTCCTACCAAAACATAAAATTTCCACAATATCACAGCATTTAATTACAGGGTTCATACACCTTCAGCAGTATTAAATTCCAGACTTTTTCCAGACTCAATTTCAAATTTTCCAGACCTCATTTTGGGACTTTCAATCAGACAAAAAACAAACACAGTTACTAAGTTCATCATATATAAACTTTATAAAACAAGAATATCAAAACACAGCGTGCACACTTTTGCCTGTGGAACTGAAGCAACCGCAGTAGTGGAAGACCCGAGACAATAACAAACTGCATATATAAATAATTGTCACAAGAATGTCAAAGCACAGCGCGCCCACACACAGATATGAATTTCATTACAGCAGCACATTTTTTGTTGAATATTTTGAAAATAATCTGAATGGAAACTGTTGCTGCTTTTATAGTCTTCAGTCAAATTATTTTCAAAATATTCAACAGCTATCCTATCAAAACACACTATTAAAAGATCATAGGAGTTATCTTAATCTAATATAGCGAGAAATATCAACATACACGCAAACACACACAGTGTGTCACACATACACAGGATTTCTCATTATAAAGGGACTTTTTGAAGGTATATAGTCCCAAAATCTACATTGGGAACAATATATTGTCTATGAGTGGCTCTGGGAACCGTATATTGTCTAGGAGTGGGTCAGTGTTTTTCAGGATGCAAACCAGATATGAATTTCATTACAGCAGCACATTTTTTGTTGAATATTTTGAAAATAATTTGACTGGAAACTGTTGCAGCAATAGTTTCCAGTCAAATTATTTTCAAAATATTCAACAGCTATCATGCAAAGTTGAGCTTGAGACACCCACATTTATTTGTTGAGGCCCACCTCACCCCACTACCACCACCTTTAGATAACAAGTTAAACCCTGCACATATACACATACACTAATTTAATTTAAATTTACCATATCTGATCATATCGCCATAGCAACAGGAGAAATCCTCATTATTTTTACTTGATAATGCGGCAACATAAGAGGCCTCGCGATACGAAAGAGCTGTCGGACAGTCAATAATATTTTACCGTGACTCAGCGCAAAGTTGGGATATAAAATTGCCACGCTTCTAAATGATCGCCATAGCAACAGGAATTCATTATTTTCACTCGATGACGAGCCAGCACAAGAGGCCTCATGATACGAGGGCAAAGTTGGGATCGTCTAACGTTGGGCGATATAAAATTGCTACGCTTTTAATTGAGTTTGGTACTATCAATGTGAAAATGTAAAATATTCTTACCTTGAACCAAAGAAATCCGTAACTTTCGGCGCTGGCTTTAGATGAACTTCTGTCAGTGTCTCATGTTTTTCCCCCCGGCATGTGGCTAACAAGAGGCCCATATTCCAGATGTCAAACGACTTATTACAAACACTACATTTGGCACGCACACGAGTTAGATGTGTTGTCCGGTAAAATCCAATCCTTATATTTATCATTAGTTTCCCAAACACTAGCATATTTGCACTTCCCCATCTTTACTGTATCACAAAAAACGGCAATCTCACAAATTATTTCATTGTTTCGGCTTCTAACACTCTATTTGACAGACGACTGCCGCTTCACTCATTTTTATTGCGTTGTACTTGAACATGTTCAGAACCCGTATTACTCAACAACCACGAGATGTTCCCGGTAATAGGCAGTTTTCTAAGACGAGACCGGGACCCAATCGAATTAGATTCTGGCAAGATTGGCGGAAACGCGAGATTTCGTTCGTAAACAAAAAGAGTGCGGTCGGAAAAATTAGGATTGCCGACATTTTAATTTTCCATACATTTTCCATACCAGTTGGCTCAAAATTGGAATTTCCATACTTTTTCCTGCCCTGGAAAAGGCTTTCCTAATTTTCCATACTTTTTCCAGACTTCCATACATGCGTACGAACCCTGTAATTAGCATTCTGCTACCATAAATAGTAAGCATAGCCTTTTTGGAAAGGCGACCACGTCATTCAGACGGTTCACGTGCCCTCGTTGCCAGACGATGACGTAGTGCTCTACCGTATATACGAAGCTCTTCAAGTTTCACATTGAGCGCATCGTGGGTGGTTTGAATATAGAAATAGCAACAATATTCAACTCAAATATTAAAACTTCAGCGGTTATGGCTTCAAATTAAAAAAAAAAAAATATTTACAAAATTGTATTTCAGTATCATTTATATTTCCGAAATTCGCCTAAATATAACAGTCGATGAAAGTCGAGACCATGTCAAATTAAGTAAATTTATCAAATTTCTTTTTTCACGAGTGAGATGACATACTTACCTCCCTAACACTCTTGATATACTAGTATATCGGCTCTAAATTCAATAATATTCAGAATTATAAAAAGTTAGGTGCCCCTAATGGGCAGGTGGAAGTACACAGTCATGCACATGACAAACACCACCCTCTGCGCATGCGCACACCGGTACTTCCGTTACTAAATATTGGCTGACATAGAAGCAACTATTCAATAGCCAAAGGACCAGGCCTCCGTGGGGTGGCGAGGCCGGGATCCTGTTAGGGAGGTAAGTATGTCATCTCACTCGTGAAAAAGAAATTTGATAAATTTACTTATTTCACATCATGAGAACATACTTACCTCCCTAACACTCTTGATAAAAACCAGAATTTGAAAGTTAATTTTGGTGGGAGGGAGGCAAGGTCCTGAAAACCAGCACACCCTCGAAGAGACTAGGCTCTTTGAATTCTCAAGAGATTTAAACCATCTGAAATTGTGACTGAAGCCACAACCAGGAATAGAATTTTGCATCGGATAATCGACCGATGAAGAGAGATTGATCAAAAGTCAAATGCGCTCCCACCCCCCTTTCTGAGGAAGGTTTAGGAAAAAACTCTGCTCTAAATGACTAGCACGTTCTCTAATACTTAATGAAAAGTATTACTAGACATTGGAAAAAGAAGAATTGCTTCTATTTCAAAACCTCTCTGAAAGAACCACAATTAAGAGACATTAACCATCACCATATTAAAAAATTAAAAATGACACCATCAGCAAGACAAAAAAATCAAAAAATGGTCATAACCACTGACCTCTGATGTCTTGGACGCGGCACTCATCTCTTCCCCCATCGGATGAAGAGAAATGTACCAGCTAATAGTAGGGATACCCTACCAACAAATGTGATATTTGAAAATAGCAGAGGAGGAAACTATTTACAAACATAAACCTCTGCATTAATATTTTATTTTCTGAGGACTGAGACGGCGAGTGGGTTAGAAGTGTCACGAAGGTAATGGTCGGTAAAACTTGATTCACAGTGCCACTGGGCTACTGACATAATGTCTTCAATAGAAACACCATTAAATAATGCCGTGGAAGTTACCACACCACGGACACTATGAGCCTTGGCTCTATCTACCTGGATTCCAGTGGCTGTTTTATGACAGAATTGGATACATTCTACTATCCATCTGGAAATAGTGTCTCTTGACGCCCTACCTTGGGGTTCAATATATGACAACCATAGGGAACATGGGTCCGTCCGCCAAACCTGAGTTCTTCTCTTGTACTTATTTAAAGCACGGACCGGACACCATACTTTAGCACCAGGATCATATCTGGTTACGGCAGGTAAAATAATAGGTTTACCCGGATACTTTAAAGATTGATTCTTAGCCAAGAAATCCAATCTTGGTAGAAGCTTAAGGCCTTCACCTGTAACTATATAACGGTCAGGCTCAGCAGACAAGGCATGAATTTCACTCCTGCGTCTGGCTGATGCTGCCGCAACTAAAAATACAGTTTTAAGTGCCAATAATTTTACAGATATAGCACTAAGCGGTTCAAAAGGTTTATCACTCAAAACCTGCAGAACCAGAGAAAGACTCCATGACAGTGTCAGTGGAGGATTTCTAGGTCTGAGATTGCCCATACCTTTAATAAGAGTATTTAAAACACTTACTTCATCACTTCCCCTCTTTGCCAAGCAAGGGATAACAGTCATCAATGCTGATTTATATCCAGCAATAGAATTAGGTTTAAGACTATAGGTATCATACAGGTGACAGAGAAAATCAGCTACTACCTGAATAGATGCTTCCATCGGATTGATACATCTCTTTGAGCACCATTCTGCAAATCTGTTGATTTTATTATTATAAGCTCTGGAGGTTGACCCCCTCCTGGCTCCGGCCATGAAATTGGCTGCTTGCTCAGAAAAGCCCTCCTTAATCGCGGATTGTTTGACAACATCCATGCAGTCAATTGAAACATTGACGGATTGTTGTGAAGGGTCTTGCCCTGGAAGATAATATCGTCCATCAGCGGCAGAGGAACCAGATTGCAAACCAGAAGGTCCAGCAGATCCGTAAACCATGATCGGCTTGGCCAATTCGGGGCGATCAGAAGCACTTGGCATTCCTCTTGTCTGATCTTCTGAAGGATTCTTGGAATCAGGATTGTTGGAGGGTATGCGTATGCATACATTCCCTTCCAACTGATAGCTAGCGCACCTATTGCGATAGCGCTTGGATCTGGAATCGGAGAAACGTACGTCGTCATCTTCGCATTCTTCTTCATTGCGAACAAATCTATGTTGGGCTTTCCCCAATGATTGAACAGGTGATCCGCCACACATTGATTTAGTTACCATTCCATAGGCAGAATACTCATCCTTCGGCTCAATGAGTCTGCTAACAGATTCAGCCTTCCCGAAATATGAACTGCTTTCAAGGTGATCATATGATCCATGCACCAGCAAAGCAGCTTCCATGTCCTCATACAGAGACTGGGCGACTTATTTCCGCCCTGGCGGTTTATGTAACTCCCTACTGTAGAGTTGTCTGAACGTATCATGACAAATTTTCCCTCCACTTCCTTTAGGAAGTGTTCCAGGCCTAGAACTACAGCCCGCAATTCTAGCATGTTGATATGTTCCTTTGACTGTTCCAGATTCCAAAGATATAGTGGCTTCTTCCAGGCAAGCTCCCCAACCATCCATCGATGCATCCGTAAACATCGTTACTTGCGGGTGGGGAGGGGTCAGCATGACCCCCACCAGGAGATTTCCTCTCTCCATCCACCAATGAAGGTGATGAATGAGAGGGTCCAACACTTGAATGCGCGAGTCCAGTGATCCTGAACTCTGCGTCCACTGAGTCATGAGAAACAATTGAATCGGCCGCCTGCGTAAGGCTGCCTGAGGAATGACAAGACCTAATATTCTCAGATAGACCCGTGCTAGAATATAACGACTGTTGCAAACCAACTGAATGCACGAGAGGAGACTTTCCACTCTCTCCTCGGGATGGATTGCAGGAAATGTCAATTTCCCTTTCTCCGAGATCTAACAATACTCACCATTCTGTTACTTCTGATATACAGCTGGCCCTGACAGCGGCTCTAGGATTATAGACTTAGAAAGCTTTACCGACTCCTGGGAACCGGGTACCCGGCTCCCCACTGCCGAGTACCCGTTTACCATAGAGCTCATATTGTTTGCATAGCCACCAAACAAGAGAAAACTATGGCTTGCCTCCGTGGGGCTGGGAGGCTGGGTCCGTAACAGAATGGTGAGTATTGTTAGATCTCGGAGAAAGGGAAATTGACATTTCCTGCATTCTCCTTCGATCAATACTCACCATTCTGTTACTTCTGATATACACCAGATTTGATCAGTAACCTGGTGGGAAGGGGCAAGCCATAAATGCTAATTTTGCCCCTTGGAGAAAGATTTTAGACTTCAAACTTGACTAACGGAGACCTAAAAGGACCGTCAAGTTCACGGAACCGAATCACATTCGCGTCACAGCCCCCCCCCCCTTTTTCCTCCTAAGAAAAGGGAGAGAACTAACGAACATGTATCTCGCCTGAAACACCAATATGCCAAGAGGGTTAACTACTCCCTGCATATCGCTTGTATTAGCCTGGGAATGAGCATGAATATATAAGATGAATGAACATGATACATATACATAATACAAAAAACTCTCACTTGTTGAATTACCTTATGATAACAGGACTTCAGACGTACCGCCTACAACCATACACCGGTTCGGCCATCAGTGACACAATCTGGTTGACATCCTCTCGCTTGACCATGCCTGCTTTAGGTACTTTTCTTACCAAAGTGAAAAAAGGGGAAAAGCAGTGTGGTCACTAACTATCGTTTCAAAACAGCTAAAGCGAGTGGATTGGCTGAGTCTGACACATCCCTCATATAGTAATCCGTAAATGAGGACTCACAGTGCCATTGTGCAACGGCCATGATGTCCTCTAACGGAACACCATTGTAAAGGGCGGTCGAGGCGGCTATTCCTCTAACATCGTGTGCCCTTACGCCATGCACCTGGTGCCCAGTCGCCATCTCATGAGTAGTCTGAATGCATTCGACCACCCAACGAGAGATAGTATCCATGGATGCGGCGCCATAAGGCTTTTTATGGCAGATCCACAGATGTCTATCGTTCGACCGTAACGAGTCAGTCCGTTTCTTGTACTTAGTCAAAGCACGGACCGGGCACCAGACACTGGCATCACGATCAAACCTGGTTAACTTCGGTATAATGATCGGTTTGCCGGGATATCTCAAAGATTGGTTCTTTGACATAAATTCTGCTCTTGGCAGAAGACGCAGACCTTCTCCAGAAACAATAAATCGGTTCCTCTCTGCCGAAAGCGCATGGATCTCACTGCGCCTTCTAGCTGAGGAAGCTGCCAATAGAAAGACCGCCTTTAGAGTCAAATGCTTTAGACTAGCCGAACGCAACGGTTCGAATGGGTGCTTGGCCAGTACATTAAGCATTAAAGATAGACTCCAGGCTGGAATGACTACCGGTTGTCTCGGGCGGAGATTGCTCATTCCCTTCAACATCACGTTTAACTGGGCCACCTCTGGACTATCCCTGTTGGCTAGACAAGGGATAACTGATGCCAAAGCTGACTTGTATCCAGCAATTGTGACGGGAGCTAGTCCTGTAAAGAACAGCTCACAGAGAAAGTCTGCTATTTGCTGAATAGTGGATTGAAAGGTATCAATACCCTTTTCTTCACACCAGTCTGCAAATCTGTTAACCTTGTTGTTATATGACTTGAAGGTTGACCTCCTTCTCGCAGCCTCGATGAAATCAGCAGCCTGTCGAGAAAAGCCTTCCGACGTGGAACGTTGTTTGACAACATCCACGCAGTCAATTTGAACATTTCGGGACGCTCGTGTAGGAAGCGTCCCTTGGCCTGGGAGATTATGTTCGGAATCTCGGGCAACTGCACAGGATTTTCCACCAGCAGATCTAGAAGATCCGTGAACCACGCCCTGCTCGGCCAATACGGCGCTATTAGCAGGACCAGACACGGTTCCTCCCTGACCTTCACCAATACCTTCGGTAGAAGAATGGTGGGTGGATACGCGTAAGCGTGCATCCCTCTCCAGCTTATCGCCAGAGCGTCTGTATCGACGGCATTTGGATCTGGAATCGGCGAGACATATGTCATGATTTGAGCATTTTCCTTTGTGGCGAACAAGTCCACGTTGGGTTTGCCCCAATGCTCGAGGATCCGTCGTAGAACTGGAGGGTTGAGGGACCATTCTGTTGGCAGGATTCTCTGTCTGCGAGACAAAGCATCCGCCAGAATGTTCAATCGGCCAGGAATATGAGCTGCTTTCAAAACAACCGAGTAATTCCTGCACCATTGAATCAAGTGCCACACCCTGATGCACAGGGTGGGCGACCTGGTCCCTCCTTGGCGATTTATATATGATACTACTGTCGAATTGTCCGACCGTATCAATATCACCTTGCCCCTGATCATCGGAAGGAACTCTTCCAACGCCAGTTCCACTGCCATCATTTCCAACAGATTGATATGCAGCTGACTCTCCGGGAGAGTCCATGTGCCCGAGACCTGGTGTTCTCCCAGGCAGGCACCCCACCCTTCCAGCGATGCATCCGTGTAAACGGACAGCTGGGGGTGGGGTAGGTGCAGCGAAACCCCTATTAGGAGATTCTGACGCTGTTTCCACCATAGAAGATGCGATATTATCGGCTCCAAAACTGGCACCAGTTTTGACAGGGGTTCTGTTCTCTGTTTCCACAGAGACATCAGATACAACTGGATAGGTCTTCGCATTAGAGCAGCGTACGGGATAACCTGCTCCATGGAGACCATCATGCCCAGCATCTGAAGGAACCGCCTTGCCTGAATGTGGTTTCCCACTCGAAAACTCCCGAGGATGGCTAACAGAGACACCACTCTGGGCTCTGACGGGTAAACCCTGCCTTCCTCGAGGTCGAATCGCATCCCCAAATAAACGAAATGTTGAGTGGGTGTCAACTCGGATTTCTCCTCGTTGACTATCCAGCCTAGATCTGAAAGTAACTTCAGAGTCAGAGCAGTCTCCACGTTCAACCTGGCTGCCGAGTCTGCCTTGAGCAGCCAGTCGTCTATGTAGGTGTGTAGTGCCACGTTCTCTTTTCTGAGAAACGCTGTCACCGCAAGGACCACTCTTGTGAAAACCCTCGGAGCTGTCGACAGGCCAAACGGGAGAACTGTAAACTCCCATACTTGATTCTGAAACGCAAATCTCAGAAACCTGTGCCAACTCCGATTGATCGGAATGTGGAAATATGCATCTTTCAGATCGATCGATACACACCACATTCCTTTCCTCAATCCCGCCATTACCGACCTCGGTGTTTCCATCTGGAACCGAGGCGTATGGATAAACCAATTTAATGGCCTGAGATTGAGTATGGGTCTCCATCCCCCCGTGCTCTTGGGGACAAGGAACATGTTTGAATAGAAGCCTGGAGTGTTCCGGTTTGCTGGTTTTATTGCTCCCTTCATAAGCAAACCCGACACTTCCTTTTGAACGGCTTCTAACTTGTCTGGCTCCCTTGGTACGGGTGTCCAGACTGGTGCCAAAGACAGATTTTGTGGCGGAAAGTCCCACCACTCCGGCATGTAACCCTGGGATAACCATCCCAGGACCAGACTGTCTGACGTCACACCTCGCCAAACCTCGACGAAACGCATGAGCCTTCCACCCACCATAGACGCCTCGACGTCTAACGGGGTTGTCCGGCTCGCAGTCCGCCCCCCCCCCCCCTTTCTTAACGAGAGAGAGTGAGAACCATTTCGTTCTAGGTACGACGGGTATAACTGGCACCGCTGTTCCTGTCGCACAGGTGCGGTCCAGGCGGATATGAAGGGAGCTTGCGTACCCTCAGGTATGCTTCGGCCCCTTCTGTCCGCCCTTTGAGGCCTTACCCTTACCCTTCCCCTTGCCCGTACCACCTCTAGGGCGGTCAGGAGCAACATTGGGGAGGGTAGGCGCCTCTACAGCCTTCCTGGGTTTCTTCGCCGGCGGCGGCTCCGAGAACCCAGCCGAAACAGACGTCGCAATAGGCCTGGCTTTCGCCTTGCCCTTATGCTTTTTCTGTTTCTTTAAAGGCTGTCCGGTTAGCGGCTTGCCCACAGCCCCTAGTGCGTGCGCTTGCCGCACCAGCTCTAGCTGGAGATTTACCGCTAACCGATTCTGCGCAATACTGGCGGTGTCCTCTAAGATGGCCCGCGCTTGGCCACCAAAGATGCTAGGCCCTGTCAGGGGCGTCCCAAGAAGACGCTCCCTGACTGCCGTAGCCGGACGCATATGGTCAATGACCATTTGCCTCCTGGACTTCGTCACACGTGCTTGCACCCTTGCCAATGCGTCCATTGACAGCACCAAGCCGTCATTAACGCACGATAGCGCCACAGGTGGCACAGGGTGGCCTTCCCCCGCTTCAGCCCACACCGACTGAAGTAGACGATAGGAGTGATTGACAGCGCTCATGGCTGCCCTCACACCCTCATCGCATAGGGCCAGGACTTCTTCCTGGTGTACCTGGGCCTTATCCACTAGTGCCGGACCGGGACCACCCGACCCGGCACTCTGGACGCCCAGTACCCATCCTCCGTGACCGATGGGACTACACCATACCTGTCGTATTCACCCCGCGGAATACGGCACCTTGCCCGCACCTCCCTGGAGGCCTCCCTGGAGGCCGCAGGGAGCTGACCCTTGGTCATTAGTTGTTTACTATAAATAGCATCCAACAAATCAATGAACCGTGGATCCAGTCCCACTGACTGGATCCGGGCCGCGGGCAAAATCCCCGTCCTAATCGACGCAACCGACGGACGGGGCGCATCTTCATCGGCCGTGGCCGAAACCACAGACGGGTCAACTCTGGCTAGCCACGCCAGAGCATCAGACCAGTCTACCTCCGAAGAAGATACCCCCGCAAACACGTCACCCGTTGACATGTTTACGGGTCTGCCAGCCATGGCCTCCCGGCCAGGAGCCACGGCTGACACGCCAGGCACTCCGCTACCACATGGTTCCGCCGCCACCCCATGAAACACTCCGGTCCATGGGGTAGGTCCGCACGGAAAACCGTACGGACCCGTAACCGTCGCGGAACCATAGCCGGCCACGGGCGCCAACGGCACCCCATGTCTGGCTGCCGGACCAGGCGAGATAGGTGAGTACCACGCCTGGCCCGGCACACCGGTTCCCCTGACGGCTGGTGACAAACCAAGCCGCGCGGAACCGGTGCACGGTAACGGATTGGCCTCAGCCGCAGGCGGAGCCGCTGACCTGGCTTGCGCCAAACCAGACAAATGGAGGCCGGTTCCGTCCAGGACGGAATCAACCTCCATATTCTCCACCTGCGGCTTCACGGGCCGCAGCAACCTCTCCTCCTCGGCCTCATCGTCTTCAGATTCCGAAGAGCCGTCACTAGACGAATAAACCGTGGAGCCGTCCTAGCGGACGGCTCCCACACCTGACGGACCGGCCACCGCTACTGGACCACCCGGAGGTGGCCGCAGAGAGACAGAACCCGTACGAGACGGCCCCCTCGGTAACCAGTCCAGAATCCTGTCCGAAGACAGGATCCGTACCAGGCATGGGGAGAAACTGCCCCCCAACCTTTGGTAGCAGGGACGACACCAGCGTGGGCAGAACGCTATGCAGAAAACCCTGCATAGCCGGACCAAACCACGCCGGCGGTGCCATCTCCGCCACCTCCAGCTGGGGACGTGGAGCACCCCCACCGGCCGAACCGGGCGCTCCACGATTTCCTCTCGGACCGCCTGACCCCGCGTCAGACCCAGCCAAGTCCTTCTGGGCAAGGAACTTAACCAT
This sequence comes from Chaetoderma sp. LZ-2023a, assembly GCA_034401795.1. Classification (NCBI taxonomy): domain Eukaryota; kingdom Metazoa; phylum Mollusca; class Caudofoveata; order Chaetodermatida; family Chaetodermatidae; genus Chaetoderma; species Chaetoderma sp. LZ-2023a. The sequence continues at coordinate 173,669,311 of CM067369.1, read as the reverse complement.
CGTTTCGACGAACGCTATGCAGAAAACCCTGCATAGCCGGACCAAACCACGCCGGCGGTGCCATCTCCGCCACCTCCAGCTGGGGACGTGGAGCACCCCCACCGGCCAAACCGGGCGCTCCACGATTTCCTCTCGGACCGCCTGACCCCGCGTCAGACCCAGCCAAGTCCTTCTGGGCAAAGAACTTAACCATCGTTTCGACGGACCACACTGCACAAACATTACACCTATGATCTATATTACACAGGGCACACCTAAAACAGACATGGTCCTTGAACATTACACGGACAAACTTATGGCAGTCGTCACATGATGGCGGGGCTGGCTTGGCCTATAAAATAAGCACAAACCTACAATAAACAAGCGGAACGAGACACGGATGGAAGGCAGACAATTAATTTTCAAATATTTTGACTCATAAATTAACCGTAACCTCCCGCACCCCACCCCGCCACGTTACAACAACGATCGCATTGATTATGACGACAAGAACGCGGCGGGCACAACACACCCATAATAGATCCTACAGGATGTGTAACGGCTCCAGGAATCATATCGCATAGCATTCAGGGTATATTTACTAATCAATATAAATTATACTCCTAACGAACGCAGCACGATATGTGAAGAAAACAACAAAATGTATAACAACTGCTGTCTCACACGGTAAAACCGCAGACCACGCATCTACTCAAGAATTTTGAAACCACCGATCATTGCAAACCGATCGTGATCGCACGTAAACTTGATCATTCTAAAGTTTCCGGTACCATTTTTTAGTACGCAGCACCCAGAACAAGATGCGCGAATTAATGAAAAAATTTTTCTTCACATAAACATCCGAGCGACCGGGTGTGACGTCACCCGCTCGGATTCTACGGAGAACGACGTCAGCCGATATTCGTGTTAGAAATACCGTAGCAAACACCTATTTTCATATCTGCCGATCGCCTGTTGGGGTTTAAAGAAGGCGATCGTCTGGCATATATCGTTGCTAGCACACGTCCCAGATTCTATGGGGTTAGAAATTGGAACATGCGACACAACGAAATTTAGAGACCTAAGTCTTTTAACTATGGATATAAAGAACAATACAACCTGGTTATCTTGGGCGGTATTCTCCATAGTCCTTAGTTATCCTTTCAGAACACACAAACTATCACTGATTAAAGACTTAGATTCTTTTAAAAAACACTAAAATCCTTAATGCGAAAAGCATGTATTGCACTTGTTGCTATGCAAACAAGAATGAGCTCTATGGTAAACGGGTACTCGGCAGTGGGGAGCCGGGTACCCGGTTCCCAGGAGTCGGTAAAGCTTTCTAAGTCTATAATCCTAGAGCCGCTGTCAGGGCCAGCTGTATATCAGAAGTAACAGAATGGTGAGTATTGATCGAAGGAGAAAAACATATCCTATCTCCAGATCGAAGAACATACCCAGGTAAACAAACTTCTGGGATGGAGTCAGCTCTGATTTCTGAAAGTTGATTATCCAGCCTAAATCTGTGAGAGTTTCCAAAACTATCTTCAGATTTGCTGACAAACTTTCTGGGTTGTGTGCTTTCAGCAACCAGTCGTCTATGTAAGTGTGAACAGCTATATTTCTCCTGCGGAGGTATGCCGTGATAGCAAGCACCACTCGAGTGAAGACCCTTGGAGCCGTCGAGATGACGAATGGAAGAACCTTGAATTCCCATTGGCGTCCCTGAAAAGCAAATCTCAGGAACCGACGAAAACTCCTTGCAATTGGAATGTGGAAATAAGCATCCTTGAGATCTATAGATGCTGTCCACATCCCCTTCTCTAACCCCAACAACACCGATCTTACTGTTTCCATTTTGAAAGTTGGTGTGTCTAAAAACTTGTTTAGAGGTTTGAGGTTGAGAATTGGTCTCCACCCCACCCCGGTGTTCTTTGCCACAAGAAACACGGTTGAATAGAAGCCAGGGCAATCCTGCGCCGGTTGAATTGCTTCTTTTAGAACTAGAGATTTTATCTCCTCTTCTATGCACAACCGCTTGTCTGGATCTCTTGGAATTTGAGTCCAGACCGGTACCAGAGACAAATGCAATGGTGGACCTCTTATCCATTCTGGACTGTATCCGTGTGAAAGCCATTGCAAGACTAAGCGGTCCTGAATTAACCGCGCCCACTTCTGAATGTGACAAGTCAAACGACCTCCCACTGGGTGCACCTAGGGTTGACGGGGTGCCCATAAATTTTAGAAGTGGGTGTGTCTCTGGTACGAGTGGCAACACCCAAGTGGTACTTGTGGTAACCGGAAAAAATGTTCTTGCATCAGGCCCGGTTACCACGCGCTGCTCCTCGCGCGCCGCGACCAGCCCCACGCACACCACGGTACGCTGGCTGCTGTCTGGCTGGCTGCTGCTGGCGTAGCCGACGCAGTCTCTGAAACCGGCCGGCCTGCTGGCCTCTGACACTGCCAGCACCGCCACGAGCGTATGGCTGTTGAGCAGCCGAGGGCTGAACATGCACGTGTTCTCTGCGCAGCAGTTCAAACTGTGCACGCAGCGCCCTCTGGTTGTTCACCAAAGTCACTGTCTCCTGGAGGTGCCGACAACCTTCACCTCCAAAGAGTCCAGGGCCCGCCATCGGCGCTTGCAACAAGTGCGACTTGAGCTCCTGAGACGGGCACAAATTGTCCAATGCAAAAGTGCGCCTCGTTCTCAGTGACCGACCTAGTCAGACAGTCCAACGCCAGGTTGATGCCATCCTGGATGGCTCGTTGGACTGTCACGGGACTAGGCTGTTGCTGCACCGACGCTGCTACCACCCCCGATAGCAGCTGAGAGACATGCGACAGCGCACTGATCACCGCTCGCGAGCTCTCCTCGGTGTCGCGCAAGGCGGCATTCACCGAGCGCATAGCGCCCGTGCACAACGCTGCTGTGTCAGCACGGGAACCCGGCCACGTATCTTCCCCCAGAGCGGCGTGGTCGTCCGCACTCGGTCTGGATGCTAGGCCATATCGAGCATACTGACTAACGGTAACCCGACATCGCCTAGCTACCTCGCGGGGGGAGGGGGGGCTTCGCGATGCGACCTCTTGGCCCGATCGACTCCTCTGCCGCCGCGAACATATCTATGATATGTTCAGCGTACGACAGAGACAGAGCCGTGCTGGCCAACGGCTTCGCCTGTAACCATGCCCGAGGGTTACTGGCGGCCGCCTCGTCCACGGCGAGCACTGGTCTTACAGCGAGGAGCCACGCACACGCCTCTGACCAGTCTTCATCTGTGGCTACCTGCGAATTGCCGACGAGCAGCGGGCCCTCGTCATCCTCAATGGCATTCGCAGGTATTGCCGAGGAGGAGGCTATAGACGAACCTGGCTGCCCAGGGAATGTATACGGGCCCGCGAGGGCTGGCATAGCATTCTCCATAAGCAAACCAGGCACCAAGGCCGCGCTTGTGTGAGGGGGTTCATGCACACCAGCGTGGCCCGGAACGTCCGTATGAGACTCCACGTCCAACTGTGGAATCTTATACGGCCGGCCGTCTGCTCCAATGCGGCCACAGGCGGAACCATGAAACCTGCCCCCGAGGGAACAGTGCCATAGGAGTGTAGACGTTCACATCCATGTCTTCATGGTCAACCTGTGGACCGAGCAGGTAGTCCTCATCATCTTCCTGGTCAGGAAAGTTAGACTCTGGATTAGTAAAGAAAACTAATCCAGACTGACCAGGTGACTGCTCGAAGGCAGATGATGAGCTGCTCGAAGGCAGATGATGAGTTTACTCTGCGAGTGATCGTGGTCAGGTCCGCTGGTCGGGTCCCGCCTGATGCTTCTCGCGCCGCTGGCACCCCAGGCGATGGTCAGGTCCGCTGGTCGGGTCCCGCCTGATGCTTCTCGCGCCGCTGGCACCCCAGGCGATGCGAACATCAAGCCTGGGTCCAAGATGGCCGCCCCTGGATCACTAAACACTTTGTCCGAGCTAATAGGCCATGATCCAGGGACGGGGGGCTACCCGCACTGAGGTCGATGCGCAGGAAGTTGAAACACCTGTGCCAGGCAACATGCCGCGAAGCATGTCAGGCATCAGGTCTTTCAAAGTCCTGCGCATCTCACTCACTAACTCAACCTTGAAGGCCTCGAGCCCACCCTTCTCAGAGGCCTTCTTCTTACCCTCCTTCTTCCCCTCCTCCGCCATCATCTTCGCCTGCAAAGAGAAGAATTCAGAGGTTAGATCCCCCCCCCCTCCACCGCTTTACAAATAACACATTTGTTAGACAGCCTACAAGCTGAACACAGAGGGCAGGGGTGGGGGAAGAATCTAGCTTTCATGGTCTTCAGACAGGATGGACACTTCTGAAAGGGAGGGATATGAAGACAATGAGTATGATAGTTTCAAAGCCTTGTTAATGGGCTATTTAGTAGAAACCAAAACAAACTCGAGAGAAGACATCTACTTTTATGACCACCCTGACGGAACAGGTGACTTCTCTAGTTAATAAAAACACCAAATACAACCAGAACCCCAAATTAAGAGAGAGAGAGAAAGATTATGACTATCTAGATATCTCCCCACACTCTTAATAAACAGGGAGATGAACACATCACAGACTTCTCTAAACTAAGATTATGACATCAAGGAAAGAGAAAACTCTGGTTGATTATGACATCAAACCTCAATGCAAAAGCTCCTTCAAGGAGAGGGGACATCAGAAAAAAATGCAAGAAATATCTAGATCTTACAGACATTCTCAGCTCCCGAATAATATAATATTAAATTATATATACTCGAGAACCCATGCACACGCAAGAGAGAATATAGTGCAATGGCAAAAGGCAGCAGAAATTGTAATTATTTTCAAATAATTATGCGCCATAATTAATACACTCCCTTAGCCTGAGCACAGGCAACCATCCTCTTGTGCAGGAAAAACACGTCCCTCCATCCGCCGAGACTTCTCTTCCAGGAGAAGTGATGATGGGGATGGGACAAAAGGAAGGAGATATTTTATTTATTAATTTATTATATCTCCAACCCTTAGACATATCACGATGATAAGTCACCCTGGGACGTGAACAACCTTCTAGATAAGACCAGGCATCCTTGTTTAGACACAAGACAAACCTGTAAACATAAAACACAAGAGATTAATAGCCCTAGGCGCTGGGAAAAAATTTACAAGGATTCCCAGCGCCTGAAAACGCGGAACCACCGAAACGGCCGCAATGAAAACCGGTAACACACAAAAGTTACAAGTCTTAAATAAAAGCCCGGAACAATGTCACCTTGGATGATGACGAGGAGGACTCCTCCAATAGTTTTGCATCAGCCATGATGGACAGGGATGATAAGTTTCTAGTAGAATTCAGTAAAAGAGCCTGTGAAGATTTTCACATGATGCTTCTTCAGCCAATATATTAGAAAACGGAAGTATCGGTGTGCGCATGCGCAGAGGGTGGTGTTTGTCATGTGCATGACTGTGTACTTCCACCTGCCCATTAGGGGCACCTAACTTTTTATAATTCTGAATATTATTGAATTTAGAGCCGATATACTAGTATATCAAGAGTGTTAGGGAGGTAAGTATGTTCTCATGATCATGATGTGAAAACGTAAATGCTATGTACGAGGGTGCATGGAATGCGTCTTTTGAGCTCAATTTTTTACGTTTTCGTTTGAAATTTATGGATATGATTCCTTATATGCACCTAAGATCTGTCTTAAAAAACTGATCTACTTTGTCCACATATTTTCTCATTCATGGTCATTAACGGCTTAGATCGACGAAATTTGATCGAGACCTCGAGTGTATAAGCTGATGACAATATATTGTAAACGATCTAAATTTCTCAATTTCTCTAAAGTCCGGTAACGTTAGTACACATGCATCTGATATGAGTACCCGGTACATGTTAACGTGCAACTTCATATATTATATCATGATATGATCAGCTAAGACACGATTCGAAAACCGGTTACTAATTGCGAACAAGTCATACCCAGGTAGTCTTTAACAAATACACAATTTACCTAGGTTGGATTACCATTCCATACCGCCAACAACACATTACAATTAGATATTTAAAAACAAAAATTAATTAAACTCTACGTAAGAATCTTTTAGGACGGAAAATTCTCGTTGTTCTGTATATTCCTTATGTCTTATGAGTACCGTATCTTGTTTGCTGGTTGTTTCGCGGAAGACAGGAAGTTAATCCATAGGCCCCGTGTCTCATAGATCTAAATAATATATTGAAAACTCTTTCGATCAATCTTCAACCCAAGAGATTGCGACACCGTGCAAAATGATATTACCTCTATGTGTTCATGGACTGATAATTCATTAATGAGGTTCCACCCAGATAAATGCAAAAGTATGCGAATATCAACAAAAAACCCATCTCTACACACTTATACAATGGAATTTAATAACCATACTCTAGCCCATTCATCTAGTGAAAAAGATATAGGTGTCATAATAGACGATAAACTATGCTTCGATGAACATATAAATGGAAAAATAAGCAAATCTAACCAAATAATGGGACTGATTAGGAGAACATTTGACTATCTAGATAAAGAAAACTTTAACATCTCTACAAATCTCTTGTTAGGCCACATATTGAATACGCTAATGTGGTTTGGGCTCCATATCTGAAAAAGTACATAAATGCAATCGAAAATGTCCAAAGACGGGCAACCAAACTTGTTCCTGGTATGCGATAATTTGTATCATCACTGCTTCCACGCCCAAACGAACCATATGAAAATGATCTGGTCAGTGAGTTCAACACACGATTAGAATCCCTAGCAGTGTGGCTCGCTGTGACTTTCATTAACCATTCTTTTATTTTCAGCAGCGAAGAGGGCCAAGTATATGGTGAGTTATTCTGGGACAATGTCCATCCCAACAAATCAGGAATAAATCTCCTATCCACTAACATCCAAGATTACATAAATTATTACCTTTTACAGGATTTTCGAAATGGAAGGACATGGAGGTGCTAGTTTTACCATCTTGCGATCAATCCGGTACACGGCCAGTCATATATAAACAAGTACCAATACAACTATCAAACCATTTCAGTTTATTGCACAACGAGTCCATAGCCACTCCAGATGATGAGCCATACCTAGACACTATCAACAGCAATACAAACACAAATACTGAACTGCATGTACATTCCCAGGCAGAAATTAGCACAAATCAATTGCCAAAACATTTACAATCAAACAACAATGGACATTCTAAAACAGTAACGAACACATGTATATACACAAATGCAGATAGTTTGATTAATAAAAAGGCTGAGCTCATAACACTAGTACAGAATATTCACCCTGCAATCATATTAATTACGGAAGCCTTACCTAAAAACACAACCATCAACATTAGTGAACTACAGATTGATGAGTACCAACTATCACTGAATAATAAACCATCAAGGGGAGTTATTATATATACACATGTATCACTAAATGCTCAATCCTGTGACATCTTGAATGACGATGACTTTACCGAATCAGTGTGGAGTACATGGACGACACAACAAAAGGAAAGAATTATCCTTGGTTGCATCTACAGAAGTCCCAGCTCAGATGGCTCAAATAACAAAAACCTCTTAAATCTACTACAGAAAGTTGATGCAGCAAATACAGACCATATTCTTATAGTAGGGGACTTCAACTACCCATCGATAAATTGGAACACAGGCTTTTCTCCAAAAGAAGAAGAAGACGCTTTTCTTAATACTACCAGCGATATTTTTCTACAGCAACTAGTTACTAATCTGACTCGACATAGAATAAATCAGACTTCAAATCTTTTGGATCTAGTTTTAACAAACAACGAAAACATCGTCCATGAAATAACTCACCTACCGCCGCTAGGTAAAAGTGATCATGATATTCTACAAATATCACTACATCCTGACATCTTAAGCACAAGCAAACAAATAGCTAAGCCAACACTACTGTTGAACAAAGGACGATATAACGAACTGCGAAGAGACTTAGGAACGACTGACTGGAATTATCTACACCAACTTAATGCATCAGAAGCTTGGAACTTCCTACACAAAACATTGAACACAGTGAAAGAACAGTATATACCTACAACAAAAAACCATGGCAAGAAAAAGCACCTCTGGATTGATCGGGCAGCAACAGATTCACTCAATAGCAAAAAGCGTGCATACAAAAGATACAATGAAACTAAGAAAACTACAGATTACACACTCTACAAAATTGCTAGAAACAAAGCAACAGCATGCATCAGAAAATCAAAACAGACATTTGAACGTAAAGTGGCAACTGAAAGTAAGAAAAATCCTAAAGCCTTTTGGAACTATGTCAAGAGTAAAACAGTTCTACGTGAATCAATTAGCAAGCTACGTAACCCTGCAAACGACACCATGACCACAGATGATACAGAAAAAGCAAACATTCTCAACACATTTTTCTCAAACATGTTCACTCCAGAAAATCTTCTTTCTACACCAATAATTAACCCCAGAAACAATAGTACCATACTAAAAGACATATTAATAACACCTATTGCCATCGAAAATAAACTAAAAGGACTCAACCCCAACAAAAGCAATGGCCTGGATGAAATACCAGTGAGAATACTAAAAGAAGCTGCTAAAGAAATTAGTACACCACTATGCATAATTTTCAACAAGTCTCTTGAAGAAGGCATTTTACCCGACATCTGGAAAATGGCAAATGTATGCTGCATACACAAAAAAGGCTCCACGAATGACCCAAGCAACTACAGACCAATCAGTCTCACTTCTACATTATGCAAGGTCCTAGAATCTTTTATAAGAGATAGTATTGTAAATTTCCTGGAAACGGCTAATCTATTTACCAAATGTCAGCATGGATTTAGACGTAAAAGATCATGTAAAACTCAACTACTAGAATACCTGGAGGATTTAACAGCCGTGCTTGACTCAAACGAACCTGTCGATGCAATATATTTAGACTTTTCAAAAGCTTCGATACTGTGCCACACCAACGACTCCAAACAAAACTGAGAAGCTATGGTATTGGCGAAAATTTAGTAAAATGGATAGGGAACTACTTAAGCAACAGGAGCCAGAGAGTTAGAATTAATGATGCATCATCGGACTGGATTGAGGTGACCAGCGGCGTGACACAAGGAAGTGTTCTAGGACCTATACTTTTTCTGATATATATAAATGACCTACCTGATCGATTAACCTGCCACTGCAAAATATTTGCAGATGATACAAAGATGTACGGCAACCCAGCTACCAGTCAGATTCAGGAAAACATAAATAAAGTATGTAAATGGTCGCAGACATGGCAACTATCTTTCAACACAGACAAAACGCATGTCATGCACGTCGGCAGAAATAACCCTCAAACCAAATACTATATGACAGATACACCTGATCCACATCCTGTATCAAAATCAGATGTAGAAAAAGATTTGGGGCTTCATGTCGACAGAAACCTCTCTTTTGACATACATATAGGGAACATTGTATCCAAGGCAAACAGTACAATAGGACTAATCAAGAGAACATTTACCAACATTGATCAATCTACTTTCACGCTACTATACAAATCACTTGTGCGACCCATTCTTGAATACTGCAACTCAGCATGGTCTCCAAGACTGAAAAGGCAATCGCAGCTATTAGAAAGAGTACAACGCAGAGCAACAAAACTTGTCCCACAAATCAGAGAGTATAGCTACACAGAAAGACTTGAAGCCCTAAATCTAATGTCACTGAAATATAGACGGTTTCGTGGAGATTTGATTGAAACATTCAAACTCATCAAAGATCTATATAATATTGATAAGAACTACTTTTTCGAACTGTCCAATGTTACACGGACCAGAGGTCATAGGCTCAAGCTCAACATAAAACGTAGCAGCAAAGATATTCGGAAGCACTCCTTCGCAAATAGAGTGGCACCACATTGGAATTCACTGCCAACAACAATAGTCGAAGCAACCACAGTCGAAATATTCAAGGGCAAACTAGACATCTTTTTCAAAGAAAGAATATTTGAATTCGACTGAACACAATTAATTGTGGTGTGGCTTTGGACGTTGCTGTTACACATATGCTTATACAACATATGTGAGCCGTCAATTCCCAAAGTCATAATACAATTATTACATCACAGTGGACTAATCTTGAAACAGCCTGTGCATCTACATGAACATGCACACATGAAGATAGCTACACGTGTTGTATCTAGACCAGGGTTGCCTGCCCTACCAGTTTAGCACTGAGGCAATAACAAGCCAATGGCTTATGCCTTGTAAATTGATGATGATGATGATGCGTAATCTACCATATCATGTACGCCTCCAAAAGTTAAAGTTACCAACATTAGCATTTAGACGATTGCGTGGTGACATGATCGAGTTATATAAAATTCTTAGCAATAAATATGACCATGTTACTGCAGACCTTATTGAGCGACAAGACACAAATAGCATAACTCGAGGCCACAGCCTAAAAATTAAGAAAATAAGATCAAGACTCAATATATGAAAGTTTTCTTTCCCGTTGCGCTGTACTGATCAATGGAATAAACTACCCGAATCCGTTATCAGCAACCCCTCAGTGAATTCTTTCAAAGCTGGACTAGACAGGCTATGGGAAAGTCATCCATTGCGCTATAACTACGACTGTGAACCCATCTGTAATATTTATACTCCAGAATCATTATAACATAGCCAATGTATAATTGTTAATAACAACTTAATAACATTAGAATGAGCCATAAATATATGCAGCCCATTCCTGACGTTAGAGGCTTGTTGACGCCTGCTGTCAGTAGAGGATTTGTGTAAGTTCGTGTAAGAAAACTGAAATAAACAAAAACAAATTTGCTGCTTAGGATGAATGCGACATTGTTGCTCTCTCCTACTGTACTGCTGCTCCTTGTAGGGACTGCCATATTGTGTGTGATCTATGGCTCCCATCAACCCCCCCCCTCCCCCCCCAATGGTTGGGTCTGCCCAACAAAAATCTGTACATAGTAACATATTGTAACCATGGCCAATTGTGTTGCACATCATCCGACATTGTGTTTCTTGTTAAGTTTGGTGCATACACATGCAGCAGTCTCATACCCTGAGAACGCAACCTTGGTAGGGACTGCCCAATCGTGTGCAACTCATGTGTATACTGTAAATCTCTGATGGTGTGGAAACATTAGTAGATAGTAAAGTTGCAAAATCTTGGTCCCGTGTAAATTTCGTAGATAAAAAAATAAACCGTACTGTACATACGTAATATACTGAAACCCCTATTCCAGCCATAACTGGAAGGAAGAAAATTACCTGTGTAGAACATAAACTGTTAAGAACAACAAAATGCCTTCACAGGCCTCAAGAGTCGAAATTGATGATGCTGATGATGATGGTGATGATGGTGGTGATATGCGTGTGGTGCAGTGGTGTTGTTTGGGCTAGGTGGGTTGCGGGTGTAGAGGGGTGGAGTGTGTGGGATACCTTTTATTGGGTAAACATATAACTTGGGTTTTGGTCTGGAGGAGGGCAAAGTCTGTGAAATTAAATGTAGAAGGCAAATTAGGCTGAAATTGAAACAAATATTTTAAAATGAGATGAATAGTATTCAGCGACATAAAACAAATTTTGGCAGTATATAAAACAAAGTTTGACGTTCTAGGATGTTCTTAAAATAGTTGACAGTTCATTAAAATCAATGCTGGAGAGTGGAGACTCAATTTATGAAATCCAGGGAAAATATGATAGCGGCGATACGAAAATTGGGATCCCCTCGTGTTGTGACCAATATAAAGTTAATAATGCTAATTAAACACTTCTCTTGATGAGAAAACGGGACAGCACAAACAACATACGGTTCAAATAATAATTTTAAAAATCAATAAAGAACAGATTATTTAACACATTCCTTCATATGTGGTCGTCATCTGCTTCCCTCGCAGGCCACGCCTACTTACGTCATTCAAACCATATCTTATAACTCTCGGTCAACAGCTCAAGTGGCCAGTGGCTCCATACGTGAACCTAAAAATAAGACACTGAAGCACAGAATGGACCACACTGAGCAGCTCGGATGTCGGCCTAGATGGTGCTCCTATTAACAGAAGGAATATCTTAACACAATAAAAACAGCGCTCGTCAAATCTACATACATTGAGCATAAACCGTATCTAGTCTGCTCAAATTAATTCAAGGAACCTTTTAACCTTTTAACAGTTAACTACTAGACATTCACTCAACATTTATTCCATTCACATCTTTGAACTAATGTATCTGCTCAAACATTTGATATATATATATATTCCAATTGAATAACATTTACCTCTGGTGCCTTGATTATCGAAGTGCATGTATGATTACTATTTAACTGTTTCTCTGCTGTCTCAGATATCGACGCGCCTGCGTGACTAATTAATAGTTACCTATATTCACTCACAACGTGAACTTTCTACTGAAAGGAGGTGCTCCATATTTGGAGGAATTTACCAAGTAGATTCAAGATTCAATGCCCCCAAGCACATACGCAGAATGCTATTCGACATAAGTGTCTAAGTGCACATACTTAAGAGGTGTGTCAGGAGTGGGTGGGATGAAGGGCGTGTGTGGTGAATGTGTCACATTATTGGACCTTCTAAAAGATTATATGTCAAAACAACCTTCTGGAAAATTCACATTGCTCTATTTATAGAAGCATTATGGGCGAGGTTTGTGAGATTCGATAACAGTATAGAGATGATAGCTACATTCTATGGACAGGAGATGGCAATGTAGACGTAAAATGAGACAAGCCATCTAGAAATGATGTCCTTTTTAGGGAATTCTGAAAATTCGGCCAGGGAATCCTAAGAATAAGAGCAATTCACCTCAACCATGCATGAGATGGTCGAAAGTAAATTTGGAACGGCATAAGCTGCTAACCAAAATCAGAGTAAAAAAGGTCTTAAGGGACATTCCTACAGACACATTTCCACATATCTTACTACATGCCACAAACTATTCTAAAGAAGGCTGCTCTTCAGTGTGACCCTACATATTCCACGCTAAAGCAACATAGGACAGCATCCAAATGGGCCTCATCACTCAAACTGCTAGACGTGAGGAGGCCGTCATACAGACACATTAACACATGAACTAAAACATGAATTGTGTAAAACAGAACTTTCGTCAAGCTCAACGCGAACTGCCTGCTGCCATCTGCAACAATCTCCACGATGCTATTATGTACATGTTAGCCTATGATCAACAATCAATGTTCAAACTTGTACGCAAAATGCAGTTCACTCATCACAGAAATTGACACAAAAAGACATTCAATAAAAAGAGAAAGGCTGTAGACTCGTTCGACCTATCCACAGAGCTTGTGAAATGTGCTTATGATGAAGTAATCGGAGTCATCACATGCTTAATCAATGGTATGCTGAGGCGGCGGTCAATTCCAGATAGCACGAAAATGGGCCTGGTGTCACCGATACTGAAGAAAGGAAAACCAGCTACTAGAGCTTTGTGGTATTGACATTTACAATACGGTATCGGTACCATAGAAAAATACTGTTTTATCACAGCATACCATCATCTGAGGGGGAGGTGGCATGACAGGAAATTATAGCGATTGTTTTCACTTTTCAGATCAACAGTTAAAATATGTAAAATAAATAGTCTGTTTCCTGATATAGAGCGAAATTAAGATTATGACTTTTGCGAATGTTTAGTTTCACAATTTTATTACATTATTGACGTAATATCATTCACGTGAATATTGGCCATATTGTCAAAGTGTGTGCTCGACTCTCTAACTACAATCCGCTATTTGACATTGAAGTGCACTATTTTCATTCCAGATTATTCTGACTAGTAATGCGTGCGACCAGCAAATGGTAAATTTTAATTCGGAAGTTGAGTGTGTTGCTAAACAGATTGCAGTCAAAGTCCATGAGTATTTAAACGAAGCCAGGGTTGTACTCTCTTAACTCTGTTGGAGTCATATATTTGGTTACTCCTGAAAATCCCCCACAGACCCCCCCCCCCCTTGCGGGTTGGTCTTTTGTTTTTATTAACCACTATAAAAACATACTTACCGTTCAATCACTACTTGCTAAATCATTTATCTGCATTTAGCTACCAGAATAAGATTTTATGCTTGCATACTTTCCTTCCCATGCCTATTCCTATTAATATGAACCCTCAACCAGGCTACTGGTTAATTCCATCTCCAGTATATAACCTGACATAGACTGGCACCAGTCTGTTCTCATACCCTTGTGACGCCTGTCACTATGCGCGCTTGCGCATGCGCACTGGAGCCCAAATAGGAAACAGATTCACTTTTCTGAATTTAAGTGCCAAATATTATAGGCAGATTCTCAAATCTTTTCCACGCGACATGGCTGAGACCGGGTCGTAGTGATTGAACGGTAAGTATGTTTTTATAGTGGTTAATAAAACAACAGACCAACCCGCAATGGGGGGTCTGTGGGGGGGATGTTATTACACCACAAAAACATCAATTGCCATTCAATCACGACTTGCTAAATCCGTAGATTTGGTCAGTGCCCCACTTGAAGAATTAGGTGGGAGGAGATTTGAGAATCTACAAACAAGGATAAAAATCAAATCAATCTTATCCAAATGTTAATAACATAAAATAATAGTGCATTTAAATCAATTACACCGTGATTATCAAATAAGGAAAACTTGAACTTAAAGAAATAAATAAAAACCAAAATAAACTCTCACCATTTCTTACAGACACACAGTGTTAACGAAAATTGTGGGAGTCCTTGGTAAATGGTCTTCAGCTTTCTTGGTTAAAACCATAATATTACGAAAGAAGGAGGCTGCTGCACTCTGATCTTTTAGATAAAAAGTGGTAAAAGTGGAATCAGATTTCCATCCTGCAACCTGCATGACTTCGTCTAGAGAAGAACCGGCAAGAAGGGCAAATGAGGTAGCCATTCCTCTAACATCATGAGCTTTTATATGGGAAAGATTAATTTGTTCCGGAGAAGCTATCTCGCAACAAAGCTTAATTGTCTCACAAATCCATCTGGCAATCGAAGACTTTGAGACCAGTTTAGCTAACTCCTCCGCATACGAGATCCATAAATGGGATGGATCAGATCTTTTAAAATCGGTTCGCTGTTTATAAACTTTAAATGCCCTAATAGGACATCAGAATTTGTTGGATGGCGAAAAAGACGATAATGATTTAAAAATGATCGGACTAGCAGGAAAACGGTTAGACTGAGTCTTAGATAAAAAATCCCTTCTGGGATATAATACTAAACCGTCTCCCGAAACGATAAATCTGTCCCTTTCAGCAGAAAGAGCATGAATTTCTGAACGTCTTCTAGCAGAGGCAGCAGCAACAAGAAAAACAGCTTCAAAAGTTAAAAGCTTAATACTAATAGAGGCAAGAGGTTCAAAATGGCGGCCTGCCAACACCAGAAGGACCAAAGCCAAGTTTCAGGAAGGCAAAGGCTTAGCTATCGGAGGACGAATATTGCCTAAACCTTGAATAAAACTATTAAGAATCTTAATGTCCTTGACATCGGCATTCAGAAGACAAGGTAGAGAAGATGCCAAAGAAAATCTATACCCCCTAACAGTATTAACTGATAAATGTAAGGAATCAAAGAGATAGGCTGAAAAATCTAATACCTGGGGAATAGAAACTGAATCGGGCACGAAACCTTGGTCTGAACACCATTCTCCAAAAATTTTAAGTCGACCCTTGTAAACTCTTCTGGAAGAATCAATAATTTCCTGAGATCTTGAAGAAACTTTATTCTCAGAGACTTTACTTTCGATATTCTCCAAACACACATACTTAAAGACCTCTTACTTGAGACAGAAGATCCGGGGAGACTGGAAGAAGACGAGGAAAGTCTACCAGAAGACCTAGAAGGTCTACAAACCAAATCCTCTTTGGCCAAAAAGGAGCTATTAGGAGAATCTCACAGATTTGGCCATTGACCGTCTTCAACACTAAAGGGATCAGAATTGTTGGAGGGAATGCATAGGCGCACATTCCTGTCCAGGACTGAGACAGGGCATCCACCACCAGGGCTTGACTGTCCGGAAAAGGAGACATGAAAGAGGAGATCTGGGCATTCAGAGAGGTCGCAAACAGATCTACCAGAGGACGATTCATAAGACTGAAAATCGCTTTGACAACCGACCTCTTTAACTGCCACTCTGTATGGGCGAATTTCCTGGGACGTGACAGTTGGTCTGCAAGAAAATTCAGACTGCCTGGGACATGAGAGGACACTAGAAAAATCTGATTCTTGTTACACCACAAGAGGAGGTTCCACACTTCCAGACAAAGGAGGGATGACCTCATACTACCTTGTCTGTTGACATAAGAGACCACCGTTTAATTGTCCGACTGTATCGAGACTTTGAGGCCTATCACAAGATTTGATCATGAAAGGAGAGCCTTCTTGACAGCCTACAATTCCAGAATGTTGATGTGAGCGGTCGACTACTCCAGGAACCAAAGACCGGAAACCGACAGAGAGTCCCAGACCGCTCCCTAACCCTCCTGAGAAGCGTCTGTGAAGATAATCGCCTGAGGGGAGGACTTTACCAGGGGAACACGCATCAGAAGCAGAGCACGATCTTTCCAAAATTCTAGAAGAGGAATCAAGTGTTCTCTGATAGGAATCTGATGGCAAATGGAGTGAACCGACTGCTTCCAAAGAGACATTAAATACATTTGGAAGGGTCTTCTCTTCAGCGCCGCTCAAGGAATAACATTCTCTACGCTGACCATGAATCCTATCACTCTGAGAAAGAATCTTGCTCTGACCTTGGAAGAAGAAGATAGGATTTCCATTGCCACTGATAAAGCCTCTATTCTTGGATCTGAGGGGAAGACTAGGCCCTTGGCCAGATCAAACGAAACGCCTAGATGCATGATGATTTGAGAGGGAACTAGACTTGATTTCTCTAGATTTAAAATCCACCCTAGGCTGCATGCCAGACTGCAGACCTCTAGAAGAATTCCTGAACGAATTGAGGAAGACTTTGCATGCCAATGGGTAGAACGACGGTGCAAGATTCCTGCCACTGCTGAAACTAGGCGAGTAAAAAGGAAAGGAGCCATGGTCAGGCCGAAGGGCATGATGCAACACTGCCAAACTCGATCTTTGTAAGCGAACCTCAGGAATTTTCTGAAGGAAGGGTGGATGAGAACATGAAAGTAGGCGTCCTTTAGGTCGATGGAAGAAGTCCACATGCCCTGATCTAAACTGGAGATGATCTGGGAGATGGTCTCCATCTTGAACTTGGGAGTAAGGATCAGAAGATTTAATTTCTTCAAATTTATGATAGGATGCCAACCTCCTGTCTTCTTGGAAACTAAAAAGATGATTGAATAGTAGCCCGGACCACCTCTCCAATGGGGAACTTCTTCTATTGCCTTCTTGACAATCATGGATTCCAACTCCTCTTCTAAAGCCACCAATTTTTCTGGATTTGAGGGAATTGGTGTCCACTTGGGAAGAAAGGAGAGAAGAGGAGGATAACGAATTCAAGACGGTGCATAACACCAACGTATCTGGGAAACTAGCCAGGAGTCTTGAATGAGGGCCTGCCAATTCTCCCAAAACAGAGGCAGGCGCCCTCCTACTGGCACGTTAGGTAAAAGGCACTGGACCGACTGATCCAAAGGCACAAGAAGAGGGAGAGGATTGACTGAAGAAAGAGAGAAATTTGGACTAACCCAGGAATAGTCTACACCTCCAAACTCTCTTTCCCTGGTAACCTCTAAAAGATGAACGACCTCTGGACCTTGAACTAAGATGACGAGAAAAGGACTGACCCCCTCTAGCCCAAGAAGAGGAAGACTGCCTCCTTTGGGATCTAGACTGGTGTGAGGATATGGAATCAAAACGATCTTCCTCCGCAGATATATCTTGAAGATTGGAAGAAGATATATTAGAATTATTGATACTCCTAGAGGGATAAGCCCGAAATTGGTCTGGTCTGAGGCTCTTTCTTCTAGGAGAGGAATTGGGGCTATTTACTGAAAAAATATCTCTTTTTGCAGAAGGATTAGAAAAGGAAATTTGAGCATGAGGAGATCCCTAGAGGCCTTCAGGCACTCAGACTCAGCCCGACTAAGACTTGAAGCCGACTGCCCGAAAATATCCTGTCCAAAGGGGTGGGGTGGGGGGAGAGGGGTGGTGGTGGTGGCGGGGCTGATATAAGACTATTCTTCAGACTACTCGAAATATTGACCTCCGAAAGCTTTCTGGACCTTCTCTTAGATGTGATAAACCCCAAGGATCTGCAAATTGAATTAAGAGAACCAGGAGACAGATCAGCTAAGGAATGAAAAACTGATACAGGAACCTGATCACCACGCTCTTGAGCCTTAAGAACAGCTTCAGATAACAGAGCAAGAAAATTAGCCAACTTAAGCTGGGATCTGCAGACAGACTCCCATTTAAAAAGATCAGAAGAATGCTCAGTCTTAGAAGTATTCTTTAAATGTGAGGAAAGAACATCCCAGAAGGAGTCAGAAAGAGATTGAGGAGTAGCAACCTTTAAATAATCTTCTTTGGGGACCTGAACAGGATCATCGAATTTTGAAGAAAGAGAAAACTCCTTACAATTAACATCGTTAACGAAGAAAACCAACATGTCCACTACTAAGTTATCAATAGGTAGGACTTGAGGAGAAGAAGAAGAAGAAGAAGAAGAAGAATCAGATGTGGAAAGTGCAGACCCGAAAGAAGGAGGTCCATAGAATATTCATCCTTAAGGGGAAGAGAAAGAGCAGAGGCGATCCACCTATGGGCCATGTACCCGTCTTCTGAAGAGGCCCTGACTGGACAAAACCTCTTCAGATCCCTGGCCCTGACTGACTTACGGACTGAGGAAAGAGAAGAAGGATTAGGAGGGGAGGAAGAGATGTGAATAGAGGAGTCATCAGAGGCTAATCAATCGGCAGTTCTAGAGGAAATAGGGGAACAAGGCGTCCTAGAAGCATGAAGAGAGGAAACGGGAAAAGACTCAGAAAAGGATGAAAATTGATCGGAAGGAAAAGAATCCATGACATTATCCTGACAAGGAAGGATGACCCAGACAACTGGCAGAAAACCTCAAGAGAATAGAAAAATGCACAGAAACAAAAGAACGAGTGAGTGAAGGATCCCTAACCACAAATTTTAACTCGGGAGAAAGAACAACAGAAACAATCGGATCAAGATAATCAAAGGAAGGAGAGGCAGAAGAAGAAGAAGGAGGAAGAGAAGACTTAGGATGAACAGAGGAAGAAGAAGGAGTAGGATCAAAGGATCCCTGGAGAGGACTAATAGATGAGGAAAGACAGGAGAATCCCGGAGGAGGAGGAATAGAAGATTGAAAAAGAGAAGAAGAATTAGACACATGACTGGATGAAAAATCCTTAGCCGAGAGAAAAGAAGAAGAAAAGGAAGAAGGCCTAGACTTAAAACCTGGAGGATAAGAGGAACAAGAAGAAGAAGGAAGCCGCACTGCAGAGGAACTCAAGACAGCTTCACGAAAGGAAGGAGCAGAAGAATAAGAAGTCAAATCGACATCAACTACCTGAGATGAAATAGAAGAACTATAATCTGGAACTAAGGAATCATGGGGAAAATAACTATCAGAAAACTCAGAACCAGAGCTTACAAAATTCCTATCACCAAACGCATGACATCTATCCGCTGAAAGGAAATCCGAAAAATTTTTCGTACCGGAAGAGGAAACTGAAAAAGTAAGCAGAAGTTGATGCTTAGATAAACTCTTAGCCGAATCTAACAGCCCATGACTGTTCGCTACACCAGAAGTTTCGTCCCAACTGGAAGCGGAAATCGGAAGTCTATCCAGATCTGAACGACCCGGAAGTACACCCCTAGTACCGGAAGCGGAAGTGTACAGACCAGAATCCAAAACGGAAACGGAAGCGCTCCTACCGGAAGAAGAAACATAAGAAAGGTCCAAAGACCCCGGATGTCCGGTATGGCCGGAAGCTCTACTAAGACCGGAAGAACAAAAACCAGAAGCGGAAATAGGAACCCGATCTTGGGGACCTGTCCTCTAAAACCGGAAGTCAGACTGGAAACAGATGAAACGAAAGCAGATCCGGAAAACGGAAATAGACCCGGGTCCTGGGGATCTGAATCCACTAAACATAAACCGGAAGTACTAGAAAATCATGATTGATGAACACTGGTCACAGGCGATCTGTGGACATTTCTGATGACCGGAATGACCGAGACTTTGACATTGGCATACGATTTTTGGTTGGGGGCTTCTGCCGCCGCCCCCACTGTTTGAGCATCATGCCTTTCACCCTCAAGACTAATGTGGATTTGACCCAGTGACATGCTCGAGTTCACGTTCGAGAGCTTTTTAGCTCTATTTTTCTGTTTCGGAGACCTAATTTCTTGACAGGACGTAAGAGAAATAGGTTTTCCCTCGGACTATCATCAGATTCGGATGAAACGTCTTGTTTCTTGGCCTCATGAATTGCAGATGAAATCCTCTCGTCTACCGATTTAGTCAAAATAGAAGCAAAGGACTCAAATCTAGCAAACAAAGCCAAAACAGCTTCAAAATTCTCTGAAGCACCCCCCCCCCCCCCTCCGTTGCTGATGGATTAGAAACATTAGATTTAGCAAAAGGCACATCTTTAGACTTAACAGCAACGGGGGTAGGGGAAGATCGACCAGAGGGTAGTGCTTGTTTAGAAGAAAAATCCTTTAAATAGGCCTTAGATATGGATGCAGACCACCCTTTGCATATCCCACACATCGTTGTGGGGTTACACGTAGTGCAATTTGAACAGACATGTCCTCCACACTCTGCAGAGTGAAGGCGATCACACTTTGTTGACGTACACTTGATCTTATCGGTCGATTAACAGACTCCTAAAAACGAAAAAGGATTTCTAGCATTAGGAAGTCATTCAATAGTATAGCTGACACAGCGCAAAGCTATAAAAACTTTCTAATAATATTTAGGCAGTTATTCTGCTTGCAGAATAATTGAAAAGTAAATCAGTTTCTTATTTGGGCTCCAGTGCGCATGCACAAGCGCGCATAGTGACAGGCGTCACTAGGGTATGAGAACAGACTGGTGCCAGTCTATATCAGGTTATATACTGGAGATGGAATTAACCAGTAGCCTGGTTGAGGGTTTATATTAATAGGAATAGGCATGGGGAGGAAAGTATGCAAGCATAAAAATCTTATTATGGTAGCTAAATGCGGATAACTGATTTAGCAAGTAGTGATTGAACGGTAATGGATGTTTTTGTGGTGTAATAACAACTGGCTTATACACATGTCAATCTAAAAATGGAGGCGTGGCTTCTTTGAGGAGATCTCGCGAGATACGAATGATACACATGCATATAACACAAACTTGAATATAAGCTGATTCCAAAGCTTCTGATAATTATGAGTACCCGATATACAGACTCGTTACTCGCCATTCTTCACATGAACAATGTGTGCACAAGGCTATTTCCACGAAACTCCTATGTATGGCCAGTTGGATAATGAATTACAAAAATTAAAACAATATAATTTTTAGGTGTCCCTACTTAAACTGAATTTAACAATTAAAGTAATATGTTAAAACCTGGAAAATAAAATCTAGTGACTTTTCAATATTACTCACTGGCAACAAAGTGTCACGTGATCAAAATGGCACGGACAAAATACTATGTTTCATAAAATTTTCGCTGATAAATGCAGTATAGTAATGGAATTTTCCACAGTCTCATTCATGAACAACCAATCAGATATGTTATTACTAGAAGATTATTATGTTTGAATAGAACGCAGTTTGTATGTTATGTTGTTATTCTAGCATGTTTGTTCAGCGACAAAATGCTTGGATGAATAATTACAAATAATACAAGCGGGAATAGGCAATATGTTAGAGCTCAATCACTATGACCAGGGAATGGGTTTAGAGATTTTAAATATAGCAATCTTACCATGCGACTTGCAACACGTACATTCCACATACAGTTTTGCCTGTTAATATTTTGTCATTGACGCCTTGATGTTTGTTTGTACAAAGCCTCCCTCACCTCAACGCAGCTAATAGTTAGGGATGCCTGTATCTTTGGGCACTATTAGCACCTATTTACCCATGCACGATTCAGATTTTATGGTTTATTTCTCAAATATGGCTCATTAAACACATGATTACTGCTATGGACGGTATGAGACAGTATGCACAGTATTTGGAAATGTCACCGGTTACGGTATCGGTACACAGTATACCGCAGTCCTCGCTCATCATGGTACTACCATCATACCACCCAGCTCTACCATCTACCAATCCAGACAGCTACAGACGTATCACAGTCACCTCCCTCTTAAGCAAACCTTTAGAGAATGAATCTCAAAAATGCTCCAGAGCAAGTTTTGGGCTCAGCATAAAACAAACTATGTTTCGGTTTCACGATTAGATGCTCATCTATCCATGCAACGTTCCTATTTACAGAAGGAATTGCTGAGGTGAAGGATGGAGCAGTGCCATTACTCATTACATTCATGGATTCATCCAAAGCATTCGACATAGTCTGTCATAAAAGCATGCTGAACGCAGTCTTTTCTCAAGGACTACATGGCAGATTATGGAAGCTCTTCAACATTATGCATAATGACATTACATCAGTTATTAAGTGCCAGGGGTGTGTCTCCAGAACTTTCAATGAAGAACTTGGGATCAGACAGAGTCCCTACACATCACCAGCTCTCTTCAAACGGTACAGCAATCAATTATTGAACAGACTGTCAGCAACCAGGTGTTTTCCACATTGGTTCGATTCCTACCAGTGCCATTATATGTGCAGACGACTTAGCAGTCATCGCAAACAATGCCTTCCAAATGCAATAACTACTAAATATTGCAGAGATCGATGCATCTAATGGGCGATATATTTTTTAGCTCAACAAAGACCAAGGCTATTGTCCCAAAAACAGAATCTTGTTAGTCTAACGTCTCTCTACATCTAAATGGAGCGGATCTAGAACTCTGCACAGAGGACACTCATTTGGGCATCAATAGGGCAAACAACTTTAAAAAACAAGTCAAAGATCATTGCACGTATCGACTCAGCTTGCATGACCTCAGCAGTATCAATTCCATGCCATCTATAAAGCTATTTATTCAAGTCCTTCTACATTGTCTAGAAACAGTAGTGCTTTCAAAAACTAATGTCCAGATGTTACAGCATCGAACTTCCTCTACCGCTAATACCGCTGTATACCTGCTCCTTGGTATTATTCCAATTGAAGGACAGTTCCGTAAGAGAATACTGACCATGTTCCTCAATATGCTGTGACTACCAGACTCAGTCGAAACATCAGTCATTAGGTGACAGCTGGCGGACAAGGATTACAGCTTTCATAGCTGGGTGATCATTGTGAGAAAGCTTCTGACTCAGTCCAAGCTTCTATCTGCAACCAATCTCATGAAATCCTCAACTTCTATGTGTTCCCAGAAGCAGCTACTACATAACAAAGTGAATAGCTACTGGCTAGAGATCTTACAGGAGGAAGCCACTTCGAAAGTACCATTTGGATACATTAACCTATCATAATGCAGAATAGGAAGATGCCATTCAATCTGGAATATTATTCATTTTGAATACTGTTACGCGTTCTGCTATCAAAGTGAGTGTCAAAGCAAAGTTACTGACTCAGAGTTACAATCTGTATACTGGTTCTACTAGAAATCGTGCCTCAAACACAGATTGTCCATTGTGCAATTCCAAACAACCGAACATTTCCTTGTTCTTTGTCCCTGTCTTGAAGAAACACGCAGTCCATTCATAAACAAGATTGAGCACATCATGTTAACAGGTAGCCTTCAAACTTTGGAAGAACGCCAGCAGGACAACATTGTAAAACTCATCCTCGATACTTTACACACATTTAGCACACCTTATCCGCTCTCAGTCTCATTGGAGGAGACCACTGTGGACCTCTGTTTCAAACTGCATCACAGAAGATTATGCATCCTTACTGGAATGGCCCAATATACAATATTCCGAACAAAAAGGCATGGTAACACATTGAAATGTCAGCATCACACTATAATTACATCAGTTAGGAACTCAGTACTGGCTAATGGTTCTCCTAAAAGAAAGAGGAGGAATTTACAATGCAAGTAACAAGTAACAAGATAAATTGGCACTACCCTATTACGAAAGTCGCGACCTTTTTCATGAACATAAGAACAAATTTCCAGTGATCATTATGCAATGTAGCTTGATGTTTACTTTAAAACTCATTTGTCTTTCAGTTAAACTTCATGGAAACTAATGTAATAAACCACTGAAAACTTTTAGATTGAGACGCAGCCCAGAGACGATGATAGTATTCTGTTAGGGTGCATTTATAGGCCATCATGCAGCCATAGTGAAAATGATGCGAGCATTAGAAAACAGATTGCGCAAGCATCAGAATCCAAGCACAGCCATATGTTAGGCGATTTCAATCATCCACACATCGACTGGAACAACTGCAGCTCCACATCAGGCATTAACCATCCAGCAAGTATGTTTCTTGAAACAGAGAGAAATTCATTTCTTCACCAACATGTCAAGCATCCAACCCACTACAAAGGTATTCAGAAACCAATCACGATAGATCTAGTAATGACAAATGAAGAGAATATGGTAGGAGAGGTCAACCCTCTTGGAAAGCGTCACCACGTGTGTCTCATATTTACATTGTGAATTGCTATGTACAAGCTACCCTGAATAAGACACAAAAGTTAACATATGACAAAGGTGATTATAACAAACTCTGAAATATTCTTGCTGAAACCAATTTGGGCACTAAGGTGGAGGACATGAACACAGAAGAGACATGGGATATCATCAAGACCAAGATCTTAGATGTCGTCACTAAAAGTGTCCCATGTAAGACCATAAGGAACTCACCTATGTCCACGCAAGGAAGAAAGATATCCATGAATGACCGCCACACCTGAGACCAAATTGAAGAATAAACGACAGGCTTTCACCACCTTCAGAGCAACACACGATGAAGCAGACTACAGGGCTTATGCTAAATACTTTAACCAGCTGAAGTGGGAGGTATGAAAGGCAAAACACGATTATGAGGGAGAGGTTGCACAAAAGTCTAAAACTAACCTGAAGGCCTTCTATAGCTACGTAAGGTCAAAATTAAAGATGACTTCTGGAAGAGCGGATCTGGAATGTGAAGATGGATCGGGAAAGCAGAGGAACTGAACAAATATTTTCCCAGTGTATTGTGGCATCATTGCATCTACTTTGTTCCCCATTCAGTGTGTTCAGTCCATGTGTGAGGCACAAGTCGGCTTGACAGATGCGTTGGCTAGATCCTAGAGATTCCCGTTCATTAGAGGTGGGAGTCAGATGCTCTGAAGAATACCAAAGACAATCTCTGGGATCAGCGGAGCGATAACATTCCAGTGAGGCCGGGCATGCATTTCTGCATGCATCACGATTCCACACCAGGGTCTCACCCGTACTGTTAGTAAACCTGACAATACGCACGCGTCAAGTGTGCCACTTCATTTAACCCTTATCGCATGGTGTAAAATGCGTAATAGCCTAATACAGAGATAGTGCCGGGGTACATTTTGAAAAAAGAATGTTGCTGAAACGTGTTGCTGTCGTGCACAGCTATGACTTACAGCAGCATTGTTACCAAAATGGAGACATTCTGATAGGATAGGGAAAATGGAATCTATGCTTCAGCGGTCCGGGGGTTAACGATACGATTCCCCACCGACTTCGAATACTAGAATTACTTGAAAAACTTACTAGCTTAACTGGACAATGTCCTAACGGGATTACAAATTAGCTCGTGTTAGGGCTCTATGCATATACATATTTACTGTACAGCCTTCGTGCTCGGCAAAGATAGCGTTGGTGCGGGGATGACGTCAGGATCTCGTGAAATCTCGTTCTCGTTGCAAGAAAATGGCGCCACCCGGGAGATAAAATAATCCCATGCTTACGATGGTATAATTACTCGTATTATTTGTATATTGCTCTTATTTAGGATCCAATATGTTAGTCATATAATAGTCTTTCAAATAAAGTATACCGTTACCAATCCCGGAATTGCCATTTAACACATTAATGTTCAACTTGGTCAAAAACGACCAATACAGTGGTCTTGAGAAATGTCCATTTGCAGGCCAAGAGAAGAACATTCTCGAAAACTCAACACTGGAGTGACTGTTTCGGTTACCGAGCCAGTCATTCCAGTGGTAATTCCTCAAGAATACTCCTCCTGGTCAGCAACTGGACATTGGCCAAGCCACCTCCGTAAATAACCTCCTAGATCGATCCACTTCAACAGAATCCTGGACTGGGAAGACGTGCGCGAACCCCAAAAGGAGGACGTGTGGTATAGGCCTACTCCTATCGGGCTCGCCTCGGATATGGATGCTCCAATAATATTGCACTTGCTACAAATAATTTATAAATATAAGTCACACAGTTACTGCGATATTTAAATAGTTTTTATTCTGTATATTATATATATAACCATTCTTGTGTCAACTTTAATGGTCAAGTTGGTAAAAAACGACGCTGCAGTTATCTTGAGAAAGGTCCATTTGCAGGCTAAGAGAATATTTTTGAAAATTTACCACTGGAATGACTGGCTCGGTAACCGAGCCAGTCATTCCAGTGGTAAATTTTCAAGAATACTTTTCTTGGTCTGCAATTGGACACTGGCCAAGAAGTTTGAATTTTCTTTACCATTACGGTTTGATGAATGTCCATTTGAAGGACAACAGAAATCTTTCTCTCTTGTAAATTTTGTTATAAATGTACAAAGATACTCTTTGAATGCAAAGATCAAAATTTCCTTGAAAGGTATTGGCAATTAAATGGTTAATTGAAATAAATAGTATCCTATTTTGTGCGCTTTAATTCGCAGTTGACAGCCGTTCAGTCAACCATAACATAGCTATCGCATTCTTTGACGCTACACACATATACATTTAAGTAGACGTCTCATATAGCCTATAAGCTATATAAGAATTAATACATGACGCCGTGCAAGCATTTCAATTCGTTTATTCGGTCCCTATGGCAACCCGATAGGCGAAGAACTAAGTCCCCATTGACGCTACCGAGTCAAAGTTTGAATTACTTTAAAGCGTGTGTTGCACTATGAGAGATAATTGTATACTTTTTCTGGGAAAGAATAATTTGACAATTGGCGTATGATCTATCTTGAGAGATTCAGATCTGCTATACTATTTTACTAACGTAAGATCGGAGCATGTCTAAGTCAGGACAAGCCAGTGGGAAGGTAAGCTATGGAAACGGTCGCATATTTAATACTGTTGAGTGTTGATTTTTTACCCTTTCGTGACGTACTGGTTTTGAGGAATGTCCATTTACAGGCAAAGAGATTATTTTTTGAAGATTTACCACTGAAATACCTGGCTCGGTAACCGAGCCAGTCATTACAGTGGTAAATTTTCAAAGATAATCTTCTCTTGGACTGCAAACGGGCATTCAATAGGTAAATATTTTAATTCTTTGGACAAATTTAGTCATTAAAGGGTTAAGGCAGTGATGCGTGTTGTCATGTGCCCATGCGCGTGTTACTCGCAGAAAATCGGCGTGCCATAGGCCTACAAATGTTGTTACATAAACTCCCACAACCTCCGTCCGTCCGTCTGTCTGTCTGTGTGTCTGGTAACAGTGGTGGTAGGTAGGTGGTTGAGTTGGTCGGTGGGTGGATTGGTGGGCGGACGGACTGGCGGGCGGATAGATAGATAGATAGATGGATGGCTAGATGGATGGATGGATGGATGGATGGACGTCGTCGTCGTCATCGTCGTCGTGCCTTTCGTCAGGCATTCAGGTCCCTCAGTAAATGTTTTCTTATTGTGATTACCCTCGCCTCGTAAGGAGAAGAGGATATTGCATTCGTGTGATTGCGCATGAATTCATGTATGCGTGCGTGCGTGCGTGCGTGCGTGCGTGCGTGCGTGCGTGCGTGCGTGCGTGCGTGCGTGCGTGCGTGCGTGCGTGCGTGCGTGCGTGCGTGCGTGCGTGCGTGCGTGCGTGCGTGCGTGCGTGCGTGCGTGCGTGCGTGCGTGCGTGCGTGCGTGCATATCCGACAGTCCGAGGTTGTATCTCAACAAGAGGCCTAAGGGCATTGGCGATCAGCTCCATGACATTTAAAGGTCGCGTGCCTGCAAGCATACCATTATTTAATTCTGTAGTGATTACAACATATTCGGTCTAAATACCTGACAATGATTTAAATGTGCTGGCATAATTTCAATTGGTTAGAGCCTATAATAAGGAAACTATAATCTTAGTGAACATAAAAGGTGCATCACTTTTGATACAGCTCAGAACTTTAGTCTAAGATGCACCATTACCTCAAGTTTGGTGAGAAAATGGTGGAAAAGTTTTGATAATACAGATTGGACAACAAATTCTTTGATGGTCATTGATTTGATGGTCATTGAGCTGTGAATCGTATGTCACTGTGCCATACTTTTGATGCAATACACACTTTTAGCGCAAACTTGCTTACAGTACTGCATACAAGTCTCGTGAACTAGAGCACAGGAATGAATTTTCTCTAATATTCAATAAATCATGACAAGTAGATCACAATACCCTACTTTTGGTATGAGGCACACCTTTAACATACAGTGCATCCATACACCAGCGTTGATTGAAGTATACAGATAACCATTGATAAACCAGGACAGGAATTCACCTTTCCAGAGTATCCGTCCATCATCTGACCCCACCTGACGTCATAATCAGCTCAGCGCGTGTATGATGACGTCACAACCATTACATCACAAAGGGTTCGATATAGACCGTCATAAAATCTCAAACAGTCCGACACGTTGTATGAATTGTATATGTCTTCGTAATTCTTTGCTATTCAAGAAACATGCTGTTGGATATTTTGAAACTAATTTGCCTTAGGCAGCAACAGCATAGGCAGCAACAACACCCAGTCAAATTAGTTTCAAAATATCCAACAGCTTACCTGTGTAGTTTCTTTGGAAATTGATAGTCAGGGTGTTCAGAGATCGATCGATCCCAACACGAGTGAGGTGTGCGTGCGTGCGTGCGTGCGTGCGTGCGTGCGTGCTTAGCTAGAGATGGGCGGGGAATAGCTAAAACCGGAAAGGTCAATTAGCTATGGTGTTCAGTAGACCATACAATCTAGGTCACACTGACGTATAGAAAATTCGTGTCCGGGTTATATTTTCAAAATATTTTCATATACAGTAATTAATCTTGATGTGTTGATGTATTGTACACTAAAGGTGTTTCACATAAGTAGGCCTGCCATGATGTTCAGTGAAGGTGGAAAAAGAGGTCACACCGACCTCGTTTTGATACATTACACCTTTAAGCTATGATGTATCCGTTACGCGAAGTTCAGTGACTGTATGTGAAACGTCTTAAACGATGGTCTGGATACATTTTTTGTATGATGTTCAGTGCACCATCCCCATCCGCACCACAAAATTTGGTTACTCTATGCGAAAATATCTTGAAACAGTATACAGTCTGGTCAAAGATTTTCTATGATATTCACTCTTCGCTGAACCGTATAAGGTAGGTCACACTGATCTACTTTTGATTCAGGACATACCTTTATCCCACAATGCATCTATGTACCAAGTTTGGTTTTATAAGCGTATGAAAGATGCCCAAAATGTGCTGCCTGAATAATTTATTATTGATTCCATTAACTGTATTGCAGCAAAGCAGATACTAGAGGCCCACAGGAATATTTTGCCCGGGTTTGATCTAAATTTGTGCATAAATTATGAGACTATTATGGACGATGTACAAATGGCCGGATGGGTGGAGATCGCTATAGCTCAACTGACTAACATGTCAGCTGAGATAAAAACCACACCTCCGATTGGGCTCAAATTTTACCATAACAAAGGACCTTACAGCGAAATATGATTTCCAGACTTTGGCTGTGATTCAGATAAAGAAGTCGGATCCTGATCGGTGTATATGTCGGAAATTATTATTATTATTATTATTATTATTATTATTATTATTATTATTATTATTATTATTATTATTATTATTATTATTATTATTATTATTATTATTATTATTTGGTGCCATTATCATTTACACGTGTTTTCATTTTCAGTCCTCACGAGCTAAGTCGCGACGTAAAAGTCGCTTTGTAAGTATTCTGCCACTGCTAATGATAATGTTACTACTACTACTACTACTACTACTACTACTACTACTACTACTACTACTACTACTACTACTACTGCTGCTGCTGCTGCTGCTGCTGCTGCTCAGCGCTTTCTAGATGAATAGAATCTTGTTAATTTTCTTACCAATGATTTGGGCTCTATCGCAACACTTGCTTTATGCCATTTGATTATTATGTATGCTGTGCGTAATAGTGAACATTATATAACACGCGATATAGTCACATTGGTTTCAAAATACTATTGTGAGTTTGAACTGTAAATATTAGAATATCTATGATGATGCATTTCGCACCCATAACATAGCCAGAATGCCATTTCAAACTACGATTTTGCTGGAGTGCAATAACTGGGCCAACCTCACTGTGTACATATGGTTACAGTTTTCTGCGGCTGTAGTTGTAGAAACATCCTACAGCTGCAATCAGTGCTTATTAGTCCCCTACCGGTAAAACCGGGGGTGGGGGTGGGGCGGGGGGGGGGGGGGCTGGGGGGGAATATAGGTTTGCACTCCGTCTGTCCGTCCATCTGTCTGTCCGTCCGTCTGTCGCAGTTGGTTATCCGTACCTTTTTCTGCAGATCTTCAAGGTATTCAACTGAGAATTGGTATATTGCTTTGCTATGAGAAGTTACACACCAAGTTCGAGTTTCAGGCGTATGCGTCAATTTTTATGCTCCCTGAAAACAATTTCGCAGGAGCATATAGTCGCCGCTTTGTCTGTCTCTCCGTCCGTCTGTCCGTTCATCCGTCCATTCGTCCGTCCGTCCGTTCACCATATATAAGTTTGTCCGGGGCATAGTTTCAAGACTTTTTCACATATGGTCACCAAACTTGGTATGTGGATGCATCTTAGGGAGAAGGTGCGCGCAGTATGAAAAGTAGGTCAAAAGTAGGTCATGCTGACCTACTTTTCATGGTCGACTGAATATCAAAGAAAATGTTTGTCCGGGGCATATTTTCAAGGCTTTTTCAAATATGGTCACCAAACTTGGTATGTGGATGCATCTTAGGGAGGTGTGCGGAGTATGAAAAGTAGGTAAAAACTAGGTCATGCTGACCTACCTTTCATGGTCGACTGAATATCACAGAAAATGTTTGTCCGGGGCATAGTTTCAAGACTTTTCACATATGGTCACCAAACTTGGTATGTGGATGCATCTTAGGGAGAAGGTGTGCGGAGTATGAAAAGTAGGTCAAAAGTAGGTCTTGCTGACCTACTTTTCATGGTTGACTGAATATCACAGAAATTTTTGTCCGGGGCATAGTTTCAAGACTTTTGGACATGTGCTCACCAAACTTGGTATGTGGATGCATCTTATGGAGAAGGTGTACAGAGTAGAAAAGCAGGTCAAAAGTAGGGCATGGTGACCTACTTTCTATGGTCGACTGAATATCACAGAAAATGTTTGTCCGTGCCATAGTTTCAAGACTTTTGCACATATGGTCGCCAAACTTGGTATGTGGATGCATCTTAGGGAGAAGGTGTGCACAGTATGAAAAGTAGGTCATGCTGACCTACTTTTCATGGTTGACTGAATATCACAGAAAATGTTTCTCCGGGCCATAGTTTCAAGACTTTTTCACATATGGTCACCAAACTTGGTATTGATTATTACAGAAAATATCTCTGTTCATTTTGAACATAGTCTTTAAATTTATTTTTCATATGGTGCCAAGCAAAGTCTAAGTGTGTTTATTTAGAGAAACTTAGATTTTGCTTTTATTAAGCTATCCTTAACAAATTGTTCG
This sequence comes from Chaetoderma sp. LZ-2023a, assembly GCA_034401795.1. Classification (NCBI taxonomy): domain Eukaryota; kingdom Metazoa; phylum Mollusca; class Caudofoveata; order Chaetodermatida; family Chaetodermatidae; genus Chaetoderma; species Chaetoderma sp. LZ-2023a. The sequence goes on along the minus strand of CM067369.1, from coordinate 173,637,321 downwards.
TTAGGGCAAATCCCGCAAGACCAAAAGAATGATGGACCACCGAATCATTCCTACTCCCCAAATTGTGGATTTAACATCATTACCCCAAATCAACAATATTTTAAGGATGGCCTAGTATGGTGATGTCTCATTGACAATTTCGTTCGTTTCTCTGTGTCTGAGCCACATTTCCAAACCTTTCCCTGAAGCATATGCCTTCGGGGTTATCCATTCAGTTTCTCGGCAGAGTATGCCTTCGGGGAGCATACATCAATTTATTGATTTGCCTTATTTACGGAGTTATGACCCCATTTGACTTAAGAATTACGAAAAATATCAGCTTTCCGTACTTTTTTCGCACTCCTCCAAGATATTTAAGCGAAAATCGGTGCATCGCTTTAGTATACGGAGTTACAGAGCAAGTTGGAGTTTCAGACATTTTCGTCAATTTTTCATGGAGTTATGCCCCATTTCGGCTTATGAAATACGAAAAATATTAGTCTTTCAAGATATTATACTGAGAATTGCTACATTGCTTTGTTGTGAGAGGTTACAGACCAAGTTCGAGTTTCAGGCGTATGCATAAATCTTTGATGGAGTTATGCCCCCTTTCCACTTAGGAAATATGAAAAATATCAGCTTTCCGCACTTTTTCGCACTCGTTCAAGATATTTAAGGAAAAATCGGTACATCGCTTTAGTCTAAGGGATTGCAGAGCAAGTTCGAGTTTCAGACATTTTCGTACATTTTTCATTGAGTTATACCCCTTTCGTTTTATGAAATACGAAAAATATTAGTTTCTCCGCACGTTTTTTCGCAGTCTTTCAAGATATTCAACTGAGAATTGGTGCATTACTTTATTATCAGAAATTAGTTCCAGTTTCAGGCATTTGCGTCATTTTTTGATGAAGTTATGTCAAGATATTCTACTGAGAATTGCTACATTGCTTTGTTATGAGAAGTTACAGACCAAGTTCGCGTTTCAGGGGTATGCGTCAATTTTTGATGGAGTTATGCCCGCTTTCGACGAAAAATATTAGCTTTCTGCACTTTTTTCTCGCAATCTTGCAAGATATTTAAGGGAAAATTGGTACATCGCTTTAGTATAAGGAGTTACAGAGTAAGTTCGAGTTTCAGACATTTTCGTAATTTTTCATGGAATTATACCACATGTCAACTTATGAAATACGAAAAATATTAGTTTTCCGCCCTGTTTCTCTCAGTCTTTCAAGATATTCAACTGAGAATTGGTACATTACTTTATTATCAGAAATTCGAGTTTCAGGAATTTGCGTCATTTTTTGATGGAGTTATGCCCCCTTTCGACTTATGAAATACAAACATATCAGCTTTCAAGACTTTTTCCTTCTCCTTCACCACATATAACTGAAACTTGGTTTATTGCTATGTTATGAGAAGTTACAGATCAAGTTCGAGTTTCAGCTGCTTCTGTCAATTTTTAATGGATTTTTTGACTGTCAATCTCTAAAGATTTATATCACCAGGTAGGGAACATGTACTTACAGAATGCTTGTTCGTTTTTGATGACCACTGTGCCTTGTCCTCAGCCTAAATCTTAGCTTCATCAGGTCCATTCTTGATCTGAGTATAACGATTCCTGCTTTCACGAGGTCACCTCGCAGCATGCTTAACATATTTATGCAATGACGTCCTCTCCTTTCTTTATATTTGCTGGATCACAGTACAGCGAATTCAAAGGCTGTTCGGGTGTGCCCTCTTGCATCCTTAGCACATGGCCAACCATGGACCATCTTTGCTGAACGATTTTTACAGGCAGCGGCGATATTTTACACACATCGTATAGTGCATGTTTGGAAATTATGTTGTCTGGATATTGGTGTCCATTGATGGTGTGGAGGTGTTTGCTGAGGCAGGCTTCAAGTTTGCATAGAGATGTCTTTGGAGCTGCCCAGCAGTTACAGCTACACAGCATCAAGGATACACAGGTTGCGTTGTAAAAACGTAGTCTTTGGCTTTTTTGACCTACGAATCCATAGCTTCCAAAAGGACTGGAAACCTTAAAACGTATATTTAGATATGTAAATATACATTTTGAGGTTAAAATGTACATTTGAGAATGTTTTGGGATCTAATTTCTAAAATATATACACTATAGTGGCTTATGTTGAAATTTACCACGACTACTGAAGCTGGATAGCTTCTAAATGAGATTGCTTTTAATTAAAATATGGGCCACTGATGTTCAATCGTTATATGAACCTGCCCCAGGCACAGTAGATCTCTGTCAAGGCATAGGACGATTTAATGTACAGACAGAGTAGTTAGGCAAACATTGATGTAATCAATAAGTATATATATTAGTGTCCACTATCAGCATTATGACATTACAATTTTAATGATCTGCACCTATCAGGTCAGACAAAATTAGCAAAATTAGTCAATTCATTAAGTTTATTTAAAGAGTATTTGTCTCATCTGATCGTAATGATTCCATTATAAAGTGTTTTACATCCTCGATTATGTTCTGGTGGCAAAGCTTATTGACTCATGGATGAGTTGGGACCAGTGGTGTTTTGTGCCTATCCACGTCAATTTGTAAGGCGTGTGCACTTATCTTGAGTTTTATCAAGTTTCCGCGCTTTGCGAAATTCCTTTTTAAACGAAGATAATTTAGATGTCAACGTTTTCTTTGAATATTTTATAACATCTCTGTTTAGACCCAGCAGTTAATTGCTATTAATGTAGTTTCGCGAATTATCAACGTACTTTGCTACATATCCTTTGGTGAAAATTTTAGAAATGCTTACATGTTTTGGCTTGTGGTTCAATTGACATATACAAAAAATAGAGTCCTGAAAGGAATCGAAGCAATTTTGGAATCTATCAAGCCAATGACTACTTAACAATGACTTGTATTTGAAGATAGACTGGTGATGTAAGATTTAGACATCACGATCGTATTCATATAAAACTATAAAATTCCTTTAAATATATTCAATTTTGACCCGGAAAAGCAATTGTAATAAGCATCTAGTGGACATTGCTTACAAATGAGTTCTTTTGGAACATGCTCAAGAGTCATGTGCCTTAAAAGTGATGCTTATAACCCACATGATGCTATCATTAATATCTGTTACATAACCATAACTTAAGCCTTCGAAGAGGGTGTACTATTTTAGTGGTGAGGGGGTGACACATCACAGATTTTTCACCACACTCTTGCCAAGAAGCTAAGTTAGATACGGTTTTCTGATTAACTCTGTAAAGTAACTAGAGTAGAGGAGAGGCGAGCTGGCGGGTTTTTCACACCTTAAATGTAGTTGCTGTGTCATAGCAACCAACTAATTTGCATCATTATCACATTTTTTCCTTTGATCTCACCGCCTATTGAAAAAAGGTGTGAAAAAAATCCGCCGGCTCTCCTCCATTGTGATTGGATGTTAGCTATAGAGATTGCCCATACGCCCCCCCCCCCCTCATTAAGGCATGTGCCGCCTGCCATCCAATGAGGTGAGCTTAGAGGTGATTAGCATACTGATTGACAAGAGTTAATGACTGGGTAACTAAGGATGATTGATGGGTTACATGTCTGGACTCATTCGATTACGAAGCCCTGCCCCCTCGTTAAGTCATGTGCCTCCAGGCATTCAATGAGATGATGGCTAATGGGTGTAATTAAGGCTGATCTGTTGGAGCCATACCAAATGCTCAAGGGTTAATGTATTACTTAGTGACGGATGACCAGGTTATGTGTCTGGACATGTCCTTTCCTGGAAACTCGTTCGATCCCCCTCATTAAGTCATGTCATCCAGCGCTGCGAGCTTAAGGGTAATTAGCGTAATGCTGATGGTGAGGCTTAATGGCTGTAATTAAGGATGATCTTTTGGAGCCATGCCAAACAAGGGACAACCGGGTTACATGTCTGGACACGTCTTTTCTCGGGAACTCATCCGATAATGAAGCCCACCCACCCTCGTTAAATCACGGGCCTCCTGGTATCCAATGAGGTGAGCTTAATAGTCAATGGCGTAATGCTTGACAAGAGTTAATCAATAGGCATAAGACAGGCTACATGTCTGGACACATATTTTTCTGACTCTTGGAACTTGTGCAATGGTGGGGGATTCTAAACGGTCGAGCTATAGAGTAGGGCCAATTGCGGACGACGTCTCCATTAGTCTAATGGGTTGATCATTATTAAACTTCTGAACCTCGGCACTATTAGCCGTGACAATGTACAAGGGTCGATTTATAGCATAAGGACAATCAGTTAGTTATTACCCTGACAGATTAAAATTAACTAGTCAAGCTTTAAACAAATCTGACTGCATGTAGTGATTGTCAGAGTCATACAAAGTTCAGGGAATCAATTTTCAATCGTGATAAGGAAATAACAACAACCTATTACATTTTAATGGGTCTCGAGCTCAGTTGGCTCAGGGTTTAGACGGGTTCTAGACGATGATTATTTCAGCTTTCAATGTATTATATGTTTATGCATGTGGAAGACTGCGTTATAAGCCACATATCTTAACGTGCTTCCATCAGAACAAAAATAAAATCTGTTTAAACCAACATCAGTGACCAACCAGTCAAATTAGTTTCAAAATATTCAGTAGCTTACACGTATAGCTTTCTGGAAATTGCTAGTCTGGGAGTTCAGAGATTGATCGTGTATTAGTGAGCTGCGGGCAATCGGTTATGCCATTATACTCGCTTAATAGACCGTCAAGTTGTAGGAATTGTATGTCTGCTATTTAATAAACATTATGCAAAATACTTTGTTGCCACCATAAGCAGTAACATCGTCCAGTCAATAGACTGTCAAGTTGCACGAATTGCATGTTTTTACAATTTAATACACATTATGTAGAATATTTTGAAACTTGGCGTTGTTGACGCCATAAGCAATAACATAGTCCAATCAAATTAGTTTTCAAAATATTCAACAGCTTATGCTTATAGTTTTCTGGAAATCACTAGTCAGGGAGTTCAGAGATCGATCGATCATAACCTGATCGAGGTGTGGGTGGAGCTTAGTTAGTGCTGGGCGGATGCATATTAGCATGCAGCGTGCAATCAGTTATTCCCTTATAATCTCTTAATAGACATTCAAATTGTACGAATTGTATGTCTTTAATACTTAAAGGGAAATTCCAGTGAAAATCGGGAATAAGCCAACTAAAAATATACAATAATCCGAAATAGTTGCCGCAAAAAATATAAAATACACTGTTCCACTGCGTCCTCAACTTGACGATTGCAGAGGCCAGTGCTGGCATGAGATGGTTAAATCGCAACATGTCCGCATGTCAAGCAGCAATAGAAACTATCATGGAAAGATCCACGGAAGCATCCGCATAAAGAGGAGCTAACTGAAAGATGGCTTAATAACATTGGCACTGGATGGATATCTTCCACATTTAAATTTGGAAGACACAAGTTTAGAACATATAGTCTGTATAATTTTGTAAATAATGTGTCATGAATTTCAAAACAAAAGGCGCAGTACTTAATTTTAATATAACAGAATCAAGCTCGACAATTAACATCAGTATTTGCTTGCACCAATTGTAAAATGGGATTTGCAAACCAAAATGAAACGATGTCGCTGATTGTCTGGTCGGTCAATTATGGGCAGTCACTTGGCGGCTTGCTTCGTAGACTATAGTAGGTGACAGCTAGTAAATAATGACAAGTGTACGCTAGACATAATTAGTAATTTAGTGCTTTCACACTATTGAAATCCAGCATTATTAATCATTTGCAACGTTTACTCCCAATTTTAAAATAACTATGCAGAGTGTTGAATATCGTGAATTAAATTTGCCTGGAATTATGTTGCAGTAGCTTCCAAACTAATTAGTTTCATACAATAGGCCTATGCAGGGCAAATTTTAAGCTTTCTGCTTTTCTGTCCTTGAAAGGGTTGACTAATTGATCCCAAATTTTAAAATGTTGACCCATATATACTGCCTGTTGAATATTTTGAAACTGGAATTTGACTAGAAGCAGAAGTTGCAATAGCAACAGCTTTCAGAGAAATTACTTTCATCATTTATTCAACTAACATATTTTTCAAGAATTTGTTGTAGCTGGTTGATTGCAAACATGCTCCTGGCATAACCCTTCAATGTTTAAAAAAAAGTAGAAATTGCCCATAAGAAGACAATTTTTGACAATTTAGCACTACAATGACTGGCGCGATCATCGGGACACTAATTGCACTTTAATTTCCTCCAAACACTGTGGCAAAGTGTCAGTTGTTTAGCCAGTATGCTAATTATCCATGAGATCCAAGATTTACCTCCCCTGGTTATGGCTATCCTCAATCGGGCAAAGAGAGGAGGTGTGTCGGTGACGTCAGCAGCTTGTCCAAAATGGCACATCTATCTACTGGTTACTTTAGCAATTTTTTGGCATAAAATTGTGCTCTTGGTCGCAAATTAATGCGGAGAATGAGTACTTTACGCCAGATGCATAAAATACCCCAGTGGAATATCGCTTTAATAAACATTATGCAAAATACTTTAAAAGTAAACTGACTGGGCGTTGGTGCCACCATATGCAGTAACATCGTCCAGTCAATAGACCGTCAAGTTGCACGAATTGTATGTCTTTACAATTTAATAAACATTATGTAGAAGATTTTGAAACTAAATTGACCGGGTGTTGTTGCAGCCATAGACAATAACATATTCCAGTCAAATTAGTTTCAAAATATTCAACAGTTTACACATATAATTTTAAGGAGACCGCTTGTCAGGGAGTTCAGAGATCAATCGATCCCAACCCGATCGAGGTGTGGGCGGAGCTTAGTTAGAGCTGGGCGGGGGCATAGCTAAAATGGAAAGCTATTAGCGAGCTACGAGCAATCAGTTATTATCTTAACATCGCTTAATAGACTGTCAAGTTGTACACATTGTGTCTTTACTATTTAATAAACAGACCTTAGGCCTCAATGTCTTTCAATCCAGTTACCTTCAAAATATTCGACAGCACATTTTATTTTGCTTTGTAAACGTCCTAGCTTATTTATGTGCTGGACTGTACTCTAAAATTATTCCTCTTGCCGCATACAAAGCCTGCGTTACTGATTTTTTTACAGACTTAAGTTTGGTCATTAGCCACGTGGATTGTGTGTACCGCTCGAGGCTACACCGATTCAATTCAAGGCTATTTGGATAACTTCTTCAAAGAACACGAAATATATAAACCCGCGATTGGGATCGATCGATCTCTGAATTCCTTGGCTAGTGATTTCCAGAAAATTATCTGGGAAAGCTGTTGAATATTTTGAAGGTAAATTGACTGGGCGATGCTAATGCTTATGGCGACAACAACGTCCAGTCAATTTGCTCTCAAAGTATTTTGCATAATGTTTATTAAATGGTAAAGACATACAATTCGTACAACTTGACGACCTATTAAGCGATTATAGGAGATTAGCTGATTGCACGCAGCTCATTAATGGCTTTCCATTTTAGTTATGCCTCCGCCCATCTCTAACTAAGCTCCACCCATACCTCGATCGTGTTGGGATCGATCAATCTCTGAACTCCTTGGCTAGCGATTTCCAGAAAACTATCCGGGTAAGCTGTTGAATATTTTGAAGGTAAATTGACCGGGCGATGCTACTGCTTATGGTGGCAACAACGTCCAGACAATTTACTCTCAAAGTGTTTTGTATAATGTTTATTAAATAGTAAAGACATACAATTCGTACAACTAGACAGTCTATTAAGCGATTATAAGAGAATAACTGATTGCACGCAGCTCGCTAATAGCATTCCATTTTAGCTATGCCACCGCCCAGCTCTAACTAAGTTCCACCCACACATCGATCAGGCTGGGATCGATCGATCTCTGAACTCCCTGACTAGCGATTTCCAGAAAATTATAAGTGTAAACTGTTGAATATTTTGAAACTAATTTGACTGGAATATGTTATTGCTTATGGCTGCAACAGCACCTGGTCAATTTAGTTTCAAAATATTCTACATAATGTTTATTAGATTGTTAAGACATACAATTCGTGCAACTTGACGCCCTATTGACTAGACGATGTTACTGCTTATGGCGGCAACAATGCCCAGTCAGTTTACTTTCCAAGTATTTTGCATAATGTTTATTAAGTATTAAAGACATAGAATTCGTACAACTGGACGGTCTATTAAGTGATTATAAGAGAATAAGTGATTGCACGCTGCGTGCTAATAGACCCATCTATGCACTGACCATCTCTAGCTAAGCTCCACCCACACCTCGAGCATGTAAGGGTCAATGGATCTCTGAACTTCCTGACTAGCAATTTCCAGAAAACTATAAGCGTAAGCTGTTGAATATTTTTACACCCATAAACCCTCGTCAATCAGCATTACGCTAATTACCCTTAAGCTCGCAGTGCTGAATGCCTGGAGGCATGTGACTTAATGAGCAGGGCTGGGCTTCAGGATCGAACGAGTTCCCAGGAGAAGACGTGTCCAGACACGTAACCTGCTCGTCCCGCATTACGTAATACATTAAACCTTGGGCGTTTGGCATGGCTCCAACAGATCAGCCTTAATTACACCCATTAACCATCACCTCATTGAATGCCTGGAGGCACGTGACTTAACGAGGGGGCAGGGCTTCACGATCAAATGAGTCCAGACATGTAACCTGTCAATCATCCTTAATTACCCGTCAATCATCCTTAATTACCCAGTTATTAACACTTGTCAATCATTACGCTAATCACCTTTAAGCTCACCTCATTGGATGACAGATGGCACATGCCTTAACGAGGGAGTGGGCTTATGGGCAACCTCTACATCGAACATCCAATCACAATGGAGGCGAGTTGGCAGGGTTTTTTTCACACCTTTTTCAATCGGTGGTGAGATCTTCGGCGAGACATCAGTACAGGCCAATCATTTCACATACTAATTTCGGGGGCTACAGGCTAAAAACGGCAACTCGGCTCACGGAAGATCCACGAAGTTGGTAGATGGGAATTGAGCTGGGTGCGTGGTATTGGTGAGCCGCTGAAACGAGTACTGGAATTGAAATAAGCTGCTAGAACAGCGGGCTCTATGCAGTAAGCACAGATAAAGTTCCTTGCTCCCCTCCCCCCTCCGTCTGAGGAATATTGCCAGAGTGAGTCCTTTTATACTATGTGGTGACCAATCACCAGTCAGCACAGCAGAGCTCAACCAATCATCGCGCATTTCATAGGGAGATAGCATATGATGATCACGTGTTTATGACATCATGCTACCGACACATGGGCGATGGCGATCTAGACCAACTTTGGAGAATTATTTAGACCAATTTCCTTTTCTGATATCTCCGCCAAAACTGAACCGCTTTCAAATCTGTAAAGAGGTTCGTGTTTCCCAACGAATCCTGGAGTCAGACTAAAATGGCTGGAAGGGGTCCAGTATTAGGAATTCCCCAAATTACTGTTGACTATGTACATAGGGATGCCATCCCACACTCTGTACAGCGTGAGTGGGCTATCTCTTACTGGCGCACATGCGCACTAGGCATTCCTACCGGCTCTATTTTTTTAGCTCTCAATACGGTGGCTAGACACACTGGCCTATAGAACCAATGTGGGTATGGCTTGGAGCAACTCAGATCAGGTCGTTTCATACCCGGCTAACCCGGGCCAGTTCATACCCAACTGAGCGATCTATGCTATAGAATCCCTGAGGGTGTTGCAAATAAAGATAAATGTACAGATGTCTACTTGACTGAAGGCGCTGTTGTGCATGTTTTTGGTTATCCGAATTGCTGTTTGCATACTGTGTAAAGACAGCTTTGCTTGTTACTGTAGACTGCTGTAGAAGAGAATACGTCAATTTTGTTTCCATCTGCCTATCAATGATGAGAGCCTTAAACAACCCAATATATTTATCATACTGCTTGCTTCGGAACTATAGTTTGAAGTGAAAAGTGGTGAATCTTGTAACATATTTCTGTGCTGTTTTGATGATGGTCTAAACTGTCGAAAAATTTATAATTTACATATATGTTGGAAATATGATTTCTTGGTAGCATAATGATAAATTTCTTTGCAATAATCTGACGGTCCTTTATGATATGTGGTAAATCTCATTGATGTGTTTCTTCCAGCTTAAGTGAAATACATTTCTGATTAAATGAAATGTAGGCCAGTACTGGTACCTTTTAATGTGTAGCCAGGTTTTATGGTTTGATTTTTTCCAGTTATTCATATCATGTTGCATTTTGCTGGCTGGTTGCAAGTGGTGGACCAATAATCTAACCTTTTGGATTTTGTTGTAGTGCTTTTGGGACATCGTTTTTCAATTATGATCTACAATCATCAGGAATTTGCCTTATCTCAGAGGAAATCTTCAGAGGAAACTATCATTTATTTCAGCTGAAAACAGTAGCGTGCCTAGAACAATTCCATGAGTGGTGTGGAACACAACCTCTACAGTGTTTGATTTAGCGCTATAGACTACTACGCACTGTATATGATTAATTAAGAAGGAATCGATCCAATTTAGTATGTAATGGCACATCATCCTTGTGTAATTTATATTTCAAAGGTTTGTGTGGAAGGGGTCGAACGCTTATTCAATATCGAGAATAAAATGTCAACTTGTTTCTGGTTATCAATGAATGATGCCTAATCTTGATGACATCAATTAGTTGAGATTTACAACTGTGAAATTTATGGAAGATGTGCTGTGCTGAGTTATGATTTATTTTGTTGCCTGAAAAATAAATATGTTAATAGTCAATGTGTAATGCGGGTAGGAAGAGACTGAGATGTCAATAACAACTTAAACCAAGATGTTTATAGTTTAAAAGATGTTGGCCTACTTAAAATCAGACTGAAAAACTATTCAAATATCAACAAATGGAAGAATCTAATTAAATGGAATATGGATCGATCTTCAGTCTCCCCAAGTTTCAAATTAAGCGAATCTAACTATGCAGGCTACTGTGTCCCAGAAAAGTAGAGTTGAAATATCAAAGATAAATTTGAATGGTACACATGGGACAAATGGTTATTCCATTCATTTGTGATAAACCACCTGTTCCATGGATTGTTTAAAAATGTGATATACTTGATGGTTGGACTGACAATTCTTTGATATCTGTGAGTGTATTTCATCTGGCCCCACACCCTTTGATGTTTTCAATCCATTTAACAATTTCCTAATTTCATTTGGACTGATAGTAATATTTTCAATTTTTATTGTCACTGAAGAGGAATTTGTATATTGTATTTCACTGAATGTTGTTACACTGAACTCGCTAGTAAATTTGTTTTAAGTGCTCCAGTTTTTCTGTGTGCAGTATCTGTGAGGTTTTCATTGATTGTTCGAGGAAAGATTCTTTGTTTGCCATATTCTTCAGTACAAAAGGGTTTAAGTCATCGAACAAATTGTTGACAGAGTTGTGAGAATCCAGAACTTCTTTCTTAATTTGATTTAGCTATTAGACATAGGCTACCAGTACTTTTAATCTGACTGTGTTTTGTTCTTACACTTACAGAATGTATGTTTTGTGGCTTCATTTCTGAAATACTTATTTAGTTGTCAGTGGCTCTCGATATCACAGAACTCTATTTTCGTGACAATTGAATTGGCTACGTCTTGCAAACTCTAATGTTTCCTTACACATTGCACCATAATGTCGTTTAAAAGATTGAGAGTCCCTACCCAGAAAATTGTGAAATCAAAGGGCGCTCAGAGGTATCGCCTTACACTAAATGAGAAACTACTGTAGCAAAACAGGGGGTGGTCGTAACTCAGATATAGGTTGTGTCGCTAAGATATCATAAAATTCCATTGTCAGCAGTCTTGGTTTATCACGGTGCAAAAAAATTCAACGCAAACAGCGTTCATCACACACGCCTGGACCCTACTGCTTCAAATTACGTTCACACCTTGCCAAGATGGACAAGCTTTCCATTGGGGCCTGGTTTAATTTGATTTCGGTATTAGGTTTTTAGCAGCTGAAGGGTGCTGTTTCCGAAGAGACAAATCTAAAGCAATTTGAAACAAGAATTTAAATGTGCACTGTCAAAATTTAAGTTATAGAAAACCACGAGAAGAATGTTAGCACCCTAGACCTAATTGGTCTGGTTTCTAGTAAGTCTGTCGAACAGCTGACAATTGTAAATTTCATATAAATAATTGGTAAACAACTGGAGAGGAATATCCCTCCTACATTAGGAGCACCACAATAGAATTCTGAAAATTGGTTTAGACTCACAGTTCGATTGAAATGTAAGTTGGCTCAGTCTATAAATTCGATCTGACTGACACTACCCTCACCAGCTGCAAAAAGGTAACCTTTTTGAAACAGCGATAATTAATAAATAACAAGAAGCACAAAGAAAGACAGAGAAAAGTAGAAAAAGCTGGATAAAAGTAGGGCAGGGCCAAACAACATATGGTTTCAAAATGTTTTAAGTAGTCTACCACAGCAGATTTTTTTTATTCTTCCCTCAACTGTGGTTAGATGACAATAGAAATAATATTTAATGTTCCACAATAAATGTTGAGAAATGGTAAAAAGTTCTGAGAAATTGATTAGGTTTCTCCTGGAATGGAAGATGAGAGAACAGCAACCGGATTGAAGACACCTTCACGTCCAGTATTCTGAATTTGTTATAGATTAAGTGTCTAGTCACCTTGTTTATTCATCTGTCTGTATGCATCTCATGTCAGTCCGACAGTCTCTATGACTGCTTGTCCGATGTCCGACTACCTATCTGACTGTCTGTCTGACTATGTCTGAGAGTCTGACTAGGACTGTAGGCCTGTGTCTGACTATGTGTGATGGTCTGTGTCTGAATATTGGAAGGTCGGTCTATCAATCTGCACCTTGGAAAGCACGAGTCCAACTGAAAACAAACATCTGAAACGAAAACATGTGATATTTGCTTATATAGCATAGCCATTTTAAGAAAACGTTACTTACAAACCTATTTTAACTTTACAGTCATTATATCGATTTTTCTTGATCTGCACCGAGTTTTACTTGAGCATAGAAATAGGAAATCTCTTAAAAGATTATGTCTATTTAAGTCTTCAGAATCGATTAATGGTTAAAAGTGAATGAAATTAAACTATTCCAAAGGAAACAAGATCGATTAATTCTTTATTTTTAACGATGTCTATCAAGTAATAAATGAAGGGAAAAGGGAAATAACAAATGATGTTTATTGGTAATTTCATACAATATTAAATAATCTACCACCGGTAAAAATGGAAATGAATCAGGATTGTTTGAGAAAAGGCATTTACTAAATCAAAGAGCACTTAACTTGGAACCAATTATTGACATAGTCAGTGCTTCGCACTCCGCCGTGTGTGAACTGTGTATGCCGGTATAACGCATAGCCTACTCGAATATAGCCAAAGCAAATGTGAATATAGTTTTGTAAGCAGTATGAATAGTATTCTCTATAGGCGCCGATGTAGAGCGATTAACTCACTAATGTTAATTCACTATTGATCCTTTGGAATATTTGAAAGTCACTGTTTCTGGCAGAAGCAATGAGTTTCGTTCAAAATGATTTTGAAATACACTGCTGGTTTCCAAGGTCGCAACATAATGCCTACTGAATATTTTGAAATTCGTGTAACTGAATGTAGATCCTGTCTCTGGAAACAACGCACCATCTGCGTCACTAATTGGTTCCCGTAAGAGTGTCATAAACAGCATTTATTTCCTTATTTCAAATGATTCTGATTTATTTCTTATTTTGCTGGTGGATATAGGTTGATAATTATGTAAATCTACCATTCAGGAGCAATTGTTAGTTCCCTGGTCCTTTCCGTTAACAAACAGACTTCTATTGCCTTATTTTCTCTAAGAAATTATTAGAATAATTGATTTCACTGGCCCTGTAGGTGGGGCTTAGAATACACCTTCCGTATCCTCTGCGTGTCGTAAGAGGCGACTAAAGGAGGTACGGGTGAGGTAACCCTGACAGAAACCTTGAGTGCTGAAGACGGAGGTTCCAGGCCGCACGGCGCACTCTAATAAACCATGGATCCACGCACTTAATGCTTATGATCATGCCGATAGTCACTTACAGGACTGGCGGTATGATCAGCGAACGAAAAGAAGTAGAAATTGATTTCACCATTATAAAAAAGCAATCGGAGGTTTGTCTTACCAATATTCCTGAGGATTCCAAGGAACATCATAAAAGGAATCAAGCCTAACAAATGATTCTGGAATTACAGTTCTTTTGGCGAGTTTTATTTTACTGCTATTGGACAAAAAGCTGATCTGCCCAATTTGACCTCCGATTTTTAACATGTATTATTAAGAAAACCTTTTAGGGTTCGTTCTGCCTACACAAAATTGCTTTTCTCAAAATTGACTACCAGATTCTCTGTAGATATTGGAACGATATGAAGCTGTTTGTGTTAAAATCACAGCCCAATTAGCTGCTGAATAAAATCTTAAGATTACATTATTGTACAAATTCCATTTCTTAAAATCATAATTTTTACTCGATTCAATCTTAAAATTATGATGACAAAGATTCTCTACAATACGTTATCTAACATGACTTGTTTCACATCTGTCTATCTATAATGCCTAAAGCTGTACTTTATCTGGCTAATAAGATTTCATTAAACTTCTAGTAACTACCTATCAGTCTGTCAGAGCTGTTTATTCCACAATATCAACAAACACATTTACTTGTTTTATATTTGTGGATTTGAAATCTTGGCGGAATCGGGTTAGCAAATTCATACCCACACCTGGACCGCCAGACCATATTGAGACTATAGGAAACAGATGTCAAACAAGTAAAATATACTCACGACCGTTTTAGTATCACAATTCACAAACTATTCTACCTGCAGGTAATGTAATGTGATTTACATTCGAGTCAAATCGATACCGTTTCACCTGCAATCATGCACCTAACCATAAATACTGTGCGAGTGCACTCGTCACCACTACCACCAAAGTTATAAGTACCCGAATCGCGCCATTGGACAATTGGCAGAATCTTCTGTGTACCTATTTGGAGAATTCTTGACAAGAGTTGACCTTCTTGCAGGAGTTCTCGACCCCTTGTGAGATGAATATGGCACCAGTGACATAGGGTGATTGTAAGGTGACAATGTCTCTTCATCTCCACTGATATCAGCATCCTGCCTTGATGAAACAGGTAATGATACAGTCCTAGGTCTTCTTGTGTCTTCATGCTGTTGAAGATGGACAGTGGTCTTCTCCTGGTAGGCATAGGGTGTCGACGTTCTAGGAGCTAAGATTCCAACTCTAGACACCTGTCAGGGTACATAATATCGCCTAGCATGCTGTTTATTTATTATAACTTGGATGTCTGTCTAGATAATTAGGTCGAAGATTATAATTCCATTCTAGCTCTGGTGATTCTTTTTCGCACCTACAGGTTGAGTTGTACGTAAAAGAAGCCTATCTTGATGTTAACCATGATAAGCATCCAGCTTTCTTGTAAACACTTCTTGACGAATTGTGTCGTCAAATCATTCTTTATCACTGCTGACCGTGGTATTGCTGTTGGGACCAAGGTCTTTTAAAATAACTGTGTATCTCTCTCAGCTCGGAGCAACTGGCTTCAATTTCGTTTTTGCCAATACAATTAGATTCAAATATCGAATAGTTTCTTTTAAGATGGATGGATAAGGTAGTAGCTGTTCTTGCACATGCATACTACCTATCACAATCATGATGAAATTCAGACTCAGCTCGAATTCGAAAGGAAATTCTGTGTTATCTACTCTTTCCTGTTCTTCTTCGAATGATGGATCCACATTGTAAATCTGAGTAGATATAAGTTTTCTCGACGACTCTTTGATATAAATTTGATTTGGTCATTGAACATATCTGGTGCTTCAGATTTCTTGACATAAGTCTCTCCAAAATCATGATTCGAGCTGAAGACGATTATGGCTGTCTCGCTGTCGCTTCAGTTTGTGTTGAGACCTAATTTGGAAAAGGCATTCTTAAACGTTGATTTGAACCTTCTTCGATGCAAAGCTTCAATCTGCCGAATTGCAGAACTGTTTGTTTGCTTTCAGCATCACTCAGCTAATGTGTGACTTTGCTAAACCACTTAGTGAGTAACCCTAGACATTTCCATCAGTTCTGGAGTTTCGGTGAAAGGCATTTGGTACGTTAATCATCTTTTAACCAAGCTCGATCACCTGCTTAAAAAGGTTCGCCATAGACTGCATGATTTTGTGGTATAGCCAAATAGTGCACCATATCGCTATCATATTACTGGATTTTATCTGATTATCATTGCTTGCCAGATTGTTAAGATTTAGTCCCTAGGCTAAGTATGTATTTTTAGAGAAGGGTAGTTGACATCATATTTATTATTGATTTAAATCGCATGGTCAGTTATCACAGAGGGTAATCCCTGTCATGAAAACCACTTCACGCTACAACAAACTAAAGCCAGGTATCTAAAGACCAAGCTGGAGGCCAAAAGAAGAAGCTGGAGGGAAAAGACGGCAGGGTTTAATTTAGAGAGAGACACCACAAAACTATGGAGACTGACTAAAGCACTCAATGATGAGGGTGTCAGGGGAGAGAAGATTACTCTTGAAGAAGATGGACAAACACTGACAGGAAAGATGGCAGCAGATGCCTTTGCGAAGGCATATGCAAAAGAAAGCAACATTTCTATACCACGAATGCGTCAAAGGGAGGTTAGAAAAGAGCAAAAGGAAAGAACAGACACCAACACTCACGATGCAATGAAAGTTGACATTAGTTTAACAGAACTGAAGAAGGCTATCCGCCAACTGAAAAAGAAGAAATCTCCCGGGCCAGATGGCATTACGAATGAAATGATCCAACACCTTGGTAATGCATCTCTTCGCAAGTTGCTAGACATCTTTAATCTCAGTTGGACCAATGGAGAGGTTCCTCAGTGCTGGAAGGAAGCCAGAATGACTCCTATTCCGAAAAAAGGAAAGAACAAGACGAAAGTGCTGAGCTACCGTCCTATCAGTCTTACAAGCTGCATATGCAAGACCATGGAGCGCATCATCAACCAGCGGTTGCAGTGGTACCTGGAGTCAGAGAACATTATAGTTTCAGAGCAGGCCGGATTCAGAAGATACAGGAGCACAGAAGATCAAACAACACATCTTGCACAGGTCATAGAGGACACTTTTCAAGCCAAGAAGGTGATGCTAGCTGCCTTTATCGATCTGCAGAAAGCATTTGACAAGGTGTGGAAGGATGGCCTCCTCGTGAAGCTCCGGCGCACAGGCATCGGTGGCAACATGTTCCGATGGACCAAGTCATACCTACACAATCGCAGAGCTAGGGTGCTGGTGGATGGACAATCTGGACAGAATGTATTGCTGAGACAAGGGGTGCCACAAGGCGGAGTATTATCACCTACTCTGTTCATACTCTTCATCAATGACATTGTAGCAGAGCTGCCCAATGGGATCCAAGCAGCCCTCTATGCAGATGACCTCGTAATCTGGTGCACCGAGGAGTACACAACGACTGCCACGTACAGAATGCAGCTCGCCTTGGACAGAATTACAGCTTGGGCCAATCGCTGGTGTATTACCATCAACAAAGAAAAATCATCAGCCATGCTATTCACACTGTCCACCAAAACCAAGGTTGGCAATCTGACACTGGGCGGTACTCCACTCGAATACGAGGACCAGCAGACATACCTGGGAGTCACATATGACAGAAGATTAACATGGAAGGAGCACATCCAGAATGCAGAGGCAAAGGCCAGAAGAAAGCTAAACATCATGAGGAAGCTGGCAGGAACAAAGTGGGGTGCCAATGAAAGGATCCTCAAGACCATCTACCTAGGTGCCGTACGACCACACCTTGAGTATGGATCCAGCTCATGGATGACAACAGCTAAATCTCATCAACAGAACCTCGACAGAGTACAAAACCAGGCACTGCGCATCATCACTGGTGGAATGAGATCAACACCAATAGAAAAAATGGAGCAGACAGCAGGCATTCCCCCACTTAGCAAAGGAAGGGAATGCAAAGCACTGATCCAAGCTGCAAAGTTCAAATCGTTCAATAACCACCCGATGAAGATCAGGCAAGCACAGCTGTCATCAGGAAGACTTAAAAGATCAAGTTTTGTGAAAGAGACAAAAGCACTTCAAAGGAAACACCAAGAGATGTTGCCAGCACAAATAGAAGATCCAAACCACACCCTTGATCCTCCACCCTGGGAAAACAAACTAGAGAGCATAGTTATTCGCACCACAGTACCTCATCTCACAACCAAAAATGAACACAGTGATGTGAGCAAGAAGGCCCTGACCCTAGCCATGCTGGAAGAAATGTACCCTCAGGAGACATGGATAAGGATCTACACAGATGGATCAGCCAAAGATGCAATTAGGAGCGGAGGTGCCGGACTGCACATACAGTATCCAAACGGACAACATGAGTCAGCTGCAATACCGACAGGCAAACACTGCACAAACTACAGAGCTGAAGTCGAAGCACTGGTTCATGCAGCTAATACCATCAGCAGAACAGCAGACCCTATTGCACAGATTGTCTTTTTATCTGATGCCCGATCCGTCCTTGAGGCTATCACCAAAGGTAAGCTGCCACAACTTGAAGATGCACTACAAACCATCAAATGCTTTCGGATAGCACTGCAGTGGATCCCCTCACACTGTGGAGTCCAAGGAAATGAGGAAGCAGACAAGATGGCAAAGGTGGGTGCAGAAGAGAATCAGACAGAAAACATGGTTACCCATACAGAGATGAAGACTATCATTAAGTCCCTCTATAGAACACCTCAATCAGAAGATGCCTACCATCATCTCTCGAGGCCAGAGCAAGTGACCATTTTTCGTCTCAGAACTGGACACAACAGACTAAACCAACACATGTACAGGCGGTTCCACCTTACGACATCGCCCGCTTGTCCTTGTGGAGAAGCAGAACAGACCACAGAGCACATACTTCAATGTTGCAGTACGTATCAGCTGCTGAGAGAAGAGATCTGGCCTTTGTCAACCTCTATTCTTGAAAAGCTGTATGGGCCTGTGGAAGAACTGCAGAAAACCACAGATTTCATCTTGAGAACGGCTCTCCAAGTGTGATACCAGCGATCGAAAAGAAGAAGAAGAAGAAGTTATTACTTGCCTTTTAAAGTGACCTTTGATATTTCAACATTACTTTTCTGAGAGACAGTAACCTGAATACTTAGATTAGCTTGATTTGAAACTTTGTGGCGTCTGCAGATCTAGCCATAATCCATTAAATTAGATTCTCCCATTTGTTGATAATTGAACAGTGGTTCAGTCTGATTTCAAGTAGGCCAACATCTTTTCAACTACAAACATCTCGGTTTAAGATTGCCATTGTCATCTCAGTCTCCCTGTCTGCATTACAGACCATGTAACAACTTTTGTTCTTCTTTGAAATTTAAGCAGACTAAGGCACAGTCTTATTACCCATTATAATTTTGGTGCCAACCCAATCTATTGCATTTTAACAGCCTCTGCAAATTGCACAGTCTCAGCACTAACCAACACACTGGCACATTAGACTCCCCCCCCCCCCTCTCTCTCTCTCTCTCTCTCTCTCTCTCTCCTTCTCTCAAATGTGTCCTATAGCATTATCTGACCCTACTCAGCATGGTCATCTCATTATCCCATGCTCAGCCAATCGCTCAAGCCACACTGAGAATAAAGGCTTAATGACACTGAAATAATTGTAAATGGTTTTACAAAAGTCCATGGAACTCAATATAGTCGTGGTGGCATAAACCTGATTGTCCACTATTTAGCTACGGATCAGAAGATTTCCTGACAGATTATATGATTTACGTAATAAACTGAATTGAACTGAATGGGTAACAGTCAACTGAACCTAGACCCAAATACATGGCTGATTGTGGACAAACTATATGATGGCCTATTAGCATGAGTGAAATGGAAAGGAATGATCAGTGATAGATTCCAAGTAAAGCAAGGTGTCCGACAAGGAGGCATTCTGTCTACAGGGCGCTACAAAACATACATCAATAGCCTATTAATTCAGCTACAAAGTCAGCAAATGGGGAATTTATTGGTTCCATCTACACGGGATGCCCACAGTAGCAGACGATCTTGCTTTATGTAGTAATTCCCCAGACGAGCTCCAGCTTATGCTAGATCAAACTTACACATATGCCTCCAGAGAAAAATACAACATCCATCCTGAGAAAACAAACATCCTCCTCTAAGCTATCAACCACTAAGAATTGTAATAATATACCCAACTGGAAACTCGGAAAGGTTGATGTACCTATTACAACTAAGGCAACACATTTGGGTCTCTCTCTCGAACATCAAAAAAATTAAGTTTCGGTCACTGTTGAAGAGAAGATCTCACTTGCTCGTAGGACTTTCTACTCAATGACAACTGGTCTCCATGGCACGAATTAACTTTCTCCAAGAATCTGCTACTATATATACATCATGTACGTCTTACCACTACTGTTATATGGTCTTGAAGTATTCATTCCCTCCAGCAAGCATATAGCCGATTTGAAGGCATTTCACATTTCAATGTTGAGAAGATTCTGTCCCTGCCGGTTCATACTGCAAAGTGCATTGTATACCTACTAATTGGAGCCAGAGCAATTGCTGCTGAAATACATATCCGGCAGATCACATTACTATCAAACATAATCAGAAGCAAAAATCCAACACTGAACAGAATAATGGAATGACAATCATTAATAAAGCCTGTTAATTCTCATAGTTGGTTCATATATATCCAAGGTATCCTGCAGCAGTACAGGCTTCCACGACTTATGCACCTAAAAACTCACATTCTCAATAAAAACAAGTGGAAAATGGTAAAAAAGCAGTAGATATGTATTGGACTCACGAACTAACTGAACAATGCCGTACGAAAACTAGACTAACATACTGTCACTTCCCAAGGCTATCGGTTGGCAGAATGCATCAAACCATAACCACTGTTCATTCAGATGTTAAGGATGTCCGGCGACATAGTATTAAGGTCAGACTACTAACAGGAACGTACATGGTTCAGGTTAATCTCGCCAGATTTCAGCTAAATCAAGTAGATCCAACATGTCTACTCTATCGAATAGAGACTGAAGAGTACTATCACATGCTACTAAAGTGCAACGCCCTTCTCAATCACAGAGTAAATATTTCCTGGAGCTCAAGACATTTATTACACAGTACCTAAGAGACTCTATCTGGAGATCCTTAAGCAGTGACTCCAAATTACTTACACAGCTTATTATTGACTGTACAGCCCTAACAGAGAATGTGGTTTGATACCAGATGACATAAACATCTGCCAAAACATAGAAGCCACAGGACGAAAATTCCGCTACAGTATTCACTGCGGTAGAACTTACATACTCAACAGCATAAAACGTAGGAAGCAGTAATCATAATGAAACAGAAACCATATCTATTAACTCCCATAACTGATGTTCAGCAGCTAACTATGTACAGTTAATTTACTTCTCATAAATTTTCATGAACTTTTCCAGGTGATGGGATATTTGCATGTGTGATAGTGAGACATCTAAATTTAATATTGTCTACCACTTCTACGTGGGCGCTCCAATCTAGTGGAGGAATATATGGAAACAGAACAGAACAGCTTCCAGTTATTTAGCTTTCATTTGGTGGACCTAATCATTAATTGTGTAGTACTATTTCGGTGAAAATTTTGAAAACCTATTGCTTATGTATGTATTATGCTAAGATTAGGCTAATTATATCTGTCAGCTATCTTAAATTTACCATTGAAAGGGTTAATAGTTGTGAAATGGAATGAACGGTTTTCTGCATGTTGTACATTCCAATGAGGGGTCTGATCTGTTACTCAAGTATTTGACGCCATAATGAATTATGCCACACATTAGCTGATGTCACAGTCATAATGACTAGAATCCTCCTTCTAGCTAGAAAAGTCTGTTAATTGTATGAATTGTATTATGTCTTTGATGGATTTACACTTTCATTTAATAAACATACTGTTGAATATATTGGAACTAGTTTGACTGTAAGCCATTGCTGTCTACTTGCTGCAGTAACAACACCATGCCAAATTAATTTCAAAATATCTAACCACTTACTTGTATAATTACCTTGAAACTGAGAGTAATTGAAAAAATAGTAAAACAATTGACACATTTCTCCAATACCTATGACATTGATATATTTTTAATCAGTCAGCCATGAAGTCAAAAGTGGCTATTTTGGAAACAACCCTGCTGAAAGCTGCTGCGGTATAGTTAATTGGAGACCCATTTTTAGTTGTTGTATAACTGTGATTGGTAAGAGTGCTATTACCAATTCTCATAATTTTACATTTTCGTTATTGAAATGCAATAGCCATTTATTAGTCCAGTCATTTAGTGAATATATATCAGACTGGATTTCATTACAGTCATCTACTGACTTAATGCCATGAAAAAGCTTAGTGTCATTGGCATATAAATATAATTCACTAGTGTTGCGTACCACATCAGGAAAGTCATTAATGCATAGGATGAACAGTACTGGCCCCAGAACTGACCTCTGTGGGACTCCACTGGAAACCGACTTCCATTATGATGGTTGTCCATTAACAATGACCCTCTGGCTGTGATCTGACAAAAAGCTTTCTATCCACTTAATAATTTTGGTATTGAGATTATATATGTTCAGCTTATGAGCAAGTCTCTGGTGGGGTACCTTAACGAATGCTTTTAGAAAATCGAAGCAAGCCACATCTATGCTTTCAGCATTGTCAAGTATATGTAGCCACTTGTCTATGACCTTCAAAAGTTGCAATGCAGTAGATCTACCTGGGATAAAACCAAGTTGGCAGTTGCTAAACAGGTTATTAGTTTTCATATGTAGCATTATTGAATCTATAATCAATGTTTCTAATAATTTGCAAACAATACTTGCTGGTATTTAATGATGTTTTAAACAGAATTTTTAATGAAAGTGCTAAGGCACTACTTAGTTCTTGTAATACTCGCGGATGGATGACATCTGGCCCTGGAGATTTTGATATGCTTAATTTCTGCAATTTATTTTGAATTATGTCGGTGTTTGTCTGTAACGTATTTTGTTGTGGGACAGCCATGGCCTCAATCTTTGGAAGCATACCATGAGGTTCGCTAGTAAAAACAGATGAAAAGAAGTTTGCTAGGACGTCTGCCTTTGCACTATCTGAAACTGTGAGATTGCTCTTGTTATCGTCAATGTAGAGTTCAGGTGTTGACCGCTAATTAACTTTTGCTTTAATCTGAACATAGGCCCAGAAATTCTTTGGATTAGTTTTAATTTTGTTTGCAATTTTCTGCTCGTGTATCTTTGTTATCTTTCGAGTCTCTTGTCGGATTTGGTTTCTCAGTCTATTATATTCTGCAAAGCAGTCTAAAGGATTCTTCCAAAACAGCTGGCTTGCCGAGATAAGAAAAATTCTCGCGAAATATGTTCTACCCTCCATACACGACTTTATTGAAAATCCACCTAACAGAGGGCCATGGAAGTGCATAGCTAAAAATAATGTTAACAGAATATGGTCCATGCAACTAAATAAGCAAATGCAACTATACCCGTCACTGCAGTTTCTCCACTCTTATCCAGCTAGCTGCCATATACCACATCCAGCAATTGCTACATTAACCACATGCCCACGTGATATCTGTAGACTCCATCCGGGTACGAATCCTAACCGGCTGTTACATCCTGCAATCAAACAGGGCAAAGTTCAATAAGCACGAGGTTGATTCTACCTGTCTTCTATGCCATGAGGGACCAGAGAACAGCTCACACTTCCTAACTGCTTGCCATGCTCTAAAGGATATCCCAAGGAAATACATGCCGTTAATCCGTTCATGTTTCTGTGACATGTGTACCATAAATTCCATCCACGTCTGGTCACACAGTGAAACTCTAACCACATTCCTCATGAACCCATCTACATACCTGAGGAAGGAGCCTTGCCTCTGCATGGCCAGATTAGAAGCCCTGATCAAACAATACTACTATATTTTGAACCACACAACAATAGTTACACTTAATGAGATTGACCTGATTCGTGTACGTGCTGGCTCCTATATTACTCCTGAAGGAGGTGTTCCTATACAAAGGAGGGATCTACGTAACTGAACTGAACTGAATTATTCAAGTTTTATGGTGTCACCCCCTCCCCCAACCCCACTAATCTATTTTTCGCCCAGAGTCTTCGCTGTTGTCTTATTTTAGCAAGAACTTCTGATTGAAAGGAAGCGTATGTTTCCAGACCCTTTTACATTGTTGTTTAATCTTAGTTTTTGGTATGCAATCTTGGATAGCAATACACAATTTACTAACATAACATAACATAACATGTATACAGCTTACCAGGACTTTTATTTCCTATTATCAGCTGGTGTATAAACTATAATTATTAATTATTAATGTATGGTGATATCTAATGCTCTATAGTTGTAGTACACTGGGTGCGTTACATAGATTTTGTCTAGTCTAGCTTTGAATGTGTTTATGGTAGGTGCATCAATGACTGTTTCCGTAATGCATTCCACCAGTCTATGATTCTGTTGGAGAAAAAATTCAGTCTATTGTTAGTATTCGCTCAAGTTTTTCTAAGTTTGAATTTGTGGCCACATGTTCTGTCATCTTGATTTAATGTGAATAGTTTACTGGGATTTACTGAGTAGATATTATTAAGATACTTAACAACATTTATGAGATCTCCTCGTATTCTTCTATACATTAAGGTTGGTGAGTTTAGATTTCGAAGACGATTTTCATAGGACATGTTCTGCAAAGCTGGTACCATTTTAGTCGCTCGTTTCTGGACTTTTTCAAATTGTTCGGCAAATTTCCATATGTTTGGGGACCAAACGGGACCAGCATATTCCAGATGAGGGCATATTAAACTTTGGTACAGCATCTTAAGGATGTCTGTAGTAATGGAATGAAACGTTCTCCATATAAGCCCTGTCATTCTGTTGGCTTTTGATGTGATGTTATTTATATGGGTTTCAAATGTTAAATTTGAATCGATTATTATACCCAGGTCATTGATCTCGCTCTCCTCCTTTAGGGCTACTGTTATATCATTATCAAGGAGTTTCTACTTACAATTACTGGCACTTGGCTTGTGGCCAATGTGCATAATTGAGCTTTTGTTTGTGTTGAACATTAATTGCCAATTTTGGGCCCAGTTTTGGATGGCCTCTAGATCATTTTGCAGGATTTCACAATCACTCACATCAGTTATTGAGTTGAACAGTTTAGTATCGTCTGCGAAAAGATAGAGTCTGGATTTTATGTTTCTTGGCATGTCATTTACGTATATTACAAACAGTAGTGGGCCAAGTACACTGCCCTGTGGGACACCACTTATGACCCTGGCCCTATCTGAGGCTGCCCATTAACCATGACTCTCTGCTTTCTTCCTATTAGAAATGACGTAATCCATTCTAGGAGTTTCCCGGAAATATCATATGCGTTTAACTTGATAAACAATCACTTGTATGGTACAGAGTCAAAAGCCTTCTTAAAATCAAGATAAATTACATCAATCGATTTCTTATTATCCAAAGCATTTGTCCATTCGTTTTCTAGCATTTGAGTTACCGTTGATCTCCCCCCCCCCCCCCCCACCGTAGGAACCCATGTTGGTATTCGGTAATTCTTTCACTTTACTTCATATACTCTATCAGCTTGTCCCTTACTATGGTTTCAAGTATTTTGGATGGAACTGATAATGACTTGTTATAAATTATGCTAAGTGGTTCAGATAATACATCTTTTAGTTCATGTAAAATTCTTGGATGCAGGCCATTCAGGACCAACTGATTTATTTGTTTTTAAATCTGCACGTTTTTTCTGACGTCTTCAACAGAGACAGTACTATTGTTTATTGTTGTTGTAGTCTCTGTTGTAAATGTTGGGATAATATCTAGCTTCTCATTGGTGAATGTACTAGAGAAAAGGCGATTTAGTTCTTGACTTTTTCTTTCGTTTGTGGTTATTAAATTGCCATCAAGATCTTCTAAGTCTCCCACATTATCTTAGACTTGAGCTGGCTATTTACATAAGCCCAGACTGAGTTTAGATTAGATTTGCTATTTTTAGCTACAGTTTCCTCATATTTTTAACTGCCCGTTTACAGAATTGGTTCACCTGATTTCGTATACTAACATATGTGTTGTAATATGTTGATGCTCTTGTTTGCAAATACCTTTTCCACTTCCTTTCTTTTTTTTGCACTAACTTGAGGGCCTTTCTGGCTAACCAGGGTGGTCTATATCTTTTATTGTTTTTAACTTGTTTGGTTGGAATATAGTCTTTCGTGAATTTATTTACAAGATTCTTCAGGGGATTTGTTTTGGAAAAGTGCTTCCCAGTTAATACTTAGAGCTGATTGCAGTGCGGAATAGTCACCTTTGTCATAAGCCAATTTATTGGTCATATTCTGCTGTGGTTCAGCGTAGCATTTTAGTTCATAATAAATGCATATATGGTCACTTTTACCAAGGGCTGGTAGAGGGATTTTGTTGTCAATCATTTCTTCCTCATTGGTAAATACTAAATCTATGACACTAGGCTCACAATTTATTCTATATCTTGTGGGAAATTGGATATGTTGGTGCAGGAAAGCATCGCCTAGAAGCATCCAGAAAGTAATCCACATGCTGTGATTGTTTTATGATAATTCCACCTGCTTTCCAGTCAATTTCTGGAAAATTAAAACCACCAGTAATTAGTAGGTGGGAATGCCTTTTGGCAGACACATTCTTAATAAATGTATTTAATTGTGTATTGTTTTCTTCGTTTGAGTTTGGACTGCGATAAACTGCCAGGATTAGCAATGTATCTGACTTCTTTAACTTAACATCTACTCCAACTACTTCCTCAGGTAGATTACTGAGAGTTGATTTTGCTTCTGTCTGATTTAGGGATGATGCAACTTGTACACTTATTCCACGGACATTTTGTTTGTCTATATTGGTGAATATATTGTAGCCATTGAATCGCAACTCTTCTTTTTTAACAGTATATCTTAGATGTTTTGTGTTTGTTTCTGTGATTATAATTATATGGGAGGGATAGCTGCGATATCTTTATTTGTAGCTCTTGCCTCTTATTTAAAACTGAGTCTGCATTGGTGTAAAATACTTTAAGTTTGTTGGAATTATTCATATTACATTGAGACTTCTGGGTAGCACTAGTTGTTTTATTTGGCCCTTTGTGTAGTAGACCCGGTTTCTTGTCTATGACCTTATTTAGTATTAACTGTGATTTTGTTGGCATGTTTCCAAATGGGTGTTTGAGATATGCACGTGTGTTAACACGTTTACAAGTTCCTTCATGTACAATGGTTTTATTTTGCTTGGTTGGGTTTATTGTATGGTGATTATTCTTCACAATGCTGTTTGGGTGTGTAATTATTTGTTTATGTGGATCTGGCTGGTTGTCTGCTTTATCGATACATGTTGTATTGTTATGTGTGGATACGTCGGTTATCAGGTGATTATTCTTCACAATGCTGTTTGGGTGTGTAATTATTTGTTTATGTGGATCTGGCTGGTTGTCTGCTTTATCGATACATGTTGTATTGTTATGTGTGGATACGTCGGTTATCAGGTGATAGTGATATCGGTTCGCTAATGCAATTGGTTTGGGCTGTGTTCTGCTTGGCATATGTTTAACAAGGCTACAGTTGTTCTCTCCCCTATCCCATTCCTTATAAAAAGTCCTGAGAGAGTGAATCTCTCCAGTTTGTTCGCATTTGTAGTGAATAAGAAGTTGCAACATAATTGGTTATGTTCTCGGATAGTAGACAAACACCATTGTGGCTGGGATGTATGTTGTCCCTAAATAGTAGTAGATTGGCTTCCCCATTGGGGTGGGTGAACAGTTCTGAGTTGTGCTGAGTTCTGCGCACTCGCCAGTTAGTGTTTTTACTTGTTTTTTTACATCTGATTTTTTTTTGTGTTGTTGTTTTGTTATTTCCTGCTTTCCTTGTTCCAAAGTTGTTGTTGTTATTGTGTTTTCATTGTAGCCTCATTTGTATGTACATCTAAAATTTCGTCATTTAGTACTGAGAATTGGTTTGGGAGTTGTGTTGGTATTGTCTGATGGTTGAGCTGGTTTGTAGCTTTCTCATACAGGTAATCTCGACTTAGGGTGTACATACAGAAATACTTAAATGAACATCGTGGCTTGCCAACTCTCTGCGGCCATGTACACGACCGTAATTCATCATTCCGCAGTTCGGCCGTTCAGCGTTTTAAGGTTGCGCCAAAATTTGGTTGCTAAGAAAATGTTTGAAAATGGCCGCAAAAAGTTCAACTCGAGTGAATGCTTCAAAATCAGCCATGCGAGCAACGTCGGGCGCGAAGTCAGGAACTCGAGTGAAAAAGTCTTTTACAAATGTAACCCATACGGCTATAACTATATTGATCCAATCAATGCGCTTGTATCAATTTATCCCCCAACCACCAACAAAGAACTATCGACAACATATTTTCGTGGTAGTGTTGAGTACTACGGTACCGTGGTAACTATGTTTGATACATAATGCTTGAAGAGAATTTAGCTATGCATGAAAAATACAACAATTATTTATGCCTACCAATGGGTTTTTTATGGATTCAAAAATTTGATCAGCAGTTATTCTATATCTCTAAAAACAATGATTTGAACCAAATTATAGATATTTGAACCATTTTAGATCTCTGTGTTTCTAGCTTTGACTCCCAAAAGCATTGCCCAGGAAGTCCCAGTATTTAGAAGTTAGCTGAAGCCCTGGTATATGTTATGTGTGTATGTATCTGATATATGATATTATATGTTAATGATATTAACTCTATGTGTTCATGGACTGATAATTCATTATTGAGGTTCCACCCAGATAAATGCAAAAGTATGCGAATATCAACAAAAAAAACCTCTACACACTTATACAATGGAATTTAATAACCATACTCTAGCCCATTCATCTAGTGAAAAAGATATAGGTGTCATAATAGACGATAAACTATGCTTCGATGAACATATAAATGGAAAAATAAGCAAATCTAACCAGATAATGGGACTGATTAGGAGAAAATTTGACTATCTAGATAAGGAAAACTTTAAACATCTCTACAAATCTCTTGTTAGGCCACATATTGAATATGCTAATGTGGTTTGGGATCCATATCTGAAAATGTCCAAAGACGGGCAACCAAACTTGTTCCTGGTATGCGTAATCTACCATATCACGTACGCCTCCAAAAGTTAAAGTTACCAACATTAGTATTTAGAAGATTGCGTGGCGACATGATTGAGTTATATAAAATGCTCAGCAATAAATATGACCAAGTTACTGCAGACCTTATTGAGCGACAAGACACAAATAGCATAACTCGAGGCCACAGCCTAAAAATTAAGAAAATAAGACCAAGACTCAATATACGAAAGTTTTCTTTCCCGTTGCGCTGTACTGATCAATGGAATAAACTACCCGAATCCGTTATCAGCGCCCCCTCAGTGAATTCTTTCAAAGCTAGACTAGACAAGCTATGGGAAAGTCATCCATTGCGCTATAACTACGACTGTGAACCCATCTGTAATATTTATACACCAGAATCATTATAACATAGCCAATGTATAATTGGTAATAACAGCTTAATAACATTAAAATGAACCATAAATATATGCAGCCCATTCCTGACGTTAGAGGCTTGTTGACGCCTGCTGTCAGTAGAGGATTCGTATAAGTTCGTATAAGTATCATCGGATAATGGGTATTCGAGGGTGTAATTACATTTTTGGCGATTTAATATAAGAGTAGGAATAATATCAACAATTGCTGTCAATTTCGTAATTTCAATTCTAGTAAGACAGTGAATTTGTGTCAATGTTTATTATTTGAGCAATGGAGAGTCTGTCACAAACAGTAATATCATAAACGTCTGATACAAACACAGAACATAATTTATAGTTGTAAATCCAGATCAGGTTAAATTCCACTTTTCGTAATAACCGGGTAGCAGCAAATTTCATCCAAAGTTTAAAAAAAATAAGGTATCAGTTTCCTTTTGCAAATTGGTCAATGTAGTATTGAAAATGAACATAAGTGTTTTGTCTACCAGAAAACCAAAAAGAATAGTGGAAATTTATAACATATGAGGTAACTAGTGCCTGTTCGAATCGGCATTACGGGCAGAGAAAAATCGATCTAAATATGAAAACTACATAAGCACCCCTTGTCAGTTTCACGCATCGACAGAAATAAATTATTGCTATGGAAACATCTGCAAAGCTACTCAGGAAAGCAACTGGAAGATGTCGTCTGACGTGAAAACCGGGTTGGTTTACATTATTTCCTTGCGATTTATCGGAATTTTTATCATGGTTCAAAAAAGCAATAGTGGAAAATCAAATACATGTTTTTTACCACACTGACATCAAAATGGATAAAATAATTACTTGCTCTAGACGTATTTCTTAAAAATTTGCAGATGCTGTGTAAAACTACTGTATCTATTTAAAGACACATGATTTGTTGACATCATCTAAGCAACGCGCATGTGAGAACGTCAAAAGTATGTATCCTTGAAATCACGTGACCCTCGAAAACACCTTACTGGATGATATATGTGTACACTATATGTGTGGGTATATGTATATGTATCGTCCAGTAAGGTGTTTTCGAGGGACATGTATTTTCGAGGGTACATACTTTTGACGTTCTCATGTGCATGTAACTAAGGCGATGTCAACAAATCATGTGTCTTTAAATAGATACAGGATTTTTACACCACAAGTGTAAATTTTAAAAAGATGCGCATAGAACAAGTGATTATTTTATGCATTTTGATGTCAGTGTAGTGAAAAATATGTATTTTCACTATTACTTTTTTGAACCATGATAAAAATACCAATAACCCATCATGGGTTGGATACAATAAATATTACTACTACTACTACTACTACTACTACTACTACTACTACTACTACTACTACTACTCATAAGGGAATGTTACAAATAAATCCAGTTTTTGCGTCCAATGATATCTGCCGGTTGCTGTCATGAGTAGCATAAGCCGATTCATTGCCATAGCAATAATTTAGTTCTCTCGAAGAATGAAACTGTCATGGGGTGCTTATGTAGTTTTCAGATCTAGATTGATTTTTCTCTACCCACAATGGCGACCCGCCTTTGCTCAAATCATAAAAATGACATCAATTCACCACTCAGTGAATGGTTGCTAGTTACGAAATTGAACAAATCTGTTGATAAAATCTCTACTCTTATATTAAATCAGCGAAAATGTGCTTACACCCTCGAAGAACCATTATCTGATGATATGTGTATATATTTATATACCTATGTATGTGTGTATATATATATATATATGTGTGTGTGCGTGCGTGCGTGCATGCGTGCGCGTGCGTGCGTGTGCGTGTGTGTGCGTGTATGTGTATATGGGCCTACTTATATGATCTATTGTACATTATAAGTCTGACGCTAATGATTTCAAATGGATATGTCAGTCCCTGATACAGATTCAGATTGTCACACTACATGTATATCCTCAGAAACTGTTTGCCAAAATTCAACCAAATTTATTCTGTGTGTTACAAATAAGATTGCAGATTGCAAGATGACATTTCAATTTGGCTCCGGCAGACTCAGTGTGGTTTTAGGGTGCATGATCAAAAGGTTCCGCCTAAACCATTTGATTGAATTAAACCAAATTCATTATTGTTTTGTGAGTCTTCTTCTTCTTTTCGATCGCTGGTATCACACTTGGAGAGCCATTCTCAAGATGAAATCTGTGGTTTTCTGCAGTTCTTCCACAGGCCCATACAGCTTTTCAAGAAAAGAGGTTGACAAAGGCCAGATCTCTTCTCTCAGCAGCTGATACATATTGCAACATTGAAGTATGTGCTCTGTGGTCTGTTCTGCATCTCCACAAGGACAAGCGGGCGATGTCGTAAGGTGGAACCACCTGTACATGTGTTGGTTTAGTCTGTTGTGTCCAGTTCTGAGACGAAAAATGGTCACTTGCTCTGGCCTCGAGAGGTGATGGTAGGCATCTTCTGATTGAGGTGTTCTATAGAGTGACTTGATGATAGTCTTCATCTCTGTATGTGTAACCATGTTTTCTGTCTGATTCTCTTCTGCACCCACCTTTGCCATCTTGTCTGCTTCCTCATTTCCTTGGACTCCACAGTGTGAGGGGATCCACTGCAATGCTATCTGAAAGCATTTTATGGTTTGTAGTGCTTCTTCAAGTTGTGGCAGCTTACCTTTGGTGATAGCCTCAAGGACGGAGCGGGCATCAGTTTTGTGAGTTACCTGTATGATTGTGGTTTGCATGATGACATTTGCTTTGACCATTGGATCATCTTGACACAAACAAACACCTCAGGTTTACAGGATCATCCAATCCCATAGACAATAATTAAATCTACTCGCCTCTGTCATGGAAGCTGTTTTATTATGCATTATACAGGTCTTAAGATGGGGCCTCAATGCGTACACCCAAAAAAACCCAACTGGAACAAAACAAAGCATAGTGGATCCATCAAACTCCACATTATGGAACCTCTCAGCCTGACCTTATTAGATGAGGTCTCCCATATTCCCCTCTACACATGTTGTAATTGCTTCATTGTGACATGTGCTTTGGACTGGGACCTCTTGGGCCCAATGGTGTGGGGTCAAAACCTCACACATTGATGAAACTTATATCCATCATGTTGTCTTCACTGAAACTGTTTGGGGGGAATTCAACAAATTTTGTTTTCTGAGTTACACAAGATAGGGAGATGACATCTACATTGTGGTCTCTCCTCTGGTGGGGTTGGTAGGGTTGCCATTGTGGGGATTTGTGATGACGGGCTATCGATTGCACATTCTAGTCTATTTATAATAACATGATTCAAAGGAACTACTTTTCTCCTTCGATCAATACTCACCATTCTATTACTTCTGATACAAGCTATCCTGGATAGCTGGGCCCTAGGACTATAGACTTAGTAAGCTTTACTGGCTCCTGAAACCGGGTGCTCGGTTCCCAACTGCCGAGTACCCATTTGCCATGAAGCTCATTCTTGTTTGCATAGCAACAAGAGCTACATGCTTTTTTGCAGTTGGAAGTTTTCTAAGTCTTTTTCTGTGATTGTGATAGCTTTGTGTTCACTCTCTAAGGATTATTTGGATTACCATGGAAGGAGCCGATGATAACCAGGTCGTATATTTCCATGTTATTCCATAGTTAAAAGACTTTCATCTGTGTTGCATGTTCCAATTTCTGACCCCAAATCTGGGACGTGTGTTAACAAGGAAAAATGCCAGATTGATCGCCTTCCTTTAACCCCAACAGGCGATCGGCAGATATGAAATAAGGTGTTGGCTATATACAGTGTTTAACACAAAAATCGGCTGACGTCGTTCTCCGTATGATCCGAGCGCGTAACATCACACCCGAGTTGCCTCAGATTTTTATGTGAAGAAAATGTTTCTTTAATTCGTGCGTCTGATTCTGGGTGCTGTGTACTGTATTTGTACCAGAAAAACTTTGGAATTTTCAAGGTTTGCCTGTTATCACGATCTGATTGCAATGATCGGTGGTTTCAAAATTCTTGATTTAGATGTGTGGTCTGCGGTTTTACCGTGTGCTACAGCAGTTTGTTTACATTTTGTTGTTTCTTCACATATCGTTTTGGCCTTCGTTAGGAGTATAATTTATATTGATTAGTAAATATACCCCGAATGCTATGCGATATGGTTCCTGGTTCCGTTTATACATCCTTGAGGATCAGTTTATGGGTGTATCTTGCCCGCTTCGTTATTGTCGTCATAATCAATGCGATCTTTGCTGTAACACTGTGGGGTGCGGGAGGGTTAACATTTAATTTATGATCAAGCCATCCCCGCCATCATGTGACGAGTGCCATAAGTTCGTGAGGGTTCTGGTTAAGGACCATGTCTGCTTTAGATGTACAAATTGTAATCTTGAGAATAGGTGTAACATTTGTGCAGTGTGGTCGTCCGATATGATGGTCAAGTTCCTTGCCCAGAAGGACTTGGCAGGGTCTGACACGGGGTCAGGCGGTCCGAAAGTAAATCATGGGGCATCCATTTCGGCCCCTGTGGGTGCTCCACACCTGCAACCAGAGGTTGCGGAGATGGCACCGCCGGCGTGGTTTGGACATGCTATGCAAGGCTTCTTGCATAGTGTCATGCCTACACTGGTGTCGTCCCTGCTTCCAAAAGTTGTTGGGCAGTCTCTTCCCATGCTTGGTATGGACCCTGCTCTTGGACAGGGGTCTGGACTGGCCACTGAGGGAGCCGTCTCGTACGGCTCCATGACAGTCCCGTCGGGCTCAGGCCTGATGGGTTCTGTCTCTCTGCGGCCACTTCCAGGTGGTCCAGTAGCGGTGGCCGGTCCTCAGGCATGGGAGCCATCCGCCAGGACGGCTCCAGTGTTTCTTCATCTGGTGACGACTCTTCGGAGTCTGAAGACGAGGAGGCCGAGGAGGAGAGATTGCTGCGGCCTGAGATGCCGGGGGTGGAGAGCATGGAGGTCGATTCCGTTCTGGACGGAACCGCCTTCCATCTATCTGGCTTGGCGAAGCCAGGACAGCGGCTCCGCCCGTGGTATACACCTATCTCGCCTGGTCCAGCAGTCAGGCATGGGGTGCCGTTGGTGCCTGTGCTTGGCCACGGTTCCTCAACCATTACGGGTCCGCACGGTTTTCCGTGCAGACATACTCCATGGACTGGTGTTTTTCATGGGGTGGCAGCAGAACCGTACGGTACCGGAGTTCCGGGCGTATCAGCAATGGCTCCTAGCCAGGAGGCCATTGCTGGTAGGGCCATGAGCACGTCAACGTGTGACGTGTTCACGGGAGTGTCCTCTTCGGAGACAGACTGGTCGGAGGCTCTGGCTTGGCTAGCCAGGGTGGACCCGTCTGTGGTTTCAACCACGGCCGAAGAGGATGCACCCCATCCATCAGTGGCATCGATTAGGATGGGGATCTTGCCCGCAGCCCAGATCCAGTCTATTGGACTGGGTCCAAGGTTTATGGAGTTGTTGGATGCTAGTTATAGCAAACAGCACCTGACCAAGGGCCAGCTTCCTGCGGCCTCCGCGGAGGTGTGGGTGAGGTGTTGTATCCCACAGGGGGAATACGACAGATATGGTGTTGTTCCGGCGGTCACTGAGGATGATCGCTGCATGCTGGGAGTCTAGAGTGCTGGAGCGGGTGGCCCCAGGTGCACCATGACGAAGTCTTGTCCCTATGCGATGAGAGGGTGATGGCAGCAATGAGTGCTGTTAATCACTCTTATCGCCTTCTTCAGTCGGTGAGGGCTGAAGCGGGGGCAGGCCACCCTGTGCCACCTGTGGCGCTATCGTGTGTCAATGACGGCCTGATGCTGTCTATGGACGCATTTTTTGGCAAGGGTGCAAGCGCGAGTGACGAATTCTAGGAGGCAGATGGTCCTTGACCATATGCTTCCGGCTACTGCCATTAGGGAGCGTCTTCTTGGGACACCCCTTACTGGCCCTAGCATCTTTGGTGGACAAGCGCGGGCCATCTTAGAAGACACTGCCAGCATCGCGCAGAATCGGTTAGCGGGTGAATCTGCAGCTGGAACTAGTGCGACAGGCGCATGCACTAGGGGCTGTAGCCAAGCCACTAACCGGGCAACCTTCTAAGAAGCAGAAAAGGCATAAAAGCAAGGTGAACGCCAAGCCTAGTGCTGCTTCTGCTTCTACTGGGTCTTCTCAGCCGCCTCCGGCGAAGAAGGCCAAGAAGGTTGTGGAGGCTCCTACCCACCCCAATGTTGCTCCTGATCGCCTGAGAGGCGGGAAGGGCAAAGGGAAGGGGAAGGGTAAGTCCTCGAAGGGCGGAAAGAAGGGAGCCAGACAAGTTAGAAGCCATTCAAAAGGAAGTGTCAGGTTTGCTTCTGAAGGAAGCAATAAACCACCAAACCAGAACATTCCAGGCTTCTATTCAAACATGTTCCTTGTTCCCAAGAGCACAGGGGGGGGGTGGAGACCCAATCTCAGGCCATTGAATTGGTTTAGCCATGCGCCTCGGTTTCAGATGGAAACTCTGAGGTCGGTAATAGCAGGATTGAGGAAGGGAATGTGGTGTGTATCGATCGATCTGAAAGATGCATATTTCCACATTCCAATGAACAAGAGTTGTCACAGGTTTCTGAGATTCGCGTTTCAGAATCAGGTATGGGAGTTTGTGGTCCTTGCGGTGACAGCATTTCTCAGA
Source organism: Chaetoderma sp. LZ-2023a (assembly GCA_034401795.1). Lineage (NCBI taxonomy): Eukaryota > Metazoa > Mollusca > Caudofoveata > Chaetodermatida > Chaetodermatidae > Chaetoderma > Chaetoderma sp. LZ-2023a. The sequence goes on along the minus strand of CM067369.1, from coordinate 173,601,072 downwards.
AGAGAGAACGTGGCGCTACACACCTACATAGACGTTGGCTTGTCAAGGCAGACACGCCAGCCAAGTTAGAGGTGGATACTGCTCAGACTCTGAAGTTACTTTCAGATCTAGGCTGGATAGTCAACAAGGAGAAATCCGAATTGACACCCACTCAACATTTTGTTTATTTGGGGATGCGATTCGATCTCGAGGAGGGCAGGGTTTACCCGTCAGAGCCCAGAGTGGTGTCTCTGTTAGCCATCCTCAAGAGTTTTCGATTGGGAAACCACATTCAGGCGAGGCGGTTTCTTCAGATACTGGACATAATGGTCTCCATTGAGCAGGTAACCCCGTACGCTGCTCTGATGCGAAGACCTATCCAGTTGCATCTGATGTCTCTGTGGAAACAGAGAACAGAACCCCTGTCAAAGCTGGTGCCAGTTTTGGAGCCGTTTATGTCGCATCTTGTATGGTGGAAAAAGCATCAGAATCTCCTAGTAGGAGTTTCGCTGCACCTACCCCACCCCAGCTATCCGTGTACACGGATGCATCGCTGGAGGGGTGGGGGGGGGCCTGCCTGGGAGAACACCAGGTCTCAGGCACATGGACTCGCCAGGAGAGCCAGCTGCATATCAATTTGTTGGAAATGATGACAGTGCAACTGGCATTGGAAAAGTTTCTTCCAAAAGTCAGGGGCAAGGCGATATTGATATGTTCGAACAACTCGACAGTAGTATCATACATAAATCGCCAAGGCGGGACCAAGTCACCCACACTATGTATGAAAGTGTGGCACTTGATTCAATGGTGCAGGAATTACTCGGTTGTTTTGAAAGCAGCTCACATTCCTGGGCTATTGAACATTCTGGCGGATGCTTTGTCTCGCAGACAGAGGATTCTGCCAACAGAATGGTCTCTCAACCCTCCAGTTCTTCACAGGATCTTCGAGCATTGGGGCAAACCCAACGTGGACTTGTTCACCACAAAGGAAAATGCTCAAATCATGACTTATGTCTCGCCGATTCCAGATCCAAATGCCATTGATACAGACGCTCTGGCGATAAGCTGGAGAGAGATGCACGCTTACGCGTATCCACCCACCATTTTTCTGCCGAAGATATTGGTGAAGATCAGGGGGGAACCATGCCTGGTCCTGCTAATAGCGTCATTTTGACTCAGCAGATCGTGGTTTACGGATCTTCTAGATCTGCTGGTGGACAATCGAGTGCAGTTACCCGAGATACCGAACATAATCTCCCAGGCCAAGCGACGCTTCCTACACGAGCATCCAGAAATGTTCAAATTGACTGCGTGGATGTTATCAAACAACGTTCCATGTCGGAAGGCTTTTCTCGACAAGCTGCAAAATTCAACCTTCAAGTCATATAACAACAAGGTTAACAGATCTGCAGACTGGTGTGAAGGAAAGGGTATTAATACTTTTCAATCCACTGTTCAGCAAATAGCAGACTCTCTGTGAGCTGTTCATTTCAGGACGAGCTCCTGTCACAATTGCTGGATACAAGTCAGCTTTGGCATCAGTTATCCCTTGTCTAGCCAACGGGGATAGTCCAGAGGTGGCCCAGTTAAATGTGATGTGAAGGGAATGAGCAATCTCCGACCGAGACAACCGGTGGTCATTCCAGCCTGGAGTCTATCTTTAGTGCTTAATGTACTGGCCAAGCACCCTTTCGAACCATTGTGTTCGGCTAGTCTAAAGCACTTGACTCTAAAGGCGGTTTTTCTATTGGGAGCTTCCTCAGCTAGAAGGCGCAGTGAGATCCATGCGCTTTCAGCAGAGAGGGACCGATTTATTGTCTCTGGAGAGGGTCTGCGTCTACTGCTAAGAGCAGAGTTTATGTCAAAGAATCAATCTTTGAAATATCCTAGCAAACCGATCATTATACCCAAACTAACTAGGTTTGATCGTGATGCCAGTGTCTGGTGCCCAGTCCGTGCTTTGACTAAGTACAAAAGACGGACAGACTCGTTATGGTCGAATGATAGACATCTATGGATCTGCCATAAGAAGCCATATGGCGCCGCATCCATGGATTCTATCTCTCATTGGGTAGTTGAATGTATTCAGTCTACCCATGAGATTGCGACTGGGCACCAGGTGCAATATGCAAGGGCACACGATGTTAGAGGAATAGCCGCCTCGACCGCCCTTTACAATGGTGTTCCGTTGGAGGACATCATGGCTGTTGCACAATGGCACTGTGAGTCCTCTTTCATGGATTACTATATGAGGGATATGTTAGACTCCGCCAATCCACTCGCCGTAGCTGTTTTGAAACGATAGGTAAAACGACCACACTGCAATTCTCCATTTTTGTCATATGTGAGCAAGAATTAAGAAGCAGACTTGGTCAGGTGAGAGGATGTCAACCAGATTGTGTCACTGGTGGGGCCGAACGAGTGATTGGTTGAGGCTCCACATCTGGAATCCAAATATCATGAGGTAATTCAAGATTAAGTTTTTTGTATTATGTGTATATATCATGTTCATTCATCTTATATATTCATGCTCATTCCCAGGCTGATATATGCAAAGAGCAGGTAACCCTCTTAGCATACTGTATTTGTGTTTCAGACGAGATGCATGTTCACTAGTTCTCTCCCTTTTTCTTAGGAGAAAAATTGGGGGGGGGGGGGGGTGGCAGTGATGCGAATGTGATTCGGTCCCTTTAACTTGATGGTCCTTTTAGGTCTCCATTTGTCAAGTTTAAGTCTAAGCTCTTTCTCCAAGGGGCAAAAGTAGCAGTTGATGGCTTTCCCCTTCCCACCAGGTTACTGTCTAAATCTGGTGTATATCAGAAGTAATGGAATGGTGTGTATTGATCGAAGGAGAATGAAGGAAATTTCAATATTCCCTTTCTCCGAGATCTAACAATACTCACCATTCTATTATTGACCCTGCCTCCCAGCCCCACGGAGGCAAGCCATGTGTATCTCTTGTTTGGTAGCTATGCAAACAATATGAGCTTCATGGCCAACAGCCGAGTACCCGGTTCCATGAGCCGGTAAAGCTTACTAAGTCTATAGTCCTAGGGCCACCTATCCAAGATAGCTTGTATCAGAAGTAATAGAATGGTGAGTATTGTTAGATCTCGGAGAAAGGGAAATTGAAATTTCCTTCATTCCACATGCAAGCACACAGTGATACCAGAGCTCCTTCTTCTCAGACGGGATCAGACTGTGGAACAGCCTACCACCTCAGATCATGGGCTACATCTCACTGGATTGTTTCAAGCAGCAGGTGAAGCCCGTCGAGCTGAGATGGATGCATCCATGACATTTTTAACCTGCACTGTAGATACGTTTTAACTGCACAAATTTTATCAAAGGTTGGATGCTCTTGCACTGATCCACTCAAGTATGAAAATACACCATATGATGGTCATACTTAAATGGAAGAAGAACCGTATTTAATTAGAATGCTTTAGCACATAATTTGTATACTCCATCAGTTGACCTTTAAACACTCGTATCAGCCTAAAACGGCTTCTGAAGTGGTATTGCAAAATGTCCATTGGCAGACCGAGTGAAGCCTATTTTGGAAAATTTACAACTAGAATGACTGGCTCGATAGCTGAGCCTTCAAGTGGTAAATTTAAAAAAATAGTCCTCTTGGTCTGCAAAACAACATTTTCTATGAGAATTTTATGGTTGAAGTCCAGTTTCATAGTTCATTGCAAAGTTGTAAAGTCGAGCTTCATGGTTGCGTTGTTGTTGTTGTTGTTGGATTTGTTTTATTGGCCGCTCACACCTAAATGTATTTGAGCCATGTCTATCTTTGAGGTGCTTCCCAGAAGGGTTGCATGGGCGACCGTTTTGCGTTGCAAGCACATTTCTGATTACAATTGTGATCATTTTAGATAAATAATTTGATTAATCGTAGATGTATTGGTGTGTGTGTGTGTTGGGGAGACATGCAGCTTTCAAAACTGCTAGAATGGGTAAAATCTGAAAAGAATTGCAAAGTTTACTTCAAGCCGGAATTGCTAACATAACGCTATTAAAAGAAGGAAATTGGTATCGCTGACCAGACCACTCAACACCCAATTTAAATGCCAGGTAGTACTAGGCATTGGCATTCAGAAATCACAATTAATTTGCTAATATAAACATTAGGGTATGATTTCTGAACACAATATTGATACAATCTGGTGAGACCCGAATGACCCGAGAGAAATGAAAATTTAGTTACATGTTGGTGTGGTACAGTGGTTGTGCTGTGGTGCAGTGCAGTGCTTTCTAAAAGTGTGGCGCAGTGGTTTTCTGAAGTAAAATGTTTCTCTAACCAGCTGGTCTACATTTTGCTCAAACATCTGTGCTATTAATTAAACTAATTACAGCAAATCTGCATTGTGTAATATTTTATCCTGGCCAAATTATTCACGCTTCTGGGGCAAAATGGCATGGGGTAGAATGCCTTGAAAATTTAATTTGAACCCCCCCCCTCCCCCCCCCTAAATGGCAGATATGAAGTAATATCTAGATATGTCATCATATAACAGTATGTACAGCCATTTTCACATTCACATGGATTAGGACAAATTACAGGAAAATGTGGGCCGACTACATTTGAAAAACAACTATCTTGCAGATTGAAAATCTTCGATTATCAGCTCACCGGGCCCAAATGCTTTGACCAATTTCAACCAAATTTGGCTGGAAGGATCCTATGGTGGTACATGTAGGCTCCAGACCTTTTAAGAATTTTGATTGGTCAATTTTTCTGGCGGCCTTGGATTTTCCGAAAACTTTCATGAAATCATTTAAAACGCTACTCCTGTATATAAATGGCCCGACTTCAGAATTGTGATTGGTCTGTATTTCCGGTAGCCATCTTGAATTTTCTGGAAATCAGTTAAAAGCCTACTCCTCATTAGACACTTTGCCAATTTCAACCAAACTCGGTTAGGAGGACACTAGAGTGGTATTCTTCAGATCCTCTACTCAGAATTTTGATTGGTTTATATTTTTGGTGACCATCTTGATTTTTCCGAAAAATTGCAGGAAATCATTTAAAGTGCTACTCATTAACTGCTCGGGCAATTTCAACCAGACTTGGCTGGAAGAATACTAGGCTGATAGGTCTCAGAACATGTATAATTTTGACTGGTCAATTTTTCTGGCTTTAAAGCACTACTACTGCTGCTGCTGCTGCTACCACCACTACTACTACTACTACTACTACTACTACTACTACTACTACTACTACTACTACTACTACTACTGCTGCTGCTGCTGCTGCTGCTACTACTATTACTATTATTACTACTACTACTACTACTACTACTACTACTACTACTACTACTACTGCTACTTAATCAATGCCTCGATTTCAATGAAAGATAGGTGGAACTATCCTGTGGGTAGGCTTCAGCATATCAAACAAGAATATTGATTGGTAAATTTTTTTGGTATCTATTTTGTATTTTCTGAAAATTATCCCAAATCCTTTAAAATGTAGCTCCTAAACCTGCTTTGTGGATCTTGATCAAATTTGGCTGGAACTTGGTCGTGTCTCCAGTACTTCTATTCAGAATTTTGATTGGCTTTTTTTCGGTGGCCATCTTGGATTTTCCAAAAGATTTCCTGAAGGCTTAAAATGCTACCACTGCTTAATAAACAGCTCGATTTCAACAAAATTTTGTTGGAACGATTGTATGCCGATAGGCTTCAAACAAGAATTTTGATTCGTCAATTCTTTTGTTAGCCGTCTTATATATTCTGAAAATTATCCGGAAATCATTTAAAATGTATCCTCCTAAATACAGATTTTAATCACATTTGGATGGAACTATCCTATTGCAGTAGGCTCCAGAACCTCTATTCAGAATGTTGATTGATCTATTTTTTGCTGGCCATCCTATTTCCCATGACTTTAAAATACTACAACTACTTAATAAATGGTTCGATTTCAGCGAAAATTGGGTCGATAGATCCTATGGTGATAGGCTTGTATAAAGCACATGAGAATTTTCATTGGTAAATTTTTTTATTGCCATCTTGGAATTTACGACAATTATCCAACACTGCTTTTTTAAATGCAAATAGTTCAAATGTAAATGGTCAAGATGAGCATCACAGGCCCTTGGGCCACATGATTTCAATGTCTTTTTTATATGTATTTACTCAGGATGTGAATGAAAGAGGCAAAGATGCAGATTCACTGGCTTTTAATCTGCTATCAGAGACCTTAACCAAAGAGATTATGGTTCTGCCTGTGGACCAGATTCAGACGTTAGTATGCTTATAATTATGGATTTGTCATGATTCACTTAACACTAACCATCACAGAGCAGAAATGTACATTCTTTTTGATGGACGGAAAATTCTGATGAATATTTTGAAACTAACTTGATTGGAGGCTGTTCTGCCTATAAATAGGAATTCAGTTTTAGCAATGCCCCACCCATCCTTAGTTAAGCTCCATCCATGCTTCGACCATGTTTGGATTGATCGATCCTAGAACTCATTGACTATCAATTGTACAGTTAAGCTGTTGAATATTTTGAAACTAATCTGAATGGTTGCTGTTGCTGCCTATGGCATCAACAGCGCCCAGTCAAATTACTTTTAAAATATTCAACACCATGTTTATTAAGTAGTAAAGGCATAAAATTTGTACAATCTGATGAACTATTAAGCATTTAAGACGGACTAAAACGAGTCATTCACGATGTATTTGATTATGATGTCAGTCTACACTTCACATAGTTGATTATTACGTCATATGATTGACTAAGAAACTGGATTCCTCAATCAATTAAATCACCAGATTAGCTGATGTCACATTCATAAAGAGGTCTAGCGCTGATGTGAAAATTGAAGTCTGTCACTCGTGTATGAATTGTATACATGTTTTTGATGAATTTACACTTTAATATTTAATAAAGATTTGGTTAAATATTTCAAAACTAATTTGACTGGGAACTGTTGCTGCCTACAGTATCCCTGAGTCAAATTATTAAAAAAATATTCAACAACTTACTTGAAATTGAGATTCTATGAATTCATAGTTCAAATTTTATACATTGATTCCAATAGACATAAAAAAATGGATGGAACATAACTAGAAATAGGCAGGGCATAGCTAGAAATGGATCCCTTTATTGCTAGCTAATATCATTCAGTTCCCTTTTATGATAATGGAGAAATCCACTTTTAGCTATGCCTGCCCTGATCTATATCTAGGCTACATCCACGCTTCGCCAGTGTTGCGATCAATCGATCCCTGCACTCTCTAAATCTCAATTTCCAGGAAACTGATACAGGTACATGTAAGCTGTAATATTTTCAAACCAATTTGACTGGATCGCCCGGACAACAACGGTTAGTCTGTCATCAAGTACGCATTCATGACGAACTTAGCTACATCATTCATGGCATCATTGATTGTGATGTTGTCCTACACATCACATAAATGATTATGACATCATGATAGATGGATGAACTGGAATCCTCCATTATACAGAGAAAACGCCATTGAACAAAATCATTCAATAATATTAATTCATCAACAGCTGAAAGATGCATAACTCTGTAGAAGTACACTGTTTATCATAGCATTGACAGCGAAGGCCATCACACCCAAGAACCCAGATATAAATTTCTCTGTATAAAGGCTACTATAGCTTGTGTCCTTTGACCCTTCTATAGGCAGGTTTGACTGTATTTTTTATGCAAGTACTTCTCATCATTTTTATGTAAACGGAAAAATGTGCTCTATTTCAGTAAATTGAGTGACACATTCAACTTGGTGAATCACCCATTTGATTTAAAGGAGCACTCTTTACTGGATTGTTACGTGGCAGCTGTCTGGTGGGCCACCGAGCAGAAATACACAGCCGAGCAATTGTCAGGATTTCTCACACTTATTCATAAGTTAATGGAGAATATTAAAGGTATGGTTAAAGCTGACATACCGTGTTAAAATACTCAACCCTAACCAATATCAGTACCGGTAATATGGTAATTCGTCATTAAGAGTCCAGGTATTGATTGGTGAGCCGGTTAATCTCTCCTTTGTGGGTATAAAAACATTTACTCAATACATTGAAGTTATTAACCCTTAGCATACCGATGTCAATATTCTATCTTTTACGGTGTCAATAACAAAGTGTACTAGTATACATTGTCCAGCAATTTTGGTGGAAGATGTTGCTGTCTACGGCAACACCATCTTCCACCAAAATTACGGAAAAATAAACACCAGTCAATTTTTTACTTTGGTTTGAAAACTTAAAATTTTGACACCATTGTGGTAAGGGTTAAATTGAGACGGCTGTGAGCTGGTATGAGGATTTATTGGCACAAACAAGCAAAACACAATTATTGTTATTAACCTTTTACTGGTTAAATTTGGTCAAGAAAATCTAAATATTTCCTTATTGAATGACCATCTGTAGGTAAAAAGAAGAGTATTTTGGAAAATTTACCACTGGAATGACTGGCTCGATTATCGAGCCAGCCATTCCAGTGGTAAGTTTTCAAAAATATTCTTCTCTTTACCTACAGATGGACTCTCTATGAGACTACTGCAGAGGAGGTTTTTGGCTAATAAAGGATTAGGGGACATTGCGTCATGTTTACCTGCACAATACTCCCACACCTGTTTCCCGGATAAACATGCTAAATGAGATAAGTCTTTTGAGAGAATTGCATCTGGCGAGGAGGCGTATATATGGTAACATTGTTGAATGTTTTGAAATTGTATATAAATTATATAACTACAATAAGATGCTACATTTTTTATAGTAGATATAATGTGTATGCTATGAGATGAAGCTAATGAATAGACACATGCTTGCAGTGTTTTCCATGACAGTCAAATTTGGCAAGTCTAAGTGACCCCACACCCTGAAATCTGGGTGTTCCACGCTCCAATCTGGTGTTCTAAACTGAAATCTGAGGTTCTCACGCAGTTTTTCTCATCCATGCTAAGCTTAAATTTGTGCATTATAGGAGCCCCATGCTAAATTTTGTGGGTATTAACATTTTTTTTTAAAAACCCTATGAAACTAATTAGTATTATAACAATCATACAAGATTTTCAAGGTGTGCAATGGGAACAACTGCCACTGTGTTTGGGTGTAACAAGCTACAATTTTTGTAAGGACCTGCCATGCTCATACAATAACCATTTAATGGACTCCTTTCCAGTTTATCCTTCTGGGCCATGTTTCTGTCATTGGCAACAACACTGCACCCAATCAAATTAGTTTCAAAATATTCAACAGCCTACCTGTTTACCTGTATAGTTTTCTGGAAATTGATGGTTAGGGAGTTCAGGGATCGATCCATCGCAATATGGGTGAAGTGTGGGTGGAGCTTAGCTAGAGATGGGTGGGGCATAGCCAAAACTGGATTCATCTATTGTCAAGATTTCTCAATCAAAGCAAAATTTGTACTTAGTCAATGATTTATTGAAATTTACCGCTGAACTGAGTGACTCAGTTACCAAGTCAATCAGTCCAGTGGTAAATTAAAATAAACATTATTGGCATGGCATGCAAATGAACATTCCTCTGAAGACGACTGCAGATGCTGCTTTTTGCAGTCATGAGTGACTCATGACCATTAAAGGGTTAATACTTCCCTCCTAATCATGTTGTGCTTCTAATGTTAGCTTTGTTACTCTGAATCTATCCCTAGACCACCCACACCTCTCCCTATCCATCCTACAGACATGACACAGAAGTTAACCCTGTAGCAGTCAAACAGGCCAAAAAATGCTTCTGCAGTGGTCTTGAGAAATGTCCATTTGCAGACCAAGAGAGGACTATTTAAAAAAATTTATCACTGGAATTACTGGCTCGGTATTCGAGCCAGTCATTCCAGTGATAAATTTTCAAAAATAATCTCTGGGTCTGCAAATTGACATTGTTTGTGAGTAAATTATGATTTTCTTGACAAGATTTAAAGGTTAAAAAGGGTCAACCTCCCTTTATAGATTAAATAGAAAGCATGATTTATGAAGGGTCTGATGTTTAAGGAAGCTTAGTGGCTTATCAATTATCAGTACATCTGTATCTACAGATGATACACCAACGGAGATATCTCTTCTCAACAGAAAATAACATTCTACAGTAAAGCATGATTTATGGAGGGTCTGATGTTTATGGAAGCTTAGTGGCTTATCAATTATCAGTACATCTGTATCTACAGATGATACACCAACGGAGATATCTCTTCTCAACAGAAAATAACATTCTACAGTAAAGCATGATTTATGGAGGGTCTGATGTTTATGGAAGCTTAGTGGCTTATCAATTATCAGTACATCTGTATCTACAGATGATACACCAACGGAGATATCTCTTCTCAACATAAAATAACATTCTACAGTAAAGCATGATTTATGGAGGGTCTGATGTTTATGGAAGCTTAGTGGCTTATCAATTATCAGTACATCTGTATCTACAGATGATACACCAATGGAGATATCTCTTCTCAACAGAAAATAACATTCTACAGTAAAGCATGATTTATGGAGGGTCTAATGTTTATGGAAGCTTAGTGGCTTATCAATTATCAGTACATCTGTATCTACAGATGATACACCAAGGGAGATATCTCTTCTCAACAGAAAATAACATTATACAGTAAAGCATGATTTATGGGGGGTCTGATGTTTAAGGAAGCTTAGTGGCTTATCAATTATCAGTACATCTGTATCTACAGATGATACACCAAGGGAGATATCTCTTCTCAACAGAAAATAACATTCTACAGTATATTTTTCTTTTCTATTTAGAATTATCTCCCTTTATGCTTATGCCCAAATCTGGGCTAACCTGATATATGTTTTTTTGCACATGTTATTGTTATAAATGTCAATTCTAGATGCACAACCTTATCTAAGCGGCAACCGTTTGTCCTTCTACCCTAAGTAGATATTGCCCAATAGTTTCGCAATAATGATAAGTTCTGTTTTTACTTTGATCCAACAGAGCAACATCTATCGCTTGTCGAGAACCTGAAGGAACTAAAAAAAATGTTGGCAGGAATTGGGATGGATATGTGTGAGCAGAATGGTGGCTTGGATTTCTTCAGTATTGAACAAGCTACTGCCATTGTCAACTATGTTAGCACCACGTAAGTTGTTCAACTCACAGTATACACCATATACTTGTTTTTACTTCAACAAGCCCTTTTCATTTCTATTTTCCACAGAACCTGTCTTCTAGACAGCTGAATATTATGAGAAAGGCTAGTCCTGTAGAAAATAATTTACTCCTTTAGCCCTTTACTAGTCAAGGTTTCTCTAGAAAATTATCATTTCTCCTTAGTGAGTGTTCATTGGCAGGCCGAGAGAAGACTATTTTTGAAATTTTACCACTGGAATGACTGGCTCCGGATGACCGAACCAGTCATTCCAGTTATAAATCTTCAAAAATAGTCTTCTCTTGGCCTGCAAATCGGCATTCAAAAAGAACAATTTTAGATTTTCTTCACCAGATTTGACCGTTAATTGGTTAATGATGGTCAAAATCATTCATTAATTCTCCCTTTTAGCTGGAATTTATGACATAAAACCAGGTTTTGTGATACCCTCCGCATCATCCGGCGGCGGCGCTGACGGTGGCACTGGCGGCAGTGTTGTTTAATTTGCGTTTAGCTAAACTTAGTGGTTCTGAATCATATCTCATGTTGGGCTAATGTCTCTGGGCTCAAACTTGGATAAATATGCTACCCTATAATGAGAGGGTGTGTTCAGCTAACCGTGGCATCAAGAGGTCAAAGATTATGGTCTTTTTCAACAATTTTACATTTATTTAGCAAACATAGGAGTGTATATTTCATGTTTGGTTAATCATACTGAACCCAACCTTGGACACGTGCTTTATTGTAGTTAGAGGGCGTGATGCAATGGCATTTGTTTGAAAGGTCAAGGTCAACCAATAACCGAGCTAGGAAAATGGTTATTTAACCCTTCAATGGTCATGCTGGCCAAAACCGGCCTCTGTTATGGTCTTGTGGAATGTCCATTTGCGGGCCAAGAGAATACAATTTTTGAAAATGTACCACTTGAATTACTGGCTCGATAGACGAGCCAGTCATTCCAGTCATAAATTTCCAAAAATTGTATTCTCTTGTCCTGTAAATGGTCATTCAATAGGTAGATGTTTAAATTTTCTCGACCAAATTTGGCCATTAAATGGTTAATGAGTAAATATAATTATGACCAAATTTAGCCATTAAAGAGTTAATATAGGCTGGATAGTAACTGCATATACTGTATTTGTTTCTTCAGGTTATTTCAGCATTATAAGCTGTATGAGTTCATGTTCACGCGCACTCAAGCGGAGGAGATTATAGGTGCTGATGTAAGTGTGCATTAAGATTTAGAGTATCATTATAAATCATTACTACTAAGCATACAGTACACAAGCACTCGGGATTCTGTAGAATTTTGGGATAGAAGCACTGGTGGCCACTTTGGAGACACGTATACTGTTGTTAAAAGCTGGTGCGGTGTGTGAACATTTATGGTTAGGGTTACTGGTTAGCGGGTAGAGAAAAATGGGTAATGTTCAGTTTAGTCGTGTAATCAGTAATGTGTCGAGCTGACTGTCCATCTGTTTGACTGCCCTATGTCCGTCAACTCTTTCCTTAATCCTTTGCTGCCTAGGCCACCTTGCTCACTCCAGACTCTAACGGCCCTGGCCGGCCCATACTTTACCAATGACAATGATACTGAAAATCTTCCAGGATGGGTGCTCTCCCTTTAGCCGCTAACTCTCTGTTATTCAGGCATATTTGGGCAGTGAAATACGGTAGCTGTATATGTGTTGAAGGTAGAATATTGGCAGTATCATCGTCGTCTTCCTTGCATTTAGCTTGACTTATCTGTTCATATTTCATGTTTCATTAATTCTACTGAAGCCAAACATGGCCCCATACTTCCTTATAATGAGAGGGCATGACACTATTACCTTATTAAATTAATATTTATTGTTTTTAAGCATATTGGCCCAAATTTGGACATTTGTTTCATAATAACTATTTGCTTTGACATAATCAAGTTGGCATCAGAAGGTAAAAGGTCAGTGTGATAATGACAAAAGATTTTTTTCAATAATTTCATAACATTTTGCATTAAGCTCATATCTCATGTTCAGTTTATCATACTGCACCCAAGCCTTGGACACGTGACTCCCAATAATGAGGCCTAACACAATGACCTTCGGTCACTGTCAACACTCACATTTTGTATTTAGGTCACCTTTTCAATCATTTATATCTCATGTTTGGTTAAGCCTCCTGGACCCACATTTGGATGCATGCTTCCTTGTAAGGAGAAGAGATGACACAATAACTTTGTGGTAAAAAAGTCAAAGGTCATGGTCACTGATAAGGGTATTAATAGGCCTATTGTATTTAGTCATCCACATACGTTGAATTAATATTTCAAGTCCAGCTCCATAGTTCATTGCAAAGTTGTAAAGTTGAGCTTCAAAGTTACATTGCAACCACATTTCTCTTTAGAAATGCCTTTATAAAAATCTCTGAAAATTTACCACACTAGAATGACTGGCTGAGTTATCGAGCCTGTCATTCCAGTGGTAAATTTTCAAAAATAGTCTTCTTGGTCTGCAAATGGACATTTCTCAAGACCACTACAGAAGCCGTTTTTTTGCTGATATGAGTGTTAAATGGTTAATGCAGAACACAAATGGAGAATGGTCAAAGCACGCAAAATTTGATTTTTTTTGTATAATTTAAATAAAATAAAATATATTTCTTCAAAAACGTGGTAGTGCTTATTGTTCCTGACGCGAACTTGTGTGTAAGTTTGAGTCTGGATGCCAAAACACAGTTTGGGCCTTCCTTTTATACTTTTCCCAATGCGGCTACATGAGGGGGGTGACCGGAATTGGGTTTGTAGCCGGAATAGACAATTTGTAGCCGGAATACAGCTTTTGTGTAGCCGGGATGCTAAAGTTGTAGCCGGGATGAGGTGTATCTGTAGGCGGATTTGCTATATGTGTAGCAGGTGGCAAAGACTAGTGTAGCCAGTGAAGAATTCTGGATCCATCAATCACATTGCATGTATCCTATAGGCATCAATCACGCTGATTGGTAATCTCACCCTACCTCTGGTAGTAAAACACCAAAATAAAATATATTGTTTGCATATTTTCGGATTCCTGAATAATAAATTTCGCCAGGGAAAGTCAATTTCTCATCAGGATCACGGAGTGACGACATCGTGTAAATGATTGTTGTGATATGATGTCATCACGTGAATAATACCTGACAGTAGACACCTAGAGATGCTGATTTAATAAGACAGGTGATTCAGTGATCATCATTAAGTAATCACCTTCTGACCGTAACCATTTTAATGACAAATCCCTGAAAAAGTAAATTCTTTACGATTTATAGCATCCATGTTAAATATTTTGAAATGAATATGACTGGAAGTCATTGCTGCTGTGGAATTCATTGGTGAAAGGGTTAATGGATGACGAGCATAAAATTTAGTGAGCATCTTTTCAAAATCGACAGTAGTTGTCTAAGACAGGTATTACTCTATTTCAGTTTGATATTGAGGTAGCACCAGCCTCTGATGTTCCGTTTCCACCACCATTGGATGAGGGCCTTCCAAAAGATGTGTACGATACGTATGTTGCTGCACCGCCGCCTCCTGAACCTGGGGAACTGGTAGGAGATATGTCCGAACATCAAATGTTATGCACCAGATGACACATTTATTCAGAATTATTCATTTGAATACCGTAGAAGTACTTTGAAACTACAGTACATTCTATAATGGTCATATTGCTTCTCCCACGATTCTATTTAACGCAAATTTGATCTCATAAGAAAAAAAAAATCTGACTCTTCCGATCAACAAGATAATTTATTAGATTTTAAAATAAAAATAGATATTTTGGCAGCTCTCACACTAAAGAATGCATTCACCTTTCCAGAGTATCCGTCTCTCATATGATGTCATAATCAGCTGAGCAGTGTGTAGGATGATGTCATAATCATTACGTCATAAATGATTCTATATGGCCAGTCTTTAACTCTTAATAGTCTGACACATTGTACAAATTGTATCTCTGTTGAGTATTTTGAAACTAATTTAACTGGACGCTGTTGCTGCCATAGGCAGCAACAGGGCCCAGTCAAATTAATTTCAAAATATTCAACAGCTCGCCTGTATAGTTTTCTGGAAATTGATAGTCAATTGATAGATAGATAGGGAGTTCAGAGATCAATCGATCCCAACACGAGCAATGTGTGGGTGGAGCTTAGATAGAGATGGGCGGGGCATAACTAAAAATAGAAACGTCCATTGCAAATGGTGGCCATGTTTTCGACTTATTGTCAATGAGAAAGTATAGAGCATTTTCTGAGAAGTTAAAATAGATCAGACATAACACAAAACTGCATCAGGGTTAGCCTAGAGTAACATGATTAATTTTGATAATGGAACATGTGAATGCAACGTCACAGTGCCGAATAATGAACACATGCTTACATCACATTATCAGATTAAATCATGAAAAATAGCCTATGGCTGTGTTACATGTTATATTAGGCCTGGTACAGTTTTAGTTGTTCTATTTTAGCAATTACTCCTTTTATCATACTGCACCCAAGTAATCCGCTACTTTCTCAGTGCTCAAAGAATGAAAACACTGCTGCCATTTGTAATGACTTATGTATGGGAACTGTTTATGTATCTTTGATAAAACATTTAAGCTGCTAAGTTGTTGACCAAAATTTGGCTGATCTATATTTAGATGTTTTCTTTACTCATTTTGACCAAATTTCAGCACAATAGGAAAATTATGGAAGAACAGACATGATCAAACATGGTGGACAAAGACGTATTTGAATTTATCATATAACCAAGCCTTCTAGCCCGTTCCATATTTTTCGATATGAGCACACGTATCATATTCAATGGAGTATTTTCATTGGCTGTTGGATGCACAACCCATTTAAATCGACCAATTAAAACATCGATTGATGTGAGCATGACGCATAGAGATTACTAAGCCGTACTGTTTTACTACGATTTGTTTACTACGATTTGTAATTCATGAAACATCATCGCAAAATGTCATCGTTTGACAGTTTATCAGTCGGCAGCGAAGTAATGATTGATGGCCGTGGCTCTGCGATAGTCTTAGAAGAAGTGTAGTTTACAGCTGACATCGCCAGATTTTGTGTTTGTCACTATATTTTCCTGCGCATTCAGTATCTGTTATCAAGTAGTGGTGCGTCACAGCGGCGGTATCGATTTCACAAAATTCAACAATGAGAAATCAGATAAAAGTCACATCAGCAACTATTGGCAAATATTTAAAAATTACGGTTTATATGATAAATTAAATCTCAAACTCGGTCACTTTTCATATCACTATTATGAACCTCGTTGAAAATGATCAATTTTGCATTCGCTAAAGCTCGTGCAACTTGATAATTTTCAACCTGGTCCATAATAGTGATATGAAAAGTGACCTTATTCCAGATTCTCTATATAATATGTTACTGACTATTATTTTCCAGTCATGGTATTAAAAATAACATCTCTATTCTGGGTCATTTAAATTCAGATCCTAGGATTTTAAGGCGCAAGGGTTAGTAATATTGAGTATTATGTGTACATTAGTATTGTATACTACTTAATTCTTACCTAGTTAGTATGTACACTTGCACTATGTACTATTTGGGGCCACAACACATGAATCTCTACATAACATTGCTGCTGTTGCTGATAATAGACTGTGTAAATACATGAACCTTCGAATGACATTGCTGCTGATGATAATAGACTGTAATTATACATGAATCTTCAAATTACATTGCTGGTGCTGATAATAGACTCTGTAAATACATGAATCTGACTGACACTGATGCTGCTGTTGCTGATAATAGACTATGTAAATAGTTGAACTGTCGAATGACATTGCTGCTGCTGATAATAGACCGTGTAAATACATGAATATTTGAATGGCATTGCTGCTGGCACGGATATTAGACTGTAAATACATCAATCTTCAACGGAAATTGCAGCCGCTGATAAGACTCTGTAAATACATGAATCTTCAAATGACACTGATGCTGCTGATAATAGACTGTGTAAATACATGAATCTTCGAATGACATTGCATCTGCGGATAATAGACTGTAAATACATGATCTTCGAATGACATTGCTGCTGCTGCAGATAATAGACTGTAAATACATGAATCTTCGAATGACATTGCATCTGCGGATAATAGACATGTAAATACATGAATCTTCGAATGACACTGTTGCTGATAATAGACTGTGTAAATACCTGAATCTTTGAATGACATTGCTGCTGCTGCTGATAGGACTGTATAAATACATGAATCTTCGAATGACACTGTTGCTGATAATAGACTGTGTAAATACCTGAATCTTCGAATGACATTGCTGCTGCTGCTGATAGGACTGTATAAATACATGAATCTTTGAATGATACTGCTGCTAGTGCAGATATTAGACTGTGTAAACTGTAAACTGACTCTCCACATGACATTTCTGTTGCTGTTAATAGACTGTATACTTTTATGTACATCTTGATCTAGCCTTTAATGATCCAATATACCATTGGATATTAACCCTTGAATACTAAAGCTCGCCAAAAACAGAGCCAGCCAGTCATTCCAGTGATAAATTAAAAAAAAAAAATTTGTTCTTGGTCTGCCAATGGACATTTTCTATAAGAAAGTTGAAATTTTCTTGAACAAATTTGAGTGTTAAATGATTCAGCTCTTTGTTACAATAATAGGCCTCTATTCATAAAGAGAATGTATTTTTACCCTGTTGTTTGACATCGAGCTGACATCATTGTCGAGACGTACATGAAGCAGAGAATGGCTTGACCTAGTGATCCGAACGTCTGCATGCCTAGGTCGCTAGTTTTGTCTATATATATATATATATATATATATATATATATATATATATATATATATATATATATATATATATATATATATATATATATATATATATATGTATGTGTACATTTTGACCCAGTGTCAATTGGGTCCAGAAATAACAAAATTTGCTACCAGTGTTAAAGCTGCCAGGTGAGAGACTATCTTTCAGTACTTAACAGTAGCATCCGTAAGTCACTTGTATGCCAGATATTTAATAAGAACATTTCAGGAAAAGTAATTTTTGCCATTATCTGATCTGTTTACAGATGCCTGGTGTTGAGGGTGAACTGAGTGATCAGTCTGTAGGGGAGATAGCGGTGAGTGAAGAAGAGGCACATAATATTTTCGCAGAACTCACTACTCAGGATGTATCAGAGGTTATAGAGAGTATCGCTAAAGAAATGCTTGGAGGTTTTGAGGTAAGCAGATTTCGCTTGCTGTGTAAAGCTTGTGATAAGATGTGTAGGTGAACCCTTATCATGAAGTATTTGACCGAGTGATTTTCAGTCAGTTTGTTTTCTGATTAACCTTTTAATGGTCAAGCTGGCTAAAACCGGCTTCGGTAGTGGTCTTGAGGAATGTCCATTTGCAGGCCAAGAGAGGACTATTTATGAAAATGTACCACTGAAATGACTGGCTTGATAACCGAGCCAGTCATTCCAGTGGTAAATTTTCATAAATAGTCATCTCTTGGCCTGCAAATGGACGTTCAATAAGCAAGTATTTTGATTTTCTTCACCAAATTTGACTGTTAAATATGATAAATACATATAGCCAAGCATAATATTGTACATCAATTGGACATGCCGGAGAAGATCTTTAAAGCAGTTTCTAAACATTGCATAAAATATAAAATTATTGACTACCAACCAAATGGACAGCTTCCTTTGAACAATTTTGGCTATATATGATCATAAAGAACAGCTCATAAATGAGTTAAAATGTTTTCAAAAAATGTATTAGTTAGTACAATTTTGAACATGATGTTCTGGTGTTTATTTTGGACTTAATTTTATTGGAAACCATTACTGCCCTACCACCCTACAATTTTGTCCAGAATTTGGTCCTGAGGGTTGTGGCAATCTAAGTAATATTTTCTCACTTATTGCTTGGGTTACCCAAAGTCTACGCTCACCCTTTTATTTCCACTCATGGTACGTATACTTAAGAAGTATGAAGAGTAACACAGGGGAAATAGTTTTGAAAATTTATAAATGGAATGACTGATTCGATAATCGAGTCAGTCATTCCATTGATAAATTTTCAACAATAATCTCTGTTTTTTATGAGATTGAAATTTTCTTGAACAAATTTGAGTGTTTTAAAAAGGTTAATTGGCATCCCTCAGCCAAATTATTAACCCTGGTCATATTTGGTCTGAGAAAACCAAATAGTTGCTTATTGACTGTCCATTTGCAGGCCAAGAGAAGACTATTTTTTTAAAATCTACAACTGCAATGACTGGCCCGGTTATCGAGCCAGTCATTCCAATTGTAAAATTTTCAAAAATAGTATCTTAGCCTGCAAATGGACATTCCTCAAGACCACTGCTTTAACATTAAAGGGTTATGTAATGGTATCTATACCGGGTGGGATTTCACCTGTAATGGTTAATCACTGAATATACAAAGCAGAAATAAGGTATCTCGGTTCCAAAACTAAATTAAAGATGTTAGTACAATTTTTAACATGATTTAAGTAATGTTCTGTTGAATATTTTGAACATAATTGAGTTGGAAGAGACCTGCAATGTCTTCCAATCCAATTATGTTAAAAAATATTCAACAGTACGTATTACATTGTTTTAAAAACATGTTAAGTTATTTTTTAGCTGTACTGTACATTTGATCACAATTTGTTTTCGTTTCAGCATGATATGGCACAGAAGTTACGATTGAAAGAGAATGAGATAATATCCCGAATTAACAAGATCCAAAAAACGCTTGATTGATTTCATTTCTACAGAGTACAACATACATTCATTGTCTTCATTCCAAATTAAGCTGATGACTGCTTAGTCTTTGTAAAACATAATTATCACAAGTCATAATCAATACCAAATTAAAATGTTTTCAAATAGTCAAAATGATAAAAGATATAAAAGTTAAATTATTTTGCAGATTGTCTTTGTCTTCATTTTCTTCAGGTTTTGATATTTGTGTGATGCTATGGATTTTAGACAGTTTCGTGGAAGAGTGGGTTGAGTTTTTGTCAGACTGTCATTAAATATACTGCTGGTATAAAAGCACCTTATTTATTATAATGACATAAACTTCATAAATGGTCTTTAATGTTACATTTTAGGCCTTGAACCTATATTCCATAAATCATTGATTTCAAGCCGTACTTTCTAATAGTACAAGAACTGTACCTTTTTAACCAACTTTGTTCAAGAAAATTTAAATTTTCTCATAGAAAATGCCCATCTGCAGACTAAGAGAGAATGACTGGCTCGGTTATCGAGCCAGTCATTCCAGTGGTAAATTTTCAAAAATAGTCTTGATCTGCAAATGGGACATCTTTCAGCACCACTGCTAAAGCTGTTTTTGGCTGATATTAGTGTTAAAGGGTTAAATCAAAATATCTGACAATGTTATGCGGTAATAACCATTATTTATTACATTAAAGATCATAATCAAATGTTACATTTCTTGTCATCATGAAAATATAACAAGAGGCCCCACGGCCCTTAGGGATCACCTGGACCATTAGCATTTGAACATGCACAATATTTAGTAGGAACTTAATGATGGATGCTGACCACACAATCAGATTGAACCTTAGATTCCATCCAGCCAATAAAAAATCCAATATGGCCACCAAATGCTAGATTTCGATGCAGTCCATAACAGCCATGTTTTATCATGGATCATGTTCTCTTGAACAGATTTCGATCGCCCTAAGTTATCGATGAAATCTAATGTGATTCAGCCTGATTCTTACAGTTGTTCCTGCGGTGTCATTAAAAAAAGATTTGCTGCCTTACCACTATGTTTTAATGTATACTTAAAAACATCATCATGGAAATGAAATTATTAAATTGGACCTCCTACATATTGCATATGCTTTAATAAAGATCGTTTATTACATCCAAATTAATCCTGGAGTTCATAAAAAATGTCATCCCGAAAATATGTAAATCACATGATATTAGGAATCCGCTAAGATTAAATTAAATGCACAATTCGGTAGACTGCTTGGTTGGTACATAAATTTGGTCTTAAAATATTTTTATAAGGAAGGTATTTATCACGTCAAGACTGCTTTACACATATTTTGACCACAAAAGTGGGGAATAAACTTTATTATCGCTTGAACATGTGGCCTACTACTATTAGTAATAATAAACTAATGGGTGGCCGAGATCTATAAATCTGTTAGTTCTCAAGACCAATGCAGAAGTCATTTAAAAAATGATTATCTTGGTCTGCAAATGGACATTTTCTATGAAAATTTTGAAATTTTTTTTGGAACAAATATGAGTGTTAAAGGCTTTTTGATCCTATAAGTATGCATAATAATGTTAACCATTTCCAGATCAAGATTTGTTAAGAAAATTACAATTTTTGCTCTGTGGAATGTCCATTTGCAGAGCAAAACTATTTAAATAAATGTATGTCTGGAATGATTGTCTCCCTTATCCTACAGACATTTCTCACAACGCCTGCAAAGACTTGTTTTGGCTAGCGTAACCAGTAAAGTATTAATTATGATGTAATGTGCTTCATAACATATATACATGTATATGCACATTCATTTATGTACACTGAGACATGTAAATCTATATAATCCATATTTTATGTATATAAATTGAATATATGTACATAGAATACAACTGTAAAATAATAATAATGCAAAACCTGATGTTTGTTTTAGAGCTATAATTGTTTATTTTATAAAACATATTTAAACAAGAACAAATTTATCCAATACCCGCATCGTTGATATATTTTTCAGTCGGGCTACCGTAAGGTCAAAAGTGTCTATTTTGGAAATAATGTTGCTGAAAGCTGTTGTGTTTTAGTTTCAGACCGTAAAATTGACATACGTCTTCGGGAAGCCACAGACACGCATCAACCAAAGTTCAGAAAAGATCGCTCCATTAGAGTTATTGAAAAATGCTTTAAAAATGTCTATTTTGGGGTTCCCAGCCACTCTGGAAATCAGGGAAAACCTTGAAAATGAATTTCCATTTTCCAGTCAGGGAAAATTCAGGGAATTTGAAAAAATCACGAGAAGTCAGGGAACACTTGTGGAATTGACAGTGACTAAAAAGATTTCACCTTTTGACAGTTTGGCATATGTGCGTCTTGTGTCATGTGTCCAAGTTGTGTCCATTGATTGAAAATGGAAATAAATTAAAAGTATTGTATGCACAGGCTACAACTCTGTTGTATATATTATCAGCATCTTAGTTGCTTTGCTGCAACCACATCGTGACTTCCCAACAACCTCGTTAAAGTGAAAATATTTTCCATGGAATTTTGGAAATTTCTCGGGGGGAAATATCAGGGAAAGCTTAATGAAACTTGTTTTAAAAAAGTGCTGGGAACACTGTATTTTGAAAACAAAGTTGCTGAAAGCAGTTGCATAAAAAAATCAGCCTTTGGCCAGCAAATTGGCACATGTTCGGGGCCACACGGCACGCTTCCAGCCAAGGTTGGAGAAGATTGCACCAGTAAAACCAGAATTATTGAAGAATGCGTAACATGTCTTTTGTAAACTGTTGCTAAATGCTGTTGCTGTTGTGTTTTATCCCCCTAAATTGACATATGTACTCGGGACCACATGGACAAACGTCCACCCAACTTTAGACAACCGTAGAACCAGAGTTATTGAAGAATGCATACAAATATCTATTTTGAGAACAGTTACTAAAAGCTGCTGCTGTTGCGTTTCAGACCCCAAAGTTCTGCACATCTGCTCAGGACCCCGTGGGCATACTTCCCTTGAAACTTGGAGATCTTTCCAGTAGGACCAGTTATAAAATATTGTCTTGAGAACAACAACAAGAAGAAGCTCTCCATGCTCTCATATACCTTTGCATCTAGCGACTTGTGTAAGATGAACAATTTGTCAAATAGAGTTTTAGTGATGTACTGACATTGACTGTATCACAGAGGATTTATAAATCTGCCCCACGTGAATATATCTCTCCTTTCTTGTTGCGAGAGCCATGAAGGGTACAACACTACACATCTTTAGCCTAAGATGCATCCATATCACTAGGTTGGTTGGCATAGATAGAACAGTGATGAGAATATGGACTGGACAACAATTTCACTAATTTCATTGAGCTTTGAAAAGCAGTTCACGGTGACCTACTTTTGATACGCGACACATATTTAGTATAAAATGTATCCATACACAAAGTTTGCCGACTATGCAAAAGCAATGAAACAACACCCGCATACAGTATCATGTACAAAGGTAGTCACAGAAATTCCTTTGATGTTGAACTGGGAAACCTATGTCACATTGACATCCTTTTGATGCAGCAAGTTTGCTTACTGTATTTGAGTCTTGAAATAATAGGCTGAAAAATAATTTTCTATGATGCTCACTGAACCGTGAAAAGTAGGTCACACCAATGGGTTAAAGCTCTTGTGTTCCATTAAAGATAGACCCTTTTGCACGAAATATGAGATGCCTGCCGATTTCTGTTGAATTTACCCAGCACGCTATGCTACCCATCATGCAACACTACCCAGCATGCAGTTTCCTGACTCCATAATCGTTGTAACTATAGGACACCATATTCGTTTAGTCTATTTTCTGTATAGGCCAGGATTTCTCAAACAAAACCAACCTGCCTACACGTGCAAATAGTCATTTGTCCTCCAGCTTTTGAAGCGTAAGCATGCACGTAGGGTGTACTATTCACAGCAGTACATTTGACGGCCTGCATTACAATACCGTTCAGCGCAACTGTGTCAATTTCCAGAAGAAAATTAGAGAAAGCTTTTATATATATTTTGACAAAAATTTGTTTGAATGTTTTTGCTATCAATGACAGCAACAACATTCAGTAAAATTATTGTCAAAATAAGTACTAGGTAATGCAATTACTACCTGGTACAGATTTGGTACTAATTTGAATGAAAATGGTTGCTACAACAGCTTTCAGTCGCTATATTCTAAAATAATCAAAATTTTAGTCGACTCGCTACGGATTTGAATAGCAATTTGACTACGTTGTTGATGTCTAAGGCACTAACAACATTGTCGAATTATTATCCAAACACGTGCAATCACGAAATTGTATTTAGGTAAAGTTAGCGTAGGCCTATATACGCGTGCTCGCCAAGAATGAATGCTTCGCAAATGGCGTGTATGTTTCATTGACAGATTTGTGCATTTGTTTGAAGTGCATTGATCGAACAGAAAGCTAGGCAGGTAGCTAGGCGAAATATTTCCTTCGTACAGGCAAAGCGTATTTTGGCCATATACTCACTCTACTTAGGTAATAATACTGAGCGGCGTGTGATTCTGTGGACGACAGTTTGATAATGTTGTTGGTGCCTTAGTTAGCAACAACTTACAGTCAAATTGCTCGGCAAATCTGTAGAAAGTGTTGACTGAAATTTATCATGATTATTTTAGAATACATAGACTGAAAGCTGTTCCAGTAACACTTTTCAATAAAATTTGTATCAAATATATAGCTATAATTATTTTGACAATTTGACTGAATGTTGGTGCTGTCAATTATAGCAACAACTTTCACGCAAATTACTGTCAATGTATATAAAAGCTTTTTCCTATTTTCTGGACATTGACACGCTTTCTCTGAACAGTATTGAAATAAGACTGTCAAATGTACTACCGTGAATACACCCTATGTGCATGCTTACGCTGCCAGAGCTGGCGGACAAATGACTATTTGCACGTGCAAGCAGGTTGGTTTTGTTTGAGAAATCCTGACTTGTGCAGACAATAGACCAAACGAATATGGCGTCCAATAGTTACAACGATTATGGAGTCAGGGCATTGCATGCTGGGTAGCATTGCACGCCGCGTAGCATTGCATGCTGGGTAAATTGAACAGGCATCTCATATCTCATGCAAAAAGGTCTATATTTAATGGAACACGAGAGCTTTAATCCCAAGTTTGGTTAATGAAATTGAAAATGTGGAAATGACGGACTGGACAAGATCTTTCTATGATGCTCACTGAAACATGAGAAGTAGGTCTTGCTGATAAGCCTGACATACTTTTATTAAGTGACACAACTAAGATGTACCCAACCACAAAGTTTAGTGACAGTCTACAAAAAACTACTGACCTACATCTTGGACAATAATTTTCTATGATAGTCAGTGAATCGTGAAATGTATACCTACCTTTGATATGCAATACACATTTTTTTACCCCTCATAAAATTTGGTGGGGTATTATGTAATGGCGCCGTCCGTCCGGGCAGGTGGGTTGTCAGGGTGCATGCAGGTGACAGTGGTTTCCGGATGATAACTCAGTTACCGTTTGTCGGATCATATTGAAACTTAATAGGGTGGTTGGACTAGGTCTGGGGAAGAAACCTATCTAAATATACAGTGATCTGAAATCCAAGATGGCCACCATCTTGAAAATTAGTTTCCGGATGATAACTCCTTAACCGTTTGTCGGGTCGCTTTGAAACTTCATAGGGTGGTTGGACTAGGTCTGGGGAAGTTACCTATCAAAATCAATGATGATCCGAAATCTAAGATGGCTGCCAGCCACCGGTGGCTATCTTGAAAATTGGTTTCCGGATGATAACTTCTTAACCATTTATAAGGTCACTATGAAACTTCATAGGGTTGTTAGACTAGGTCTGGGGAAGAAACCTATCAAAATTAACAATGATCTGAAATCCAAGATGACCGCCAGCCACCGGTGGCCATCATGAAAATTGATTTCCAGATGATAACTCTGTTATCGTTTATCGGATCGCTATAAAACTTCATAGCATGTTTGAACTATCTCTGGGGAAGAAACCTGTCGAAAATGACAATGGTCCGAAATCCAAGATGGCCACCAACCACCGACGGCCATCTTGAAAATTGGTTTCCAGATGATAACTCTGTTATCATTAATCGGATCGCTATAAAACTTCATAGCATGTTTGAACTAGCTCTGGGGAAGAAACCTGTCGAAAATGACAATGGCCCGAAATCCAAAATGGCCACCAGCCACCGACGGCCATCTTGAAAATTGGTTTCCAGATGATAACTCTGTTATCATTTATTGGATCGCTATGAAACTTCATAGCATGTTTGAACTAGCTCTGGGAAAGAAACCTGTCGAAACTGGCAATGGTCTTAAATTCTGAAAATTAGTTTCTGGATGATAACTCCTTAACCGTTTGTTGGGTCGCTTTGAAACTCCATAGGGTAGTTGGAATAAGTCTGAGGAAGAAACCTATCAAAATCGACAATGATCCGAAATCCAAATGGCTGTGAGCTACCGGTGGCCATCTTGAAAATTGGTTTCCAGATGATAACTCCGTTACCATTTATTGGATCGCTTTGAAACTTCATAGGGTGGTTGGACTAAGAGAAGAAACCTCTTGAAATTGACAACGATCCGAAATTCAAGATGACTGCCAGCCACCATCTTGAAAACTAGTTTCCGGATGATAACTCTGTTCCCTTTTATCAGATCATTTTGAAACTTCATAGCGTGGTTGGACTGGGTCTGGAGAAGAAACCTATCGAAATGACAATGATCTGAACTCTCAAGATGGCCGCCAGCCACGAGATACCATCTTGAAAGTTGGTTTCTGGATGATATCGCCGTTACCATTTATCGGATCACTTCATAGGGTGGTTGGAGTACGCCTGAAGACTTATCGAAATTTATAATCCAAAATCCAATATGGCCGCCAGCAGTGGCCATCTTGAAAATTTGTTTCCGGACGATACCTCCGTGACCGTTGACACTTATTAGGATGACTGGTCTGGGTGTGAGGAAGAAATAAATATTTTCTGATAGTTCTCATTCATTAGTTTGTCATCATGGCGGGGTATTATGCGCTGTTTGCGGAGCTCCTGTTCTTAAATGCACCCATACACCAAATTTGGGTGTTGAATCTTTGACCTCTACAGATGGATGCATGGGTGGACAAAGCAATGGAGCAATCCAGTCTTAGCTATACTCCGCCAATCTCTAGCTAAGCTTCACCCATGCTCGATCCCTGCACTCTGTGAAACTCAATTTCCAGAAAACTTAGGCAAGTTCCTGAATATTTTGAAACTAATTTAACTGAGTACTGTTGCCGAGTCAAATTAGTTTCAAAATATTCAACAGCATGCTTATTAAATAGTGAAGATATACAATTCGTACAATCGGGGGTGATTGACGGGGCTATATGTCATTATGACTGTGACTACAGACGTAATTGATTATGATATCAAATACTAAGTGACAGATCATATCCCTCCATTGGGTGGAAGTGGTGAGAATATGGTAGGGCAATGTGGATGGGGTGATCAATGTATGGCAGCCGTGATGTGAGGATAAGAGGGCTTATGTGGAGAGTATGGTAGGGGAGGACAATAAGCTCAGATGGAGTGATATACATAGGATGGGTGGAGAAAGAATGGTACATGTAGGTTAGGGATGGTGTGAACGTGAAAGAAAATCTCACCTTATCTTATACTAAACATTCAGGTGATAGAATTTGCAATCCATAATCCATCCCTGATATTCTAGCTTTTTATCATGCCGACAACTAAAGATATTCCGGCCTTAGTAGCTAAATGTTGATACATTTCTACAGCCTATGATGGCTGTCATGATTTACTTTTCAACCAATCAGAAAAAGCCTAGTGTGTCTGCCTCGGTATATACGCTCAGTCATAGACATGTCAGCTATAGTTTGGCGATGCGGTATAAAAGCAATCATACAGGTAAGCTGTTGAATATTTTGAAACTACTTTGACTGGAAGTTGTTGCTTCCATAGGCAGCAACAACTTCCAGTGAAATTAGTTTCAAAATATTCAATGGGATGAGTATTACATAATAAATAATGTAATGCAATGGCACTTAAATGACATCACACTATCGCTAGAGGAGACAGAATAGTGGTGATGACTGTTCAACATTTACTCAATATTACAAAGCAGATAATTGTGATCAGATAAGGGAATATTACAGGACATGAATGATATACAATCTATAAACCATAATCTATCGGTACAATACAACATTTGAGCTGAGATTAGCATCCCTTGAAGCTATGGAAGAACAGGGTGGTATGTCTTCTTCTTCTTTTCGATCGCTGGTATCACACTTGGAGAGCCGTTCTCAAGATGAAACCTGTGGTTTTCTGCAGATCTTCCACAGGCCCATACAGATTTTCAAGAAAAGAGGTTGACAAAGGCCAGATCTCTTCTCTCAGCAGCTGATACGTACTGCAACATTGAAGTATGTGCTCTGTGGTCTGTTCTGCTTCTCCACAAGGACAAGTGGGCGATGTCGTAAGGTGGAACCGCCTGTACATGTGTTGGTTTAGTCTGTTGTGTCCAGTTCTGAGACGAAAAATGGTCACTTCCTCTGGCCTCGAGAGATAATGGTAGGCATCTTCTGATTGAGGTGTTCCATAGAGTGCCTTGATGATAGTCTTCATCTCTGTATGGGTAACCATGTTTTCTGTCTGATTCTCTTCTGCACCCACCTTTGCCATCTTGTCTGCTTCCTCATTTCCTTGGACACCACAGTGTGAGGGGATCCACTGCAGTGCTATCCGAAAGCATTTGATGGTTTGTAGTGCTTCTTCAAGTTGTGGCAGCTTACCTTTGGTGATAGCCTCAAGGACGGAGCGGGCATCAGATAAAAAGACAATCTGTGCAATAGGGTCTGCTGTTCTGCTGATGGTATTAGCCGCATGAACCAGTGCTTCGACTTCAGCTCTGTAGTTTGTGCAGTGTTTGCCTGTCGGTATTGCAGCTGACTCATGTTGTCCGTTTGGATACTGTATGTGCAGTCCGGCACCTCCGCTCCTAATTGCATCTTTGGCTGATCCATCTGTGTAGATCCTTATCCATGTCTCCTAATGGTACATTTCTTCCAGCATGGCTAGGGTCAGGGCCTTCTTGCTCATATCACTGTGTTCATCTTTGGTTGTGAGATGAGGTACTGTGGTGCGAATAGCTATGCTTCCTAGTTTGTTTTCCCAGGGTGGAGGATCAAGGGTGTGGTTTGGGTCTTCTGTTTGTGCTGGCAACATTTCTTGGTGTTTCCTGTGAAGTGCTTTTGTCTCTTTCACAAAACTTGATCTTTTAAGTCTTCCTGATGACAGCTGTGCTTGCCTGATCTTCATCGGGTGGTTGTTGAATGATTTGAACTTTGCAGCTTGGATCAGTGCTTTGCATTCCCTTCCTTTGCTAAGTGGGGGGATGCCTGCTGTCTGCTCCATTCTTTCTATTGGTGTTGATCTCATTCCACCAGTGATGAGGTGCAGTGCCTGGGTTTGTACTCTGTCGAGGTTCTGTTGATGAGATTTAGCTGCTGTCATCCATGAGCTGGATCCATACTCAAGGTGTGGTCATACGGCACCTAGGTAGATGGTCTTGAGGATCCTTTCATTGGCACCCCACTTTGTTCCTGCCAGCAGGACATGATGTTTAGCTTTCTTCTGGCCTTTGCCTCTGCGTTCTGGATGTGCTCCTTCCATGTTAATCTTCTGTCATAGGTGATTCCCAGGTATGGCTGCTGGTCCTCGTACTCAACCTTGGTTTTGGTGGACAGTGAGAATAGCATGGCTGATGATTTTTCTTTGTTGATGGCAAGACACCAGCGATTGGCCCAAGCTGTAATTCTGTCCAAGGCGAGCTGAATTCTGTACGTGGCAGTCATTGTGTACTCCTCGGTGCACCAGAGTACGAGGTCATCTGCATAGAGGGATGCTTGGATCCCATTGGGCAGCTCTGCTACAATGTCATTAATGAAGAGTATGAACAGAGTTGGTGATAATACTCTGCCTTGTGGCACCCCTTGTCTCAGTAATACATTCTGTCCAGATTGTCCATCCACCAGCACCCTAGCTCTGCGATTGTGTAGGTATGACTTGGTCCATCGGAACATGTTGCCACCGATGCCTGTGCGCTGGAGCTTCACGAGGAGGCCATCCTTCCACACCTTGTCAAATGCCTTCTGCAGATCGATAAGGCAGCTAGCATCACCTTCTTGGCTTGATAAGTGTCCTCTATGACCTGTGCAAGATGTGTTGTTTGATCTTCTGTGCTCCTGTATCTTCTGAAGCCGGCCTGCTCTGAAACTATAATGTTCTCCGACTCCAGGTACCACTGCAACCGCTGGTTGATGATGCGCTCCATGGTCTTGCATATGCAGCTTGTAAGACTGATAGGACAGTAGCTCAGCACTATCGTCTTGTTCTTCTCTTTTTCTAGAATAGGAGTCATTCTGGCTTCCTTCCAGCACTGAGGAACATCTCCATTGGTCCAACTGAGATTAAAGATGTCTAGCAACTTGCGGAGAGATGCATTACCAAGGTGTTGGATCATTTCATTCGTAATGCCATCTGGCCCGGGAGATTTCTTCTTCTTCAATTGGCGGATAGCCTTCTTCAGTTCTGCTAAAAAACTAATGTCAACTTACATTGCATCGTGAGTGTTGGTGTCTGTTCTTTCCTTTTGCTCTTTTCTAACCTCTTTTTGATGCATTCTTGGTATAGAAATGTTGCTTTCTTTTGCATATGCCTTCGCAAAGGCATCTGCAGCCATCTTTCCTGTCAGTGTTTGTCCATCTTCTTCAAGAGTAATCTTCTCTCCCCGACACCCTCATCATTCAGTGCTTTAGTCAATCTCCATAGCTTTGTGGTGTCTCTAAATTAAACCCTGCCATCTTTTCCCTCCAGCTTCTTCTTTTGGCCTCCAGCTTGGTATTTAGATACCTGGCTTTAGTTTGTTGTAGCGTGAAGTGGTTTATGACAGGGATTACCCTCTGCATCTTCTCTGGCCTTGTCTAGTTTATCATGTGCTGCTTGCAGTTCTGTTGTCCAGTAGGGGCGGTAGTTTTTCCTGAACCCTCGAGGAATCGCTTCGTTGGCAGCCTTGAGGATACTTGAATTAAATTCTTTGACCACATTGTTGATGTTTCTCCCTTCTACTGCTATATTTTTGGTAAGCTCATTGGAACGAATGCCGAACAGACTCCAATTTGCCGTTTTGTAGTTCCACCTTGGATGTTGAGGTGAACTTGTCGAAATACTTCCAGAAAGAGAGAGGAGGACTGGGCGGTGGTCGCTTCCTCCTAACTGCGATCCGACCACTCTACTGAGGTTTCTGTGAATGTCTTCTGTACAAAATGCCAAGTCCGGCGTTGTTGTCAAGTGCCACAGGCGCGAGTAGAAGGTAGGCTGGGATCGTTGACAAGTAAAATGTGCTTTTCATCTTGCCATGCTTCAATGTCTTCTCGTTTATCAAGTGTTCTGTATCCCCAGCTCTGGAACTGGCTATTAAAGTCTCCCGCAATGAGGAAGTGGCAGTCCGGGACCTGGATTGTATCAAGTGAGAGATTCTTGTCATTAGGGCAGTAATAATTGACAATGTCAATCACAGAGTTGCTGGTTGGTATGTGAGACGGAATAAAAAATTTGTACTCATAGAATCTTAACATTGATTGGTGAGAAAAATCTAAATATTTGTTCGGGGAATATTCATTTCCAGACAAAGTAAAGACTAATTTAGGAAATTTACTACTGAAATGACTGGCTTAGTCATTGAACCAGCAATTCCAGTGGTAAATTCTCAGAAATTGTCTTCTCTTGGCTTATAAATCACTGCAGAATCCATTTTTGGCCAATTAGACCATTAAAGGGGTAAGGAATTTCTATGTAAATTGAAAATTTATAGCTAGAATATATTAACTTCTGCGATAAATTAGTCTAAAAACAAACTGTCCAATACCCGCGTTGTTGCCCAAATCCATTTTTCAATAAGGCCGCCATGAGGTGAAAGGTTCCTATTTTTTCACATGTCTTCGGGCCTACGTTGATATATTTTCAATCAGGCTTCTGTGAGCTAGGTCAGAAATGCCTACGTTGATTTTAGCTTTTGACCCAAAGATCAGCGCACACCTTCAGACACCACACCACAGAAAAACATCCACCCAAGTTTGGAGATGATTTCTCCAGTAGAAGCCTAGTTATTGAAAAATGCATAAAATGTGTCCATTTTGAAAGCAATGTTGCTGAAAGATGTTGCATTTTAGCCTTTGACACCAAAATTGGCATACACCTTTAGGACCCCATGGGCAGGCTTCCATCCAAGGTTCGAGACGATCCATCCAGTAGGACCAGAGTTATAGACAAATGGCTTAAGAACAAGTACAACAAGAACACCCACTCCATGCTCGCATTAACCTTTGCGTCTGGTAAAAATCCATATGCACTGTAATGCCATATATCAATGGATCTTTCCATTTTTAGCTATGCCCCACCCATCTCTAGCTAAGCTCCACCCACACCTCGCTCGTGTTGGGATCGATCGATCTCTGACTCAATTTCCAGAAAACTATACAGGTAAGCTATTGAATATTTTGGAACTAATTTGACTGGGAGCTGTTGCTGCCTATGGGACCAATAACATCCAGTCAAATTAGTTTCAAAATATTCAACAGCATGTCTATTAAACAGGAGACATACAATTCGTACAACGTGTCGGACTATTAATAGTCAAAGACGGGCCTAATAAAATCATTTATGACATAATGATTATGACGTCATCCTACATGCCGCTTAGCCGATTAAGATGTCATATGACATCAGATTGATAGATGGATACTCTGGAAAGCTGAATTGGCTTGGTCTAGTGTACATTTGTGATATCAAGGAATTAACATGGCAATGCAACTAACTGAGTGTCTAAAATAGAATTCACGAGAGGTATGTTTATAAAACAGTTTATTTGCATTAGTTTGATATTGAACATCACAGTCACATAAATAACAGGCCTGTATTGCTCACCTGCAAGCTCAGTATTTGAATCAGGAACATGGAACTAGATGAGGTTTATTGCGTTGCGCATCAATAAGCAAAGCAGTTTCAGAGATTATTAACCCTTTCATGATTAAAATTGCCCAAGGAAATCAGAATATTACTGAATGTACATTTGCAGTCTAAGAGAAGACTATTTTTGGAAATTTGCCACTGGAATGACTGGCTCGGTTATCGAACCAGTCATTTCAGTGGTGAATTTTCAAAAATAGCCTACTTGGCATGCAAATGGACATTCCTCAAGAGAACTAGAGGCCGGTTTTGGCCGGCTTCATTAAGAAGGGGTTAAATGTATTTCTATAAATAGCACAAAATCCAAGATAGCCACCAACCAATCAGCTTCATTTGAATAACTTGATTGGCCAATCTGATTCGAAAGTCTGAAATTCATATTTACCAGCCACCAATCTATAAATCACAATTGTAACTGTCAAAATGCATCAATTAACAGATGCTCAATTTTGTTTGCTCGATGACATTCATATTTTCTCAGGAATGAACGTCCCTTGAATAAACTATAATGACCCTTAGTCCCTAAAACTTTGGCGAGCTTAGCTACACCTTGGCATGGCATGGATTTCTTTATTTTGCATGACATAGATTATATATATTGACTCGAGATAACTAGAAGCAGGCAGTTCTATCAGTGGAAGGTTCATTTAAATACAGTCTTCCTCGCCTGTAAGATGGCTCATTGCCGAACATATTATTGCCTTTTCAGAAGTTAATACATTTTAACACGACTACTCAGGGCACCAGCGATAGGTAAATAATATGAGATCTCAATACAGGTCTATGGCCGTATAAATTTTGGTCTATATGAAGATGATTGTTAAAGCTATATGATCATTATATGAATGGTACATGTACATCATGGAATCTCAATTACATTGTGTTTTGTGACAGCAGTCATGTAAATTACAATCCTCAATCATGATTCACCCTCTACAATAGAGAAACAAACGGGACTAAATGGCAATATTTCAGATTCATATAATTTAACAAAATAATATATAATATATATAAAATATAAGCAACTTTCCATTCAGGGTTTGACTAGTTTTAGAACACCTTTTATCATATCACCGATACCATCAAAGACGTCATGAATGACTGTATCACACATAAATGCTGGTGCGGTGACGATCTTATGTTTCTCATCAATGTGTGCTTCCTGCGGAATGTGGTCAAGGAAAGCATAGTTTCATCTGCAAACATAGACATACTCACATACTACACCAAACATTAGCAACCTGCCATCCCCAATTAAGTCCATCACAGACACTCAAATGTCAGCATCATCATTGTCAATCAGTCACAGACACAGTCAACCATTAGCAGCCTCATTGTTAATCATCAGCCTCCCTATTGTCAATCAGTGAACAGACACACTCGACCATCAGCCTCCCTATTGTCAATCAGTCATGGACACACTGGACCATCAGCATCCTCATTGTCAATCAATCACAGACACACTCAACCATCAGCCTCCCTATTGTCAATCAGTCACGGACAAACTCAACCATCGGCATTCCTATTGTCAATCAATCACAGACACAGTCAACCATCAGCCTCCCGATTGTCAATCAGTCACAGACACACTCAACCATCAGCATCCCTATTGTCAATCAGTGAACAGATATTGTTTAGTCATGTTTATTATCGTTAACAATATGTCTTGTTCAGGTAGTGTTTGCATTTCCCCTCATGCTCGATTGACAACCATTTTAGAATGAAATCAAATTGGAAAGGAATGAGTGTGATCAGAAAGACAAATCTTCACTATGGCCATTACTCACATATACATTTTGTGACATCTTGTGATGCTAGAAGTCTGGAATATGAAAATTAATGTAATTTATAAAAGCAAATTAAGTGATAATCTATTTCCATCAGAAAACACATTCAATATTATATTTAATCTATGCATTGGATGTAACATATGAAAGTAATTTTGTGTCATTTTGATCAGAACATCGAGTCAATATGTTGTACTTAGCTAAATCATGATATGAGGTCCAGTATAGGTATGATACCAGTATTCATTATCATACCAGTATATTGTGAATCCCTATCACAAGGCCAGCCTCCTATCCAAACACTACCAAGTTTGCTGAAAATTCCTCCAGTTTGTAAGTTATTGCGCAGGACACACAGCCACAGAGACAGGTAGATGGATGAACACACAGACAAACACGATGATTACAAGTCTCACAACACTTCATGATAAACCAAACATGTCAAAATAAAACTGTATTGACTATTCCAAAGGCGAGGTCTACAGCGCGGTCATTCTAATAGCGCCGGTGACTTATTTTTCCCCAATGATGGATGGACAGTAATAGATTCTCTTCCAAGCCAAGCCACTGTTAAGGCTTTAAAAGGCGATAACCATTCATTCCAGGGATCAATTTTCAAAAATAATCTTTGCCTGCAAATGGACATTTTCTATGAATAAACTTGAGGATTAAAGGGTTAAGAAGCTAAACACGTTAACCATTTAATGGTCAAATTTGGTCAATAAAATCAGATATTTGGTTATTGAATATCCATTTGCAGACCAAGAGATGACTATTTAAAAAGATTTACTACTGGAATAACTGCCTCGGTTAACGATTCAGGCATTCAGGAGTAAATTTAAAAAAGTCCTCTTGGCCTGTAAATAGACATTCTTTAAGACCGCTGCAGAGGTTGGTTTTGGCTGGCTTGACCATTCAAGGGTTAATAATGGCAATCATTACCCCCTTATAATGAAACAGAGTAGAAAGGATACAGTAACGTCCTTCTTGATATGTTTGGCTCCCATCGTCTTGATAGCGCCAGCTGCTCCACAATTTGGCCAGCGTCCACCTTCTTCCTCATCTGACCCCACTGTTACTTCACAGTTTGGAAACACTCTAGCTGCTAAGACTGGTGCAATACAACACAAGCTAAAATCATAGACAACAACAACAAGAGGTATTCATATGTGCATCACAATGCTATGAGAAAATGTACTGCTGAATTATCACACTCTGCTATTTAGGTGGATTTCGGTCCCGGCCCCAGGGGTGGGTGAAGGATGGGTGTTAAAAGGTAAAAAAATTGATTGTAATGCAATTCCTCCAAAACCTTTGGACGGAATTCAACCAAATTTGGTATGTGAGTTGCTCATATCAATGTGGATTAGATGAGCACATTTACATGTGGCCCTGCCCCCAGTTGTGGGTGGGGTCAAAAGGTCAAGAAATTGATTGTAATGCAACTCTTCCGAAACCATTGGACGGCGAAACCCTTGGACGGAATTCAACAAGATTTAGTATGTGAGTTACCCATCTATCAATGTAGAGTGGATGAGCACATTTACATTTTCCTCCGCCCCCAAGGTGGGTGAGGGATTGGGTCAAAAGGTCATGAAATTGATTGTAATGCAACTACTGACAAACCAAATTTAGTATGTCAGTTAGACATATGACTGTGGAGTGCAAAAGGACCTTTACATTTGACTCCTCTCCCAGGGGTGAGTTGGGGGTGGTGGGCAAAAAGTTCAAAGCGGTGAACGTGGGGATTTGCAATGACGCATCATCGTCGAGAAATCTAGTTTACCGTATGTTGTAGAATTAACATGTTTAACCCTCAAGAAAAAGCAAACTCCTGCTCAGTGAATCTCTATTTACAGGCCAAGAGACTATTTTTTTTAATTTACCATGAATGACTGGCTCGATACAGACCAAGAGAATACTATTTTTGAAAATCTACCACTGGAATGACGGGCTTGGTTGTTGCGCCAATCATTCCTGTAGTCTGCCCTGTAGGTGGGGCTTAGAATACACCTTCCGTATCCTCTGCGTGTCGTAAGAGGCGACTAAAGGAGGTAAGGGTGAGGTAACCCTGACAGAAACCTCGAGTACTGAAGACGGAGGTTCCAGGCCGCACGGTGCACTCTAATAAACCATGGATCCATGCACTTAACGCTTATGATCATGTCGATAGTCACTTACAGGACTGGCGGTATGATCAGCGAATGACAAGAAGAAGATTCCTGTAGTAAATTGTCAACCAGAAATGGTGTTACAATGCAACCATGAAGCTCGACTTTATGAGTTTGCAAAGAACTATGAAGCTTGACTTCAAATATAAAATACATATATAGAAGGCTTATCAATACACTTAACAATCACCATGACCGTTGACTTTTTGACACAAAATTAATTGTCTCATCCCCTCTCATTAGAAAGTGTTCTGGTTTGGGTTCAGCATGATTAGCACAACATGATATATGAACTGCTAAGTTGAAGCAAAAGCAAAATGTTATTGTTGAGAAAACCCTTGAGTTTTGTCATTATCACACTGACCTAGACTTTTTGATGCCATCTCATTATAAGGAAAGATGCATCCTGTATGCTTAACCAAACATGAGATATAAACTGCTAAGTTGAGCTAAATGCAAAATGTTAGTTTTGATAAAGGCTAGGTTATAGCAAGAACACAGTGAAGTTGCCCATTGATCTTTGACTTCAATGTGTCATGCATCATTCCCACTAAAATGTTAATATTTTAAAAGCTTAAAAGTTTTTACCAATGACACAATGACCATGACCTTTTGATTCTCTCGTCATGCAGAAGCATGTATCTAAGCTTGGGTCCAGTTTGATTAACCAAACATGAGATATAAACAGAAAAGTTGAGCTAAATGCAAATTGAATGCTGCTGCCGCCGTCACCACTACCGTGCATAATAGCTAGTTTTGCTTCGCAACGTCGAATTAAAAATAGTACTCTCTTGGCCAGTAAATTGACATTCCTCAGGACCACTGCAGAGGCCAGTTTGGCCATTAAAGGGTTAAAACAGTGACATAAGAATTAACCCATCTTTGCTCGTGTCTGATTGATTTATACTTGTGAATCCCAATTTCACCATAACTATACAGCTGTTAAATATTTTAAAACTAATTGGACTGGGGGCTGGTGCTACCGGTGTTGTAGCAGCAACAGTGCCCAATCAAATTAGTTTCAAAATATTCAACAGAATGTTTATTAAACGGTATTTAACATGCGTACATGTACGTGTGTCCGGAGCTTTATCACAAACTAACTGATGCTCATTACATGATTCGCCCCAAACGATAGACATTGGCAGGCAAATAGACATACAAATGAAATGAATCCATCTATTATAAGTGAAGTTATTGAGTGGAAACCCTAATCATGGACATTTTAGATGAATTTTAAATATTTCAAGGGAGATAACTATTGTCAACCTGGATGCCTTTCACTGATACGCAATCTTTGACGAGGGCATGTCATCAGGAATTGACATACCAAAATTTGAAATGAATCCATTCATTATAAGTCATGTTATTGAGCGAAAAACAAACACATGGATGCACAGATGGACAGATGGATGGACAGAGACGAAAGCAAAATCCCACGTTTTCGGTGGCATAAAAATACTGAGTTGATGTGGCTCAAATCTTAATACAACAAAGGAAATTACCATAAACTAGGATTTCCAGACATTGGTCATGATCTAGCTAAAATAGCGTGAATCTGGACTGGATCGAATTCTGGATATATGCAATCTCGGAAACCACTTGTCCGATTTCAAAGTCTAACACAAGGAAGGGTATGAGACTGATAAAAAAATGTGGAAAATAAAAAAGACATTTTCCCCAAAACTTGGATGGCGATGGTCGTCAGTTTCAGATTACTCATGTTAATTCATGTAAATCTTACCCGATAGGCTTTCCAGATGAGTTAAATTCCTTCAGCACTCGTTCAACGTCGCTGTTCATTTTGCATTTAGCGCCATCAACAGCAAATGTTGACCTACAAATGAAGGTGTTGACAATTACACAGCAGGTCAGTTTCAATTACTACATCAAAGTGGGGGGAGATTATGGCGGAATGGGGTTGGGAGAGTCAGTGGACGATGTTGGCTGTGAGGTTGAATGTTTTAATCAGGTGAAGATTGCCAGTTCCATAATAGTCCATGCATGAGTGCTAACATTACCAGAAGAATTGAGATAGTGATAGGTATATGTTGTTCATGTTAGTAGAGCTCTATATAATCACAGTATTCAGCATGGGTGAGGCTATATGTACACTTTAGAGATAAAGGAGAGAGTCGATGATGCAAGCAAGAAAAATCCTATAGCTAGAAACAATCAAGGCAGATTTTATATCATTTTCCAAGAAAGAGTTGGGGATATGTATCATCTCTCCAATAGAGAGATATCTAGATATGCCCCACTCATTTCTAGCTAAGCTCCATCCATCCAGACTGAACACTGAGTTTACAGAATCCCAATTTCAACGTAACTATACATGTAAACTGCTGAATATTTTGAAACCAATTTGACTCGGTGCTCTTGCTGCTTAGGGAATAGCTAGAAATGGATCACTCTATTGCCTGTTATTAGAAATAAAACAAAGATCAATAAAAGCTGACTCTAAATCTGACTTTAGTGAAGGCTTTTAAGAGAATATACCAATACACCGTACCAAATATGAAGGAAGTCTTATTTGAGATGAAACGGAAATGAAGAGAATTCATATACATCAAGGGAGAAAATGGTTAAATCAAATCCAGGGCACATCATGCTGTAGATAATTCATACATTAAAGGGTGATAATGGCATACTCCATCTAGATCAAAGGGAGGTAATGGTATAATTAATGTACAGACAGAATAATAGAAAGCTATAATTCATATATCAGGGTTCGGAGAGATAATGCTATAATTGATATATATCAAGGGAGATAATGTTATAATTCATACAGATCAAGGGGAGATAATGTTACAATTCATGCAGATCAAGGAAAGATAATGCTATACATGTTATAAAGCACATGGATCAAGGGATATAATGGTATAATTTATACAGACCAAAGGGGAGATAATACTATAATTGAAACAGATCAAGGGAGATAACACTATAGTTCATACAGATCAAGGGAGATAATGCTCTAATCCATACAGATGAAGAGATAATGCTATAATTCATACAGATCAAGGGGAGATAATGTTAGTAATTCATATAGCTCAAGCGGAGATAATGTTAGGAATTGATACAGATCAAGCGGAGATAGTGCTTTTAATTGCTACAGATCAAGGGGAGATAATGCTATTAATTCATACAGATCAAGGGGAGATAATGCTATTAATTGAGTGATCAAGGGGAGATAATCCTATTAATTCATACAGATCTGCTACAATTCATACAGATCAAGGGGATATACTGCTATTAATTGATACAGATCAAGGAGAGATAATCCTTTAATCATACAAATTAAGGAGATAACACTATAGTTCATA
Organism: Chaetoderma sp. LZ-2023a; assembly: GCA_034401795.1. Classification (NCBI taxonomy): domain Eukaryota; kingdom Metazoa; phylum Mollusca; class Caudofoveata; order Chaetodermatida; family Chaetodermatidae; genus Chaetoderma; species Chaetoderma sp. LZ-2023a. Next base: position 173,560,843 of record CM067369.1, on the reverse strand, counting down.
CACAACAAGGGAGATTATGCTTTAATCCATGCAGATCAAGGGAGCTAATACTATAATTCATACATATCAAGGGGAGATAATGTAAGTAATTAATACAGACCAAGGGGAGATAATGTAATAATCCATAATCCATGCAGATCAAGGGAGATGATGCTATAATAATTTATATAGATCAAGTAAGATAAAGCCTTAATGCATACAGATCAAGGGGAGATCATGCTATTATTCATATATAGATCAATAGTCTGTCGCCTTGAGTAGGAAAATTGACTTATATGCATTTTCGGGTATAGTAGCTGTAACTTTCAGGGAATATTCTTCAATCATCTGGGAATCCAAAATCACTTGATACCAAATTTTCATTTGTCATTATGGTGGCCATATTGGATTTCAAAATGGCCGCTATCTGAAAAACAGTTTTCCAACATTTTGACTCATTAATCGCCTAGTGTCTTGATTTTAGTGTCTAGGTATATGTTTTAATGCATGTAACTTTCAGGGAATATTCTTCAATCATCTGGGAATCCAAAATCACTTGACACCAAATTTTCATTTGTCATTATGGTGGCCATATTGGATTTCAAAATGGCCGCTATCTGAAAAACAGTTTTCCAACATTTTGACTCATTAATCGCCTAGTGTCTTGATTTTAGTGTCTAGGTATATGTTTTAATGCATGTAACTTTCAGGGAATATTCTTCAATCATCTGGGAATCCAAAATCACTTGATACCAAATTTTCATTTGTCGTTATGTTGGCCATATTGGATTTCAAAATGGCCGCTATCTGAAAAACAGTTTTTCAACATTTTGACTCATTAATCGCCTACTGTCTTGATTTTAGTGTCTTGGTATATGTTTTAATGCATGTCAGATCATGTATGATGGTTGATAGGCAATATCATAGTAATATGTTTACCCCTTTGAACCATAAATACCAAGAATCTTAATTTCAAGGCTACTATAAAGGGTATGTTATTGAATATTTCATAATTAATTTAACTGGAACATGTTGCTGCCATAGACAGCAACATAACCTAGTCAAATTAACCTCAAAATATTGATCATAATAATTATTAAATCGTAAATGAGTGTTATATTCCAAACTTTCTTGTTTAAAAGGTTAAAAACGTATTTTTATAATAATACATGGCCCGGGATAATTTTAGAATCTTTGGATCAAAGTAAATTGAAAAGACGATCTTGCGCTTATCCTCAAATTTTATTTATAAAAAGTGCTGTCGTCTGCTAACAAACAGACAAACTGCATATCTTTGCCATTTGGTAACACATGTAGTCAACGATGGAGAGTGAATTAGAATTGCCGGCAAAAAATAAACCAACTGATTACAGTTTATGTATTAAATGCCAAGAATATAATAAGAAAGAAAGATTGACCACCCCCTGAGATGTAGAATCATATGATACATTTTTAGCGAAAGTCAATAAAAGATCTGAATGGGGCAGTCATGATTTTATTAATGTAGGGAACAGATTAATAGGTATAACAGCATCGGACCTTTTTGCAAAAGGGTACTAAGTGGCATCGCAGCTGTTATAGTGAAACCACAGACAAGAACAAAGCTAAAAGAGACGAGATTAAGTATCTTAATAATCCTGAAAAACGTAAGGGGAAGGGGCACCCAACCGTATCTGTAGAATCTAGTAGCGTACTACTGAGATCTGCCACAGGGCGTTTTGATCGTGAAAAGTGCTTTTTCTGTCACGGTCAAAATACGGAAAAAGATAATAAAATTTTATATGCCTGTCGTAGTGAGAATAGCGGGATATCTGTCAAAGAGATAGTAGATAAAAGTGACAATGCATCCTGGAAAGTACAATTGGCCGACATAATATCAGAAGGGGACTTTCTGGCTAGGGACATTGTCTATCACAAATCCTGCAAAACCACATACTTGAGAATTTATGTTCAAGGCCCTGAAAGACGCACTGAAACTAATCAGAATAGTGAGGAGACGATTTTCTTTATAGCAGCAGAGATGGAAGATGAGTTGCATGAAAGAATAGAATCTGAAGACTATATAACGACTGTTCACGCTGAAGAATTGTATTATAATATAATGCGTGACCACAGAGTCACTGGTCATGCAATATCCAGACGAACACTAATAACAAACATCACACACAATTTACCAGACATTGAACTATCCCAACATAGAGGTAAATTACCTGGCGTCTTCCATTCAAAAAAATCTGGACATGAAGCAGTCGATATTGCTATTTCTGAACAAGACATAAAAGGCGATCTTAATATAATATTTAAATGTGCCAAAATCATCAGAAATGAGATAACTAAAGCCAGAAAAGAGAAACCTTGGGTATTTACAGGCTCTCTAGATGGTGTTGGCGAAAATCTGGATTGCCAGTAGAGGTATTAATGTTAAACAGATGGATCTTGCAAGGTTCTAAGGCTGCGACTACTGAGTCGCGAGATCAGTCTCTAAGAAAATCATGTGTCACAATTTCTCAAATGATGATGCAGGAATTTAAAACTTCAAAGCAAGTAGCATACACAACAAAATCCCAGTCTGAATTGTCTACTTTTCGTCGCCAATGTGAAAGTCCATATGCAGTCGGATTATCTTTGTGGATATATCACAATTTACGCAGCCAGACCGCTATAAATCTGCTCAGCCATTTATGTTGTGGAATATCATATAGTCGGGTGACCAGGGTTTGTAGTTTGTAGTCAATGCTGTGCAAGAAAACATCAATAAAAATGGTATTTTTGTCCCAGTTGGTATTGTGAAAGGTAGAGATATATACGGGCTTCCGCTGATAATGTTGACAAGAAAGTTGATACTTTTGATTGAAAGCCAAGTTTCCATGCAATGGCAGCTTGTGTATATCAGCCAATATGTGCTGGAGAGACCTTGGTAGAATCACTTGATCTATATGAAGTTTCTGCTGGTGGCCTTTTAGGTGTTCCGAGCACATGCATCAAGATTCTTAAATGTGACTTAGAAGGCAGTCCCAAACCGCAATTCAGTCCCCGTTATGCATCGTATAAAGTGGGTTCCTACGATGAACATTTTGATAGAGAGATAAAGCATGATATGTGTTGGATGATGGCAAGATATTTCAACAGCTCTCAAACAGTTGATTTAAATTCGTCTGATGTAGAACCTAAAACAGTTGCCTCTGATGAAGTTACGATTCCTGTTGTTGTTACCAATATTTTGTCAGATAATGTACAAGGTATGCTTTCAGTAACTGACATATCAAATATGCAAGCAGTGCGAGAGGCGCACGAGTGTTTATTGAGCTCAGGTGAAATATCTGTACAAATGTCACCACAAGTAGTAGATGACGAGAGAACAACGCAAATGATACCAGTGTGGGCTGCATACAACAGTCTTTCAAACACACCTGAATCCATGAATCATTCCTCTTTGATTGTTGATAAGGCATTTACTCTACCTATCATAAATGCCCCAGCAGGCCAGCACACGAATGGTCTACCCTGGTTACCACTTTAGACCAACTTTGTAGATTGAACAGACTGGTGTCTGGTAATGGGCGGAAGCTTGTTGTCACATTTGACATGGATCTATACAAACAAGTGTTGAAGCTGGAATATTTGGATTCACGGTTCAAGGATCAGTTTGTTGTGTGTCCAGGTGCATTCCACACTTCATTATGTGCTCTCAGATGTTTGGAAAAGGCCATAGAAGGAAGCGGGATTGACGAGGCTTGGGTCGAAGCAGGTTTGTACAGTTCTGTGACTGTTAATCAAATTATAAATGGGAATCATTACAACAGAGCTATGGAAGCTCATGAAATCACCCTGCAGGTATTGTTCGATCTTTGGATAGGAGTTTTTTGCTAAAAGGCCTGCTGTCCGCGTAGCTCTTGAAGAGAGTATTAAAATACTGTCTGATGCATGCACATCGAAACAGAGCATTCGTGAGTCACATAAGGGATTATTAATCACACTTGAGTCACTTAATATAGAGAAACAGCTTGCCGACTTTGATGCTGAGCACAACACAGAGCCCATTTTCAAATGGGCACGAATGTACATGAAACAGGTCTTGACCTTACTGCAATTCCAGCGTGCTACCCGGCTAGGTGACTGTGTGTGTATTTCTTTGCTTATGGGAGGCATGATTATGCACAGAATATTCCAGAATATATTGCACGAATGTGTCGGCTTCAAACTACTGATCCAGAAATCTGGCAGGACTTTATGGCACATGAATTCACTGTGAACACTTCCAACCAGATACCATTCACCCGTATCGGTATTGATCATGCTCAAAAACATGTAAACAAAAATCTCAAAGGTCAGGGTACTATTGGTGGCATCACTCAGTCTCCTGCTACTCTTCTGAAGTTTTGTATGTGCGCACCAGAATTAGCACGAATCGCCAATGAAACAGAGACCATGGCTGACTTAAAGAAACAGAGTAAAATGGATCACCATGAACTCAGTAAGTCAACAACACTCAGGCAAGAACAAGCTATTAAAAAGCTATTTGATGTCCTAGCACCTTGTGGAATATTCAAGAGTGGCAATACAGCAATGGTTAAGCTTGTCACTAATGAGATAGTTCCTAAAGCTGTTGAGGAAAGCATCCTGTCCTGTGAGCTCGTGGGAAAATCTGCAATGCAGAAATTTGTTGATGAAAGAATATGTGGAAATACAAATCTTTGGGACAAGATGACAAAATGTAAGTCATTTACATGGACTTCTACAACCAAGGAGGTTAAAGTACAGGCAGAGTCTGATGTTTTAACCCCCCAGGCAACGTCTGGGCTAATGTCTCGACTACTTGTTGTAGCACGCTCATCTCGTGAAATAGATATGGAAGAGGTGATTGGTAACTATGAATTTACAACTGTTAATCGGACATTAATGAGACGAGATGGTTCTGTGCACCCAACATTAAATAAAGGCTCATTGATAACTGTCTTAGAGAATCTTCCAGTGTCACCGATGGAGGATTGCCAAGACAATCTCATTTCAGATGGTGCATACGGTTCCACAGATGCACAGCTCTGTCTAATTGTAGACGGTATGGCCATAGTACAAGAACTCATGGCTGTGAAGTCATTTGAAAATGGTAAAGCCCTTGGCAAAGCTTATGTTGAGCTCATTGATATCAAATCACGTAATTACAATTCTGTAAGGGTAATTTTTGACAATTACGCTGTCGTTGGCTCATTAAAGGAATCAACACGTGAATGACGCAGGGGTGGAAAGGCACAGCCAAAAGATTATAATGTAGAAGACAATACCAAAATTCCTGAATTAAAACTATTCCTTGGAAGTGTAGCTACAAAAGATTCGTTGACACTTTATCTTGCAAAGAGATTAATAGACCATTCTAAAATGTGTATGATAACAGCCACACGCAAAGAAGTGATGTCCAACTACACCAATAATGCCACTCCTGGTGTCAGTACACAAGAAGAAGCCGATACCTAAATGATCTTGCATGCAGTGGAAGCAAATAAAGCTGGATATACTGTTCACATTTACAGTCAGGATGCAGATGTTTTGATTCTTGCGCTTAGACGTACAACTCTTTTTGGTAAGAAATCTGCCCTGGTGATGGGCACGGGTGATCAACGACGACTAGTTGTACTTCAACCTATTTATGAAGTTCTTGGACCGGAGAGAGCAAATGCTCTCTGCAAATGGCATGCTCTCACTGGTTGTGATTCCACAGGCTACATAAGAGGAAAGTCTAAGAAAGCGTGCTTAGAAGCCTTCCTAAAAGCAGATACCAAGATTGTAACTTTAATATCCGGCCTTGGCTGTGACACCCCGCCTTCTAATGATACATTAAATGGGTGCACTTCCTTTTTATGTAGTTTATTCTGTAAGAAGAATGTTCACATTACTGAGCCGCATCACCTCAGATGGTACCTATTCAAACAACAAGGCATGAACAAAGGTGTCGACATGCTACAACCGACACGTGGAACATGGGTTGAGCATATCCAGCATGCTCACTGCCAAGCTTCTGTGTGGGAACAAGACCTTGTTGTCAGTCCACTATCACCAGATCCCTTACAGCATGGCTGGGTGAAGGAAGAACACAGGCTTGTACCTCTGTTATCCAAGGTTGCACCAGCCCCTGCAGCAGTGGTTGAGTTAGTGAGGTGTATGTGTGGTACCACTAACCCAAGCTCAACAAATAAGTGCGCTTCAGGTAGATGTTCATGTCGATTAAAAGGTCTAGTGTGTACCGAACTGTGCCGGTGTGAAGGAGAGGAAGACCATTGCCAGAACTTAAGCAGTTATGTTGACCCAGATGATGCAAACTGATCTCAAAATTAGGACTTCAGTGTATTATATTTACAATAAGCGAATTTGAATTGTTGTTTAATCATCAGTTTTGGTCAAAGAAATAGTAGCAAATTTGCAGTTTGGGACGAGGTGGCAAACGGCCGTCGTAACCAAAAGATTATTTTTAAAATGTTAAAAATGGTAAAAAAAGGTATCTATTTTGGATATATTACAAGTGAGTAATGTGTATTCCAGTGGCGTAGCGATGTCATTTGGGGGCCCCTGGTCAGAACGTGTGTGGGCCCCAATTCTGGATGTCCTCCCCCAAGAGGTTTTTTTAAATTTAGATGCTCTCAGAGGTATATATATATATATATATATATATATATATATATATATATATATATATATATATATATATATATATATATATAGACTCTTATTTGGTTGATTGTGCAGAATTGAAATTTTTTTGCCAAAATCTTTAGGGCTTAAGCCCCTACACAAGCCACATTTGTCTACGCCATTGTAGTATGGAGTGGTTCTGAGTGCTACTCACCATTAAAGTTGGGAAAGTAGATGATCTGAGAAGTCATCTACTGCAAGGCTGAATTCTGATAAAAAGGTTTTATCAGAATGCAGCAGATGGAGGGGGTATTTCTGGTCGTATTATTATTAAAGAAAGAAGGTTCAAAACTTCTACATAAAATAATATTGCAGGCTGGTGGGGCCCCTAATGGTCAGGGGCCCATGTTCCTTGAACCTGCTATTGCTACACCACTGGTGTATACAATGTATATATGTATATATGTTCTTTTTTTTCTCTACTAACTAATGTAGTCTCTAGCCCTGTAGGTGGGGCTTAGAATACACCTTCCGTATCCTCTGCGTGTCGTAAGAGGCGACTAAAGGGGTTAAGGGTGAGGTAACCCTGACAGAAACCTCGAGTGCTGAAGACGGAGGTTCCAGGCCGCATGGCGCACTCTAATAAACCATGGATCCACGCACTTAACGCTTATGATCATGTCGATAGTCACTTACAGGACTGGTGGTATGGTCAGCGAACGAAAAGAAGAAGATGTAAAGTCTTACTCATTTTAAGGCAAGAACCAGTTGGATAATTTTTGTGTAATTTAATAGTGTTTTTTCCATATCGGCGGCCATTTTGAAATCCAATGTGGCCATTCTAGGGGACACTGTTGTTTGTTATCTTATTTTCTATCATTTTACATGAATCCCTAATGCAAACACATGCTATAGAGTATGGCATGTACGTTGATATCATGTATGCCAATAAACAGCCGGTGATATAAGTAGAAAACTAACTTGAATATGGCGGCCATTTTGAAATCCAAGATGGCGGCTTATCGATAGATAGGAAAAATTGGTATCAAGTGGTTTATGTATCTTGATATCATGAAAATACTTCCTGAAAGTTTCAGCTACTACACCCAAAAATGCATATAAGGTACACAAGCTGACAGACTACAAGTGATAATTTTATAAAGTATATGGATCAAGGGAGATAATGGTATAATTTATACAGACCAAAGGGGAGATAATGCTATAATTCATACATATCAAGGGGAGATAATGCTATAGTTCATACAGATCAAGGGAAATAATGCTCCAATCTATACAGATGAAGAGAAATAATGCTATAAGATCATTCCACGCCAACTCACCAAAAATTCATAAATCTTCCCGGGTGACCACCCCTTATTTCCACGAAATTTCATACAAATGTTCATTTATGGAGATTGTGGCATGCAAAGTTTTACCACCAAATTCCAATTAGTTAAAAAGATATAATTAATTAAAATTAGGGGAGTGTGGCACTTTTTGGCACTCGTGAATCATGTATGTTGTGATGGAGCATTTTAAAATGCTAATAACTTTCTTAATTTTGAAGAAATTGATCTGTAAATTGCTACACTACACAATTACTACATGGGGGATCAGAATATCAATTTTAAGATATTTCTTATATTTACTGTAGTATTGATGTTGTAAAATATGGGTGTTTATGCAATTCCGAATGTATTTTAGCAGATTTTGTCATATGATTACTAGCTAGTCATTCATCATACAGACTTCATTTGATGTTACCTGGATTATATACCCATAGGTACTTCTTCAAGAAAAAACCTATCTAAATTATCTTAAATATTAATGTGTAGCTATGGGGCAAACATGTGACGGAAATGAAAAATGTGGAATTTTGGCCCTCATATCAGGGGTGATTTGGCCATGTGGGAAACTACCCAGCATTCTGAGCTTTTGATAAGATTAACATACATATATTAGCTATATGTGTACCAAGTTCTGACTGCAGATCAAGGGAAGATAATGTTAGTAAGTCATACAGATCAAGGGGATATAATGCTGTTAAAGGACAATTCCGGGATGATAAAAAGTGTGCTTTATTTGAAAGATTATTACATGTTTAATGAAATTGCACCAGAATAATAACCAGATAGAAATAGCATAACCAACTATCGCTAGATAAAGTCGGTAAAATTGACAATTTTTCGCACATCGGGGCACTGCCACTTTATCGCGTCTAGTGACGTCAGCCCCGCACTACTGCTATTGCTATGACTGGAGGAGTGAGGCCAATAGATGCGGGTATATATTTTAAGGAAGTATACGTAAATGATAATAGCAAACGAACCGCTGAAGCGATTCCAATGATTCTAAGATTTCTAAATAGGTGCCGACCTCGGGATCAATATGATATACTGGATGTTAATATTGGACAAGAGGTTCAAAAGACTGGAATTTATAAAAAATTATTCATCTAAGATACGATCTGAGAATATGTTATCCTTTTTTTGGTAAAATTCAGCATGAGATGGATTTTGTCTCGCAGACTCTATCTTTGCGTATTGTCATTACATTGGAGTGTGCTTGAAGCTGAAAGAAATGGCTATTTGCCTGACCAATTATAATTTTGCTCACGTGAATATTGCCAGAGATATCACCAAATGAATTAACATTTTGATATAAAATCTGGGAATTTTCATCGCCGATCAATATTGCCTGGCAAACTGTAGTAATTTCAATAATTAGGATATTTTGATGGAATTCTTCCGGTTATGTGATAACATTGTAAAGCTTCAGCACAGCAAATTCTGTTATTGTAGCTGTAATACTCATTCTGATATGGGATGATGGATAGAGCGCATCCTGAAATTTTTGTTTGAAATTTTGCTGGCTTAGTTTTCCCCGCAGTGTATTTTTTGAAACACTAAGCCAAGTCTAACATCCCTAGCATTGAATAAATCTTAGAATTTGCAGCTACAGATAGGTATCAGAATTATTATAATCGGTTCTGTGGGTCCCGCAATATTATCATAACATATGTTTTCTTGGAATATATATTTACACTGCCCGCGACACATGCTATAACGGTATCTTGAGTCGGCTGAGTAATTTGACAATACGCACGTGTCAAGTGTGCCACTTCATTTAACCCTTATCACATGGTGTAAAATGCGTAATAGTCTACTTACAGAGATAGTGCCGGGGTACATTTTGAAAAAAATTGTTACAGAAACGTGTTGCTGTCGTGCACAGAAATGACTTACAGCAGCATTGTTATGAAAATGAACACATTCTGATAGGAACGCGAAAATGGAATCTATGTTTCAGCAGTCTAGGGGTTAACGATTCCCCACCGACTTCGGATACTAGAATTACTTGAAAAACTTACTAGCTTAACTAGACAATGTCCTAATGATTACAAACTAGCACATGTTAGGCCTCCATGCATATACATATTTACTGTACAGCCTTCGTGCTCGGCAAAGATAGCGTTGGTACGGGGATGACGTCAGGATCTCGTGAATTTGTCTATTGTTTTAATTTAGGATCCAAAATGTTAGGCATATAATAGTCTTTCAAATAAAGTACACTTTTACCAATCCCGGAATTGTTTTTAATTGATATGGACCAAGGGGAGATAATGCTATAGATCATACATATCAAGAGATGTAATGCAGATTAAGCAAGATAATGGCATAATTCACAGCGATCAACGGGATATAATGTTAGTAATTCATACAGATCAAGGCAAGATAATGTTATAATCCATGCAGACCAAGGGAGATAATGCTATAATATTTTATATAAGCCAGATAAAGCGTTAATCCATACAGATCAAGGGGAGATCATGCTATAATTCATATAGATCAATGAGTGATAATGTCATAAAGCATATGAATCAAGGGAGATAATGGCACAATTTATACAGACCAAAGAGGAGATAATGCTACAATTCATACATATCAAGGGGGAGATAATGCTTTAATACATACAGATCAAGGGAGATAATGCTATAGTTATAGCACGAGTCTATCCGTCTTTTGTACTTAGTCAAAGCACGGACTGGGCACCAGACACTGGCATCACGATCAAACATAGTTAGTTTCGGTATAATGCTCGGTTTGCCTGGATATCTCAAAGATTGATTCTTTGACATGAACTCTGCTCTTGGCAGTAGACGCAGACCCTCTCCGGAGACAATAAATCGGTCCCTCTCTGCTGAAAGTGCATGGATCTCACTGCTCCTTCTAGCTGAGGAAGCTGCCAATAGAAAAACCCGCCTTTAGAGTCAAATGCTTTAGACTAGCCGAACGCAATGGTTCGAAAGGGTGCTTGGCCAGTACATTAAGCACTAAAGATAGACTCCAGGCTCGAATGACTACCGGTTGTCTCGGTCGGAGATTGCTCATTACCTTCACCATCACATTCAACTGGGCCACCTCTGGACTATCCCTGTTGGCTAGACAAGGGATAACTGATGCCAAAGCTGACTTGTATCCAGCAATTGTGACAGGAGCTAGTCCTGAAAAGAACAGCTCACAGAGAAAGTCTGCTATTTGCTGAATAGTGGATTGAAAGGTATCAATACCCTTTCGTTCACACCAGTCTGCAAATCTGTTAACCGTGTTGTTATATGACTTGAAGGTTGACCTCCTTCTCGCAGAAATTCGCAGCTTGTCGAGAAAAACCTTCCAACGTGGAACGTCATTTGATAACATCCACGCAGTCAATTTGAACATTTCGGGACGCTCGTGTAGGAAGCATCCTTTGGCCTGGGAGATTATGTTCGGAATCTCGGGTAACTGCACTGGATTGTCCACCAGCAGATTTAGAAGATCCGTGAACCACGCCCTGCTGGGCCAAAATGGCGCTATTAGCAGGACCAGGCACGGTTCCTCCCTGATCTTCACCAATATCTTCGGCAGAAGAATGGTGGGCGGGTACGCGTAAGCGTGCATCCCTCTCCAGCTTATTGCCAGAGCATCTGTATCGACAGCATTTGGATCTGGAATCGGCGAGAAATAAGTCATGATTTGAGCATTTTCCTTTGTGGTGAACAAGTCCACGTTGGGTTTGCCCCAATGCTCGAAGATCCTGTGAAGAACTGGAGGGTTGAGAGACCATTCTGTTGGCAGAATTCTCTGTCTCCGAGACAAAGCATCTGCCAGAATGTTCAATCGCCCAGGAATGTGAGCTGCTTTCAAAACAACCGAGTAATTCCTGCACCATTGAATCAAGTGCCACACTTTCATACATAGTGTAGGTGACTTGGTCCCGCCTTGGTGATTTATGTATGATACTACTGTCGAGTTGTCTGACCGTATTAATATCGCCGTGTCCCTGACTTTGGGAAGAAACTTTTCCAATGTCAGTTCCACTGCCAGCATTTCCAACAGATTGATATGCAGTTGGCTCTCTTGGAGAGTCCATGTGCCCGAGACCTGGTGTTCTCCCAGGCAGACCCCCCATCCCTCCAGCGATGCATCCGTGTACACGGACAGCTGGGGGTGGGGTAGGTGCAGCGAAACCGCGACTAGGAGATTATGACGCTTTTTCCACCATACAAGATGCGACATTAATGGCTCCAAAACTGGCACCAGCTTTGACAGGTGTTCTGTTCTCTGTTTCACAGAGACATTAGATACAACTGGATAGGTCTTCGCATCAGAGCAGCGTACGGGATTACCTGCTCCATGGAGACCATCATGTCCAGCATCTGAAGAAACCGCCTCGCCTGAATGTGGTTTCCCAATCGAAAACTCTTGAGGATGGCTAACAGAGATACGACTCTGGGCTCTGACGGGTAAACCATGCCCTCCTCGAGATCGAATCGCATCCCTAAATAAACGAACTGTTGAGTGGGTGTCAACTCGGATTTCTCCTTGTTGACTATCCAGCCTAGATCTGAAAGTAACTTCAGAGTCAGAGCAGTATCCACCTCTAACCTGGCTGACGTGTCTGCTTTGATCAGCCAATCGTCAATGTAGGTGTGAAGCGCCACGTTCTCTTTTCTGAGAAACGCTGTCACCGCAAGGACCACTCTGGTGAAAACCCATGGAGCTGTTGACAGGCCAAATGTGAGGACTACAAACTCCCACTCTTGATTCTGAAACGCAAATTTCAGAAACCTGTGACAACTCCTGTTCATTGGAATGTGGAAATATGCATCTTTCAGATTGATTGATACACACCACATTCCCTTCCTCAATCCTGCCATTACCGCCCTCTGAGTTTCCATCTGAAACCGAGGCGTATGGATAACCCAATATAATGGCCCGTGATTGAGTATGGGTCTCCATCCCCCTGTGCTCTTGGGGACAAGGAACATGTTTGAATAGAAGACTGGAGTGTTCCAGTTTGCTGGTTATATTGCTCCCTTCAGAAGCAAACCTGACACTTCGTTTTGAATGGCTTCTAACTTGTCTGGCTCCCTTGGAATGGGTGTCCAGACAGGTGCCAAAGACAGATTTTGTGGTGGAAAATCCCACCACTCCGGCATGTACCCCTGGGATAACCATACCAGGACCAGACTGTCTGACGTCACACCTCGTCAAGCCTCGACGAAACGCATGAGCCTTCCACCCACTATAGACGCATCGACGCCTAATGCGGGTGTCTGGCTCGCGATCCGCTCACCCCCCCCCCCTCTCTTGACGAGAGAGAGAGTGAGAACCATTTTGGTCTTGGCTTGGCCGGTCTAACTGGCACAGCTGTTCCTGTCACACAGATGCGGTCCAGGCAGATATGAAGGGAGCCCTCAGGTACGATCCACTCCCTTCTTTTCGCCCTTACCCTTCCCCTTCCCGCCTCTCGGGCGATCAGGAAAAACATTGGGGAGGGTAGGGGCCTCCACAACCTTCTTGGCCTTCTTCGCCCGAGGCGGCTGAGAAGACCCAGTAGAAGCAGAAGCAGCACTAGGCTTAGCTTTCGCCTTGCTTTTGTGCTTTTTCTGCTTCTTAGGTTGCCCGGTTAGCGGCTTGGCTAGTGCGTGCGCCTGATGTATTAGCTCTAGCTGTACATTAACCGCCAACCGATTCTGCGCGATGTTGGCAGTGTCTTCTAAGATGGCCCACGCTTGGCCACCAAAGATGCTAGGGCCAGTAAGGGGCATCCCAAGAAGACCCTCCCTAACGGCAGTAGCTGGACGCATATGGTCAAGGACCATCTGCCTCCTAGACCTTGTCATTCGCGCTTGCACCCTTGCCAATGCATACATAGACAGCATCAGGCCGTCATTGACACATGAAAGCGCCACAGGTGGCCTGCCCCCGCTTCAGCCCACAGCGACTGAAGAAGGCAATAAGAATGATTGACAGCACTCATTGCTGCCCTCACCCCCCGCATCGCATAGGGACAGGACTTCATCATGGTGTACCTGAGACTTGTCCACCAGTGCCGGGGTGGGGCCACCCGCTCCAGCACTGACACCCAGCGGTCATCCTCGGTGACCGTTGGGACAACACCATATCTGTCATATTCCCCCCCAGTGGGATACGACTCCCCGCCCACACCTCCCTTGAGGGCGCAGGAAGCTGGCCCTTGGTCAGGAGCTGTTTGCTATAAATAGCATCCAGTTACTCCATAAACCTTGGATCCAGTCCAATAGACTTGATCCGGGCTGCGGGCAAGATCCCCATCCTAATCGATGACACCGATGGACGGGGTGCATCCTCCTCGACCGTGGTCGAAACTGCAGATGGGTCTACCCTGGCTAGCCAAGCCAGAGCCCCCGACCAGTCTGTCTCCGAGGAGCACACTCCCGTGAACATGTCACCCATTGACGTGTTCACGGCCCTACCAGCAATGGCCTCCCGGCTAGGAGCCATTGCTGATACGCCAGGAACTCTGGTACCGTACGGTTCCGCCACCACCCCATGAAAAACACCACTCCATGGAGTAGGCCCGCACGGAAAACTGTGCGGGCCCGTAATGGTTGAGGAACCGTGGCCAAACACGGGCACCAATGGCACCCCATGCCTGACCGCCGGACCAGGCGAGATAAGTGAGTACCACGCCTGGCCAGCCACACCCGTCACCGTGTTGGTTCGCGGCAAACCAACCATCATGGGACCGGTGCCCGGTACCGGAGTGGCCTCAACCACGGGCGGAGCCTCTGTCTTGGGCCAAGCTTGCGCCAAGCCAGACAGATGCAGTACGATTCTCTCCAGGACGGAATCGACCTCCATGCTCTCCACCCGCAGCATCTCAGGTCGCAGCAATCTCCTCCTCGGCATCCTTGTCTTCAGACCCCAAAAAGTTGTCACTAGACGAGTAAACTGTGGAGCCATCCTGGTGGCCGGCTCCCATGCCTGACGGACCGGCCACCGCTACTGGACCACCCGGAGGTGGCCGCAGAGAGACAGAACCCAACAGGCCGGAACCTGACGGGACTGCCAGGGAGCCGTACTAGACGGCTCCCTCTGTGGCCAGTCCAGAACCCTGTCCAAGGACAGGGTCCGAACCAAGCACGGGAAGAGACTGCCCTACAGCTTTTGGAAGCAGGATTGACACCAGCATAGGCAGAACGCTATGCAAGAAGCCTATGCATAGCAGGACCAAACCACGCCGGCTGTGCCGTCTCCGCAACCTCCGCTTGCAGATGTGGAACACCCCCAAGGGCCGAAACTGACGCTCCACAATTTGCTTTCAGACCGCCTGACCCCGCGTCGGACCCTGCCAAGTCCTTCTGGGCAAGGAACTTGACCATCATGTCGGACGACCACACTGCACAAATTTTACACCTACTGTCAAGATTACATTTTGTACAACGAAAGCAGACATGGTCCTTGAACAGAACCCTAACGAATTTATGGCACTCATCACATGATGGCGGGGCTGGCTTGGCCTATAAATAAGCACAAACCTACAATAAGCAAGCGGAACAAAACAGGAATGGAAGGCAAACAATTAATTTTCAAATAATAACCATCCCGCACCCCACCCTGCAATGTTACAGCAAAGATCGCATTGATTATGATGACAAGAACGAAGTTGGCAAAATACACCCATAAACTACTCCTCAAGTATGTATAACGGAACCAGGAATCATATCGCATAGCATTCGGGTTATATTTACTAATCAATATAAATTATATTCCTAATGAAGGCCAAAACGATATGTGAAGAAACAACAAAATGTAAACAAACTGCTGTAGCACACGGTAAAACCGCAGACCACACATCTAAATCAAGAGTTTTTCTGGTACCAATAAAGTACGCAGCACCCAGAATCAGATGCGCGAATTAATGAAACATTTTCTTCACAAAAAAATCCGAGACAACACGGGTGTGACGTCACCCGCTCGGATCTTACGGAGAACGACGTCAGCCGATTTTCGTGTTAAAACACCGTAAAGCCAACACCTTGTTTCATATCTACCGATCGCCTGTTGGGGTTCACGGAAGGCGATCAATCTGGCATATTTCTTTGTTAACACACGTTCCCAGATTCTGGGTCAGAAATTGGAACATGCGACACAGACAAAATTTTGAAGACCTAAGTCTTTTGACTATAGAATAACATGGAAATATACAACCTGGTTATCATCGGCTCCTTCCATGGTAATCCAATATAATCCTTAGAGAGCGCACAAAGCTATCACAATTCACAGAAAGACTTAGAAAACTTAAGACTCCAACTGCACAAAAAGCATGTAGCTCTTGTTGCTATGCAAACAAGAATGAGCTTCATGGCAAACGGGTACTCGGCAGTTGGGAGCCGAGTACCCGGTTCCAGGAGTCGGTAAAGCTTACTAAGTCTATAGTCCTAGGGCCAGCTATCCAGGATAGCTTGTATCAGAAGTAATAGAATGGTGAGTATTGATCGAAGGAGAAAATGCTATAATTCATACATATTAAGGCGAGATAATGTTAGTAATTCATACAGATCAAGGGGAGATAATGCTATAATCCATGCAGATCAAAGGAGATAACGCTATAATAAATTATATAGAGCAAGCAAGGTAATGCCTTAATCCATACAGATGAAGAGAGATAATGCTATAATTCATACATATCAAGGGGAGATAATGTTAGTAATTCATACAGAACAAGGGGACATAATGATCTTAATTGATACAGATAAAGGGACATAGAAGCGTTAAAAAACCCTTTAAAAAGACTAAAATGTCAACTATTGATGGAACACTTTGTGAAAACTTTGAATGTAGCCAAACTTCTGGCTAAATCAAATGTAATTTCCATTCTACATTCTTCTTCTTCTTCTTTTCGATCACTGGTATCACACTTGGAGAGCCATTCTCAAGATGAAATCTGTGGTTTTCTGCAGTTCTTCCACAGGCCCATACAGCTTTTCAAGAAAAGAGGTTGACAAAGGCCAGATCTCTTCTCTCAGCAGCTGATATGTACTGCAACATTGAAGTATGTGCTCTGTGGTCTGTTCTGTTTCTCCACAAGGACAAGCGGGCGATGCCGCAAGGTGGAACCGCCTGTACATGTGTTGGTTTAGTCTGTTATGTCCAGTTCTGAGACGAAAAATGGTCACTTGCTCTGTCCTCGAGAGATGATGGTAGGCATCTTCTGATTGAGGTGTTCTATAGAGTGACTTGATGATAGTCTTCATCTCTGTATGGGTAACCATGTTTTCTGTCTGATTCTCTTCTGCACCCACCTTTGCCATCTTGTCTGCTTCCTCATTTCCTTAGACTCCACAGTGTGAGGGGATCCACTGCAGTGCTATCCGAAAGCATTTTATGGTTTGTAGTGCCTCTTCAAGTTGTGGCAGCTTACCTTTGGTGATAGCCTCAAGGACGGAGCGGGCATCAGATAAAAAGACAATCTGTGCAATAGGGTCTGCTGTTCTGCTGATGGTATTAGCTGCATGAACCAGTGCTTCGACTTCAGCTCTGTAGTTTGTGCAGTGTTTGCCTGTCGGTATTGCAGCTGACTCATGTTGTCCGTTTGGATACTGTATGTGCAGTCTGGCACCTCCGCTCCTAATTGCATCTTTGGCTGATCCATCTGTGTAGATCCTTATCCATGTCTCCTGAGGGTACATTTCTTCCAGCATGGCTAGGGTCAGGGCCTTCTTGCTCACATCACTGTGTTCATCTTTGGTTGTGAGATGAGGTACTGTGGTGCGAATAGCTATGCTCTCTAGTTTGTTTTTCCCAGGGTGGAGGATCAAGGGTGTGGTTTGGGTCTTCTGTTTGTGCTGGCAACATTTCTTGGTGTTTCCTTTGAAGTGCTTTTGTCTCTTTCACAAAACGCGCAGTGCCTGGTTTTGTACTCTGTCGAGGTTCTGTTGATGAGATTTAGCTGCCGTCACCCATGAGCTGGATCCATACTCAAGGTGTGGTCGTACGGCACCTAGGTAGATGGTCTTGAGGATCCTTTCATTGGCACCCCACTTTGTTCCTGCCAGCTTCCTCATGATGTTTAGCTTCCTTCTGGCCTTTGCCTCTGCATTCTGGATGTGCTCCTTCCATGTTAATCTTCTGTCATAGGTGACTCCCAGGTATGTCTGCTGGTCCTCGTACTCGAGTGGAGTACCGCCCAGTGTCAAATTGCCAACCTTGGTTTTGGTGGACAGTGAGAATAGCATGGCTGATGATTTTTCTTTGTTGATGGTAATACACCAGCGATTGGCCCAAGCTGTAATTCTGTCCAAGGCGAGCTGCATTCTGTACGTGGCAGTCGTTGTGCACTCCTCGGTGCACCAGAGTACGAGGTCATCTGCATAGAGGGCTGCTTGGATCCCATTGGCCAGCTCTGCTACAATGTCATTAATGAGGAGTATGAACAGAGTTGGTGATAATACTCCGCCTTGTGGCACCCCTTGTCTCAGCAATACATTCTGTCCAGATTGTCCATCCACCAGCACCCTAGCTCTGCGATTGTGTAGGTATGACTTGGTCCATCGGAACATGTTGCCACCGATGCCTGTGCACCGGAGCTTCACGAGGAGGCCATTCTTCCACACCTTGTCAAATGCCTTCTGCAGATCGATAAAGGCAGCTAGCATCACCTTCTTGGCTTGAAAAGTGTCCTCTATGACCTGTGCAAGATGTGTTGTTTGATCTTCTGTGCTCCTGTATCTTCTGAAGCCGGCCTGCTCTGAAACTATAATATTCTCCGACTCCAGGTACCACTGCAACCGCTGGTTGATGATGCGCTCCATGGTCTTGCATATGCAGCTTGTAAGACTGATAGGACGGTAGCTCAGCACTTTCGTCTTGTTCTTCCCTTTTTTCAGAATAGGAGTCATTCTGGCTTCTTTCCAGCACTGAGGAACCTCTCCATTGGTCCAACTGAGATTAAAGATGTCTAGCAACTTGCGGAGAGATGCATTACCAAGGTGTTGGATCATTTCATTCGTAATGCCATCTGGCCCGGGAGATTTCTTCTTCAATTGGCGGACAGCCTTCTTCAGTTATGCTAAAGTAATGTCAACTTTCATTGCATCGTGAGTGTTTGTGTCTGTTCTTTCCTTTTGCTCTTTTCTAACCTCTTTTTGATGCATTCGTGGTATAGAAATGTTGCTTTCTTTTGCATATGCCTTCGCAAAGGCATCTGCAGCCATCTTTCCTGTCAGTGTTTGTCCATCTTCTTCAAGAGTAATCTTCTCTCCTCCGCCACCCTCATCATTCTGTGCTTTAGTCAGTCTCCATAGCTTTGTGGTGTCTCTCTCTAAATTAAACCCTGCCGTATTTTCCCTCCAGCTTCTTCTTTTGGCCTCCAGCTTGGTCTTTAGATACCTGGCTTTAGTTTGTTGTAGCGTGAAGTGGTTTTCATAACAGGGATTACCCTCGGCATTTTCTCTGGCGTTGTCTAGTTTATCATGTGCTGCTTGCAGTTCTGTTGTCCAGTAGGGGCGGTAGTTTTTCCTGAACCCTCGAGGAATCGCTAAGTTGGCAGCCTTGAGGATACTTGAATTAAATTCCTTGACCACATTGTTGATGTTTCTCCCTTCTACTGCCATATTTTGGGTAAGCTCATTGGAACCATTCTACATGATATATATAGCACAATGTTAGATTCAAGGAGAAAATAGCAGCAGTAAGTTATATATAATGACAAGATGTCTGGTTTGTCAGCAATCACATTGATGCGCATTGGCAATTAAATAAACATACTTTAGTAATTATTCCAACTACTCACAAATTCTTTGCAGCTCCGAAGCCTCCAGGAAAGACAACTGCATCAAACTCAGATGTCTTAAGAAGGTCCAGTGCAGTGACTTTTCCTCGGGCAATACGGGCAGACTCTACCAATACATTTCTGTAATATATACATACACATGTATAGCTAATAAAAATAACATTTATAAATAAGAGTTTACCCCTTGAGCTAACCAAATAGCAGTACTGTAACTTAGTGCATGCCCTCATGTGAAAATATCATGCCTTGATGGCATTCAACTCAAAATGTTAGGCTATAGCACTGAATAGGCTTCAGCAGTGGTCTTGAGAAATGTCTATTTGCAGACCAAAATAAGAGTACTTTTGAACATTTTACCACTAGAATGACTGACCCGATAACAGAGCCAGTCATTCCAGTGATAAATTTTCAACAACTATTTAAGTGGCTTCAATTTAGTATAGGTCTCGGGTTGCATACATGTCACCATTGGCAATGACAACTATAGTTGATAGCAGCCAATATTTGTCATGAAAATCAAGATGTTTGTCTAGTCAACGTTCATTTGCAGGGCAACAGAAGACTATTTAAAAATTTGACTACTGAAATAACTGGATTTCCTTATTGAATTTTCATCTGCAGACCAAGGAGACGATATTTGAAAATTTACCACTGGAATGGATGGCTCAATTATCGTGCCAGGCAAAGCCAGTGGTAAATTTTAAAAAAGTTGTATTCTCGTGGCCTGCAAATGGCCATTCCTTGGCTCAAGACCACTTCAGTGACTGGATTTGCATGGCTTCGACATGAAAGAGTTAAATAAATTAAGTTTTGCTGTACCTGGTCTGTTCCATTGGTTCTCCCTTTGTATGATCAATAGCATGCATTTGATCAATATTTGGTGCAAACATAGAGACCTCAGCCCCGCTTCGGCTCAGGTGAACCAAGCAGCTGAAATACAAACAAGAGCAATACTAAGATACTGCAGATTATTAAAGCTCTCATAAATTAAAAGAAGACAGGAATTTAAAATAAATTTAAGAATATTTGTGAGGCTATGCACACATAGATCATACTTCAATTTCTAATACTGATACCTTTTCTAAACCTTTAGTAGAAATATGCTGTATGCTGAGACAGTTCAATCATAAAATCTAAAACAATTAACTTCTTAATGATCAAGAAAATCCCACAACAGACCCCCCTTTAGTGGGTTGGTCTGTAGTTTTATTAACAACTATAAAAACATATTTACCGTTCAATCACTACTTGCTAAATCAAATATCTGCATTTAGCTATCAGAATAGGATTTTTATGCTCGCTTACATACTCCCTAATGCCAATACCATCACCATGTAGACCCTCAACCAGGCTTCTGGAAGAGGGACCCCCTGCATTAGCCTTACAATAGACTGGCACCAGTCTGTACTCACTCTTTGGTGACGCTTGTCACTAAGCACGCTCACGTATGAGCAGTAGGTCCCAAATGTGAAAACCGATTCACTTTTCTAAATTTAAGTGCCATATATCCAGCCTAGATTCTCAAATCAATACCCAGCAGGGTGGCTGAGACCGGGTCATAGTGATTGACCAACCCACTAAAGGGGGGGTCTGTTGGGGGTTGTTATTACACCACAAAAAAATCCATTACCGTTCAATCACTACTTGCTAAACCCGTAGATTTGGTCAGTGTCCCACTACAAAACATTGGTGGGAGGTGATTTGAGAATCCATAAGCAAGGATAAAAATCAAACAAAACATAACCAAATGTTAATAACATAACATAATGGTGCATCTTAATCAATCACACAGTGATTAACAACCAAATAAAACTTTAAACATAAAGAAATAAAAACCAAAGAACAACTCTCACCATTACACGCAGACGCACGGTCCTAACGAAAATGGTGGGATGTGATTGGTAAATGGTCTTCAGCCTTTTTTGTTAAAATAGTAATGTTCCTAAAGAATGAAGCCGCTGCGCTCTGGTCTTTCAAATAAAAAGTGGTAAAAGTAGACTCGGATTTCCATCCTGCAACTTGCATAACTTCGTCTACAGAAGAGCCAGCGAAAAGAGCGAAAGAGGTAGCCATCCCTCTAACATCATGAGCCTTAATGTGAGAGAGATTGATTTGCTCAGGAGAAGCAATCTTGTAGAAGAGTTGAATAGTGTCACAAATCCATCTAGCAATAGATGCTTTAGAGACTGGTCTGGTTACCCCTTCCGCATATGGAACCCAGAAGTGAGACGGATCGGATCTTTTAAAATCAGTACGACGCTTATAAGCTGTAAGAGCTCTGACTGGACACCAAAATCTGTCAGATGGAGATGAGGAAGACAAAGATTTTAAAATAATCGGCTTAGCTGGATAACGGTTTGATTGCGTTTTTGATAAAAAATCCCTTCTAGGATATAATACCAAACCGTCCCCAGCTTCAATAAATCGATCCTTTTCAGCTGAAAAAGCATGGATCTCAGATCGTCTTCTAGCAGAACCAGAAGCCACTAGAAAAACAGCCTTAAAGGTTAAAAGCTTTAAGCTAATCGAAGAGATAGGTTCAAAATGATGACCTGCCAAAACCTGAAGAACCAAAGCCAAGCTCCAGGAAGGCAAAGGTTTAGCAACAGGAGGACGAAGATTACCTAAACCTCTGATGAAACCATTAAGAACCATAGTATCTTTAACAAAGAAAATCTATATCCTCTAACAGTGTTAGCAGTCAGATGAAGAGAATCGAACAGATAGGATAAAAAATCTAACACTTGGGAAATAGAAACAGAATCGGGCCCGAGATCATGATTTGAACACCATTCTCCAAAAATCTTAAGTCAACCCTTGTAAACTCTTCGGGTCGACTCCCTCCTGGCCGAATTAATGATTTCCTGAGATCTTGCAGAAAATTTATTCTTAGGGACCAAACACTCGATATTCTCCAAACACACAGACTGAAGATTCCTGGGTTTTGATGAAGGCAAGTTCCCCTTACTTGGGATAACAGATCTGAGGACACTGGAAGCAGACGAGGGAAGTCTACTAGAAGATCGAGAAGGTCTACAAACCAGACCCTTTTTGCCCAAAAGGGAGCTATCAACAGAATCTCGCAGAATGAAGGAAATGTCAATTTCCCTTTCTCCGAGATCTAACAATACTCACCATTCTGTTACTTCTGATATACAGCTGGCCCTGACAGCTGGCTCTAGGACTATAGACTTAGAAAGCTTTACCGACTCCTTGGAACCGGGTACTCGGATCCCAACTGCCGAGTACCCGTCTACCATAGAGCTCATATTGTTTGCATAGCCACCAAACAAGAGAAATCCATGGCTTGCCTCCGTGGGGCTGGGAGGCTGGGTCCGTAACAGAATGGTGAGTATTGTTAGATCTCGGAGAAAGGGAAATTGACATTTCCTTCATTCTCCTTCGATCAATACTCACCATTCTGTTACTTCTGATATACACCAGATTTGATCAGTAACCTGGTGGGAAGGGGCAAGCCATCAATGCTACTTTTGCCCCTTGGAGAAAGATTTAGACTTAAAAACTTGACTAACGGAGACCTAAAAGGACCGTCAAGTTAACGGAACCGAATCACATTCGCATCACTGCCCCCCCCCCCTTTTTCTCCTAAGAAAAGGGAGAGAACTCACGAATATGTATCTCGCCTGAAACACAAATATGCCAAGAGGGTTAACTGCTCCTTGCATATCCACATGTATTAGCCTGGGAATGAGCATGAATATATATGATGAATGAACATGATATATAGACATAATACAAAAAACTCTCACTATTGAATTACCTCATGATAATTGGACTTCAGACGTACCGCCTCCAACCATTCACTGGTCTGGGCATCAGTGACACAATCTGGTTGTCATCCTCACGCTCGACCATGCCTGCTTTAGGTTCTTTTCTTACCAAAGTGAAAAAAGGGTGAAGAGCAGTGTGGTCACTTAATTATCGTCTCAAAACAGCTAAAGCGAGTGGATTGGCTGAGTCTGACACATCCCTCATATAGTAATACGTAAATGAGGACTCACAGTGCCATTGTGCAATGGCCATGATGTCCTCTAACGGAACACCACTGTAAAGGGCGGTCGAGGCGGCTATTCCTCTAACATCGTGTGCCCTTGCGCCTTGCACCTGGTGCCCAGTCGCCATCTCATGAGTAGTCTGAATGCATTCGACTACCCAACGAGAGATAGTATCCATGGATGCGGCGCCATAAGGCTTCTTATGGAAGATCCACAGATGTCTATCGTTCGTCCGTAACGAGTCAGTCCGTTTCCTGTACTTAGTCAAAGCACGGACCGGGCACCAGACACTGGCATCACGATCAAACCTTGTTAACGTCGGTATTATGATCGGTTTGCCGGGATATCTCAAAGATTGATTCTTTGACATAAACTCTGCTCTTGGCAGAAGACACAGACCCTCTCCGGAGACAATAAATCGGTCCCTCTCTGCCAAAAGCGCGTGGATCTCACTGCGCCTTCTAGCTGAGGAAGCTGCCAATAGAAAAACCGCCTTTAGAGTCAAATGCTTTAAACTAGCCGAACGCAACGGTTCGAAAGGGTGCTTGGCCAGTACATTAAGCACTAAAGATAGACTCCAGGCTGGAATGACTACCGTTTGTCTCGGTCGGAGATTGCAGGAAATGTCAATTTCCCTTTCTCCGAGATCTAACAATACTCACCATTCTGTTACTTCTGATATACAGCTGGCCCTGACAGCGGCTCTAGGATTATAGACTTAGAAAGCTTTACCGACTCCTGGGAACCGGGTACTCGGCTCCCAACTGCCGAGTACCCGTTTACCATAGAGCTCATATTGTTTGCATAGCCACCAAACAAGAGAAAACTATGGCTTGCCTCCGTGGGGCTGGGAGGCTGGGTCCGTAACAGAATGGTGAGTATTGTTAGATCTCGGAGAAAGGGAAATTGACATTTCCTGCATTCTCCTTCGATCAATACTCACCATTCTGTTACTTCTGATATACACCAGATTTGATCAGTAACCTGGTGGGAAGGGGCAAGCCATAAATGCTAATTTTGCCCCTTGGAGAAAGATTTTAGACTTCAAACTTGACTAACGGAGACCTAAAAGGACCATCAAGTTCACGGAACCGAATCACATTCGCGTCACAGCCCCCCCCCCCCCCTTTTTCCTCCTAAGAAAAGGGAGAGAACTAACGAACATGTATCTCGCCTGAAAACACAAATATGCCAAGAGGGTTAACTACTCCCTGCATATTCCATGTATTAGCCTGGGAATGAGCATGAATATATAAGATGAATGAACATGATACATATACATAATACAAAAAACTCTCACTTATTGAATTACCTTATGATAATTGGACTTCAGACGTACCGCCTCCAACCATTCACCGGTTCGGACATCAGTGACACAATCTGGTTGACATCCTCTCGCCTCACCATGCCTGCTTTAGGTTCTTTTCTTACCAAAGTGAAAAAAGGGTGAAGAGCAGTGTGGTCACTAACTATCGTTTCAAAACAGCTAAAGCGAGTGGATTGGCTGAGTCTGACACATCCCTCATATAGTAATCCGTGAATGAGGACTCACAGTGCCATTGTGCAACGGCCATGATGTCCTCTAACGGAACACCATTGTAAAGGGCGGTCGAGGCGGCTATTCCTCTGACATCGTGTGCCCTTACGCCTTGCACCTGGTGCCCAGTCGACATCTCGTGAGTAGTCTGAATGCAATCGACCACCCAACGAGAGATAGTATCCATGGATGCGGCGCCATAAGGCTTTTTATGGCAGATCCACAGATGTCTATCGTTCGACCGTAACGAGTCAGTCCGTTTCTTGTACTTAGTCAAAGCACGGACCGGGCACCAGACACTGGCATCACGATCAAACCTAGTTAACTTCGGTATAATGATCGGTTTGCCGGGATATCTCAAAGATTGGTTCTTTGACATAAACTCTGCTCTTGGCAGAAGACGCAGACCTTCTCCAGAAACAATAAATCGGTTCCTCTCTGCCGAACGCGCATGGATCTCACTGCGCCTTCTAGCTGAGGAAGCTGCCAATAGAAAGACCGCCTTTAGAGTCAAATGCTTTAGACTAGCCGAACGCAACGGTTCGAAAGGGTGCTTGGCCAGTACATTAAGCACTAAAGATAGACTCCAGGCTGGAATGACTACCGGTTGTCTCGGGCGGAGATTGCTCATTCCCTTCAACATCACATTTAACTGGGCCACCTCTGGACTATCCCTGTTGGCTAGACAAGGGATAACTGATGCCAAAGCTGACTTGTATCCAGCAACTGTGACGGGAGCTAGTCCTGAAAAGAACAGCTCACAGAGAAAGTCTGCTATTTGCTGAATAGTGGATTGAAAGGTATCAATACCCTTTTCTTCACACCAGTCTGCAAATCTGTTAACCTTGTTGTTATATGACTTGAAGGTTGACCTCCTTCTCGCAGTCGCGATGAAATCAGCAGCTTGTCGAGAAAAGCCTTCCGACGTGGAACGTTGTTTGATAACATCCACACAGTCAATTTGAACATTTCGGGATGCTCGTGTAGGAAGCGTCCCTTGGCCTCTTCATCAATACCTTCGGCAGAAGGATGGTGGGTGGGTACGCGTAAGCGTGCATCCCCCTCCAGCTTATCGCCAGAGCATCTGTATCGACGGCATTTGGATCTGGAATTGGCGAGACATAAGTCATGATTTGAGCATTTTCCCTTGTGGCGAACAGGCCCACGTTGGGTTTGCCCCAATGCTCGAAGATCCTTCGTAGAACTGGAGGGTTGAGGGACCATTTTGTTGGCAGAATTCTCTGTCTGCGAGACAAAGCATCCGCCAGAATGTTCAATCGCCCAGGAATGTGAGCTGCTTTCAAAACAACCGAGTAATTCCTGCACCATTGAATCATGTGCCACACTTTGATACACAGTGTGGGTGACCTGGTCCCGCCGTGGCAATTTATGTATGATACTACCGTCGAATTGTCCGACCGTATCAATATCACCTTGCCCCTGATCATCGGAAGAAACTCTTCCAACGCCAGTTCCACTGCCATCATTTCCAACAGATTGATATGCAGCTGGCTCTCCTGGAGAGTCCATGTGCCTGAGACCTGGTGTTCTCCCAGGCAGGCCCCCCACCCCTCCAGCGATGCATCCCTGTACACGGACAGCTGGGGGTGGGGTAGGTGCAGCGAAACCCCTACTAGGAGATTCTGACGCTTTTCCCACCATACAAGATGCGACATTATCGGCTCCAAAACTGGTACCAGTTTTGACAGGGGTTCTGTTCTGTTTCCACAGAGACATCAGATACAACTGGATAGGTCTTCGCATTAGAACAGCGTATGGGATCACCTGCTCCATGGAGACCATCATGCCCAGCATCTGAAGAAACCGCCTCGCCTGAATGTGGTTTCCCACTCGAAAACTCTTGAGGATGGCTAACAGAGACACCACTCTGGGCTCTGACGGGTAAACCCTGCCCTCCTCGAGATCGAATCGCATCCCCAAATAAACGAAATGTTGAGTGGCCGTCAACTCGGATTTCTCCTTGTTGACTATCCAGCCTAGATCTGAAAGTAACTTCAGAGTCAGAGCAGTATCCACCTCTAACCTGGCTGACGTGTCTGCTTTGATCAGCCAATCGTCAATGTAGGTGTGAAGCGCCACGTTATCTTTTCTGAGAAACGCTGTCACCGCAAGGACCACTCTGGTGAAAACCCATGGAGCTGATGACAGGCCAAACGGGAGAACAATAAAATCCTATACTTGATTCTGAAACGCAAATCTCAGAAACCTGTGACAACTCCTGTTCATCGGAATGTGGAAATATGCATCTTTCAGATCGATCGATAGACACCACATTCCCTTCCTCAATCCTGCCATTACCGACCTCGGCGTTTCCATCTGGAACCGAGGCGTATGGATAAACCAATTTAATGGCCTGAGATTGAGTACGGGTCTCCATCCCCCTGTGCTCTTGGGGACAAGGAACATATTGGAATAGAAGCCTGGAGTGTACTGGTTCGCTGGTTTTATTGCTCCCTTCAGAAGCAAACCCGACACTTCGTTTTGAATGGCTTCTAACTTGTCTGGTTCCCGTGGTATGGGTGTCCAGACAGGTGCCAAAGACAGATTCTGCGGCGGAAAGTCCCACCACTCCGGCATGTACCCCTGGGATAACAATCCCAGGACCAGACTATCTGACGTCACACCTCGCCAGGCCTCGACGAAACGCATGAGCCTTCCACCCACCATAGATGCCTCGACGTCTAACAGGGTTGTCTGGCTCGCGGCCCGCTACCCCCCCCCCCCCCTTCTTAACGAGAGAGAGAACCATTTTCGTCCTGGCTCGGCAGGTATAACTGGCACCGCTGTTCCTGTCGCACAGGTGCGGTCCAGGCGGATATGAAGGGAGCTTTCGTACCCTCAGGTACGATCCGCTCCCTTCTTTCCGCCCTTGGAGGACTTACCCGTACCCTTCCCCTTCCCGCCTCTAGGGCGATCCGGAGCAACATTGGGGAGGGTAGGGGCCTCCACAACCTTCCTGGCTTTCTAGGCCGGCGGCGGCTGAGAAAATCCAGATGAAGCAGAAGTCGCAGCAGGCTTAGCTTTCACCTTGCCTTTCTCCTTCTTCGAAGGTTGGCCAGCTAACGGCTTCCCTACAGCCCCTAGTGCGTGCGCTTGCCGCACTAGCTCCAGCTGTAGGTTTACCACCAACCGATTCTGCGCAATGCTGGCAGTGTCCTCTAGGATGGCCTGTGCCTGGCCACCGAAGATGCTAGGCCCTGTCAGGGGTGTCCCAAGAAGACGCTCCCTGACTGCCGTAGCCGGACGCATATGGTCAAGAACCATTTGCCTCCTGGACTTTGTCACACGCGCTTGCACCCTTGCCAGTGCGTCCATCGACAGCACCAAGCCGTCATTGACGCACGAAAGCGCCACAGGTGGCACAGGGTGGCCTGCCCCCACTTCAGCCCACACCGACTGAAGAAGGCAATAAGAATGGTTGACAGCACTCATAGCTGCCCTCACACCCTCATCGCATAGGGACAGGACTTCCTCCTGGTGTGCCTGGGACCTGTCCACAAGTGCCGGACCGGGGCCACCCGCTCCAGCACTCTGAACACCCAGAACCCATCGGCCACCCCCCCCGCGGAATACGACACCTTGCCCGCACCTCCCTGGAGGCCGCAGGGAGCTGGCCCTTGGTCGTAAGCTGCTTGCTATAAATAGCCTCCAGCAACTCCACGAACCGTGGATCCAGTCCAACCGACTGGATCCGGGCCGCGGGCAAGATCCCCGTCCTAATCGATGCAACCGACGGACTGGGCGCATCCTCCTTGGCTGTGGACGCTCCCACACCTGACGGACCGGCCACCGCTACTGGACCACACAGAGGTGGCCGCAGAGAGACAGAATCCCTCAGGCCGGAGCCCGATGGGACTGCCAGGGGGACATACGAGACGGCTCCCTCGGCGACCAGTCCAGAACCCTGTCCTAGGACAGGGTCTGTACCAGGCATGGGGAGAAACTGCCCCCCAACCTTCGGCAGCAGTGATGACACCAGCGTGGGAAGAACGCTATGCAGAAAACCCTGCATAGCCGGACCGAACCACGCCAGCGGTGCCATCTCCGCCACCTTCAGCTGGGGACGTGGAGCGCCCCCACCGGCCGAACCGGACGCTCCACGATTTACCTTCGCACCGCCTGACCCCGCGTCAGACCCAGCCACATCCTTCTGGGCAAGGAACTTTAACATCATATCCGCAGACCACACTGCACACACATTACACCTACTATCAAGGTTACATGGAGTACACCTAAAACAGACATGGTCCTTAAACAGGACCTGTACGAATTTGTGGCACTCGTCACATGATGGCGGGGCTGGCTTGGCCTATAAATAAGCACAAACCTACAGTAAGCAAGCAGAACGAGACACAGACGGAAGGCAGACAATTAATTTTCAAATAATTTGACCATAAATTAACTGTACCCTCCCGCACCCCACCCTGCAACGTTACAGCAAAGATCGCATTGATTATGACGACAAGAACGATGCGGGCATAAATACACCCATAATTGATCCTCCAGGATGTATAAAGGAACCAGGAATCATATCGCATAGCATTCGGGGTATATTTACCAATCAATATAAATTATACTCCTAACGAAAGCCGAAACGATATGTGAAGAAACAACAAAATGTAAACAAACTGCTGTAGCACACGGTAAAACCGCAGACCGCACATCTAATCAAGAATTTTGAAACCACCGATCATTGCAAACCGATCGTGATAACACGTAAACTTGAACATTCCAACGTTTCCGGTACCATTTTTAGTACGCAGCACCCAGAACAAGATGCGCGAATTAATGAAAAAAAATTTCTTCACATAAACATCCGAGCATCACGGGTGTGACGTCACCCGCTCGGATCCTAAGGAGAACGACGTCAGCCGATATTCGTGTTAGAAATACCGTAGCAAACACCTATTTTCATATCTGCCGATCGCCTGTTGGGGTTTAAAGAAGGCGATCATCCGGCATGTCTCGTTATTAACACACGTCCCAGATTCTTTGGGGTCAGAAATTGGAACATGCGACAACACGAAATTTAGAGACCTAAGTCTTTTAACTATGGATAATAAGG
Organism: Chaetoderma sp. LZ-2023a; assembly: GCA_034401795.1. Lineage (NCBI taxonomy): Eukaryota > Metazoa > Mollusca > Caudofoveata > Chaetodermatida > Chaetodermatidae > Chaetoderma > Chaetoderma sp. LZ-2023a. Next base: position 173,530,500 of record CM067369.1, on the reverse strand, counting down.
AATTATACAACCTGGTTATCATCGGCGGTATCCATATTATCCAATTATCCTTGCAAGAGAATCACTAGCTATCACTATCACGAACAAGACTTAGAAATTAATCCTGAATCTCTCCACTGCAAAAAGCATGTATGCTCTTGTTGCTATGCAAACAAGAATGAGCTCTATGGTAGACGGGTACTCGGCAGTTGGGAGCCAAGTACCCGGTTCCAAGGAGTCGGTAAAGCTTTCTAAGTCTATAGTCCTAGAGCCAGCTGTCAGGGCCAGCTGTATATCAGAAGTAACAGAATGGTGAGTATTGATCGAAGAACTGGTCCCTGACTTTCTTCAGAACCAAGGGAACCAGGATAGTTGGAGGGAACGCATATGCGAAGATTCCTGTCCAGGACTGAGACAGGGCGTCCACAGCCAATGCCTGATTGTCCGGAAAAGGAGACATTAAAGAGGAGATCTGGGCATTCAGAGAGGTCGTGAACAGGTCTACATGGGGACGATCCAGGAGGTTGAAGATCGCTTTGACAACCAACCTCTTTAACTGCCACTCTGTGTGGGCGAATTTGGAGGGGCGAGACAATTGATCCGCCAGAAAATTCAGACATCCTGGGACATGGGAGGACACCAGGAAAATCTGGTTCATGCGACACAACATGAGAAGATTCCACACCTCCAAACAAAGGAGACGACTTTGTGCCTCCCTGCTTGTTGATATAAGAGACTACTGTTGAATTGTCTGATCGAATCAAGATCTTGAGGCCCTGCACCCGATCCGACCAAGAAAGGAGCCTTCTTGACAGCCCACAACTCCAGAATGTTGATGTGGGCTGACGACTCCTCCAGGGACCACAGGCCTGAGACAGAAAGGGAACCCCAGACCACTCCCCATCCCTCCTGGGAAGCGTCTGTAAAGATGATCGCCTGAGGAGAAGACTTGACCAGAGGAACACCAATCAGAAGCAGAGAGCGATCCTTCCAGAAATCTAGGTGGGGACTTAAATGCTCTCTGACAGGGATCTGATGGTAAATAGAATGAATCGACTGTTTCCACAGGGACATTAGATACATTTGGAAAGGTCTTCTCATCAGCGCCGCCCACGGAATGATGTTCTCAACGCTGACCATCAAGCCTATCACCCGGAGGAAAAAGATTGCTCTGACCACGGCAGAGGATGACAGGATTTCCATGGCTACTAGGATGGCTTCTACTCTTATATATGAAGGGAAGACTAAGCCTCGACCTAGGTCGAAAGAAACACCTAGGTGGGTGAAAACCTGAGACTGAGCCAAAGATGATTTTTCTAGATTTATTACCCATCCTAGACTGGAAGCCAGACTGCAGACCTCTGGAACGATACTTGATAGAATTGAGGAAGATTCTGCTTTTAGTAACCAATCGTCTATATAAATGTGAAGGGGAATAGAATGACGGTGCAGAAACCCTGCAACTGCTGATACTAGGCGGGTGAAAAAGAAAGGAGCCGTGGTCAGGCCGAAAGGCATGCCTCTGAATTGCCATACCCGGCCGTTGAAAGCGAATCTCATGAACTTTCTGAAAGAAGGCCACCTGTTTTCTTGGGGACTAGAAGGAGAGTTGACTAGAAGCCCGGGTCTACTCTCCAACAAGGAACCTCTTCTATAGCCTTCTTTATACACATTGACTCCAATTCGTCTTCCAGGGCTCCCAACTTCTCCAGATTGGATGGAACTGGAGTCCATTTGGGCTGGCAAGACAGAGGAGGAGGCAGATCTATCCAAGACGGTGCATAACCCCAGCGGATTTGATCTAAAAGCCAGGAGTCCTGAACGAGGGCTTGCCAAGTCTCCAAAAACAGGCGCCCTCCTACTGGCACACTGGGAAGAAGGGACTGCACCGATAGATCCAAAGGTGGTAGAAGAGGAGGAAGGACTGGGAAGGGAAAGGCCTACCCGGGCTGAGGCCACCCCTTCAAACCCGTCTAGGTTGAAAACCTCTAGAGGACCGGCCTCTAGAACTAGATCTAGAACCTCGAGAGGAAAACTGACCCCTTCTCACCTGAGGAGGGGCTTGACGAACCTGGGCTCTAGGTCCATGTGAATGGATTTGAAACGATCCTCCTCTCCGGATCTGGATTGGGAAGGAGAGGACAGATTAGAGTTCGTGAAAATCCTTGACGGATAAGCCCCATACTCATCCGGCCTGAGACTCTTCCTCATGGGAGAGGAAGACAGACTCTTGACCGAGGAAGAGTCTCTTTTTGCTGAAGGCCTCAAAAGAGATATCTGATCACGCAGATCCTTAGCTGATCTAAGACGATCAGACTCCGCTCTAAGAATTGAAGTAGAATTTTGACCGAAGATATCCAGAAATCAGGTTACTCCTGAGAGAGTCCGAAATGTTCACCTCTGCAAGTTTCCTTGACCTTCTTTTAGAGGTGATGAAGCCTAAAGAATGGCAGACTGAATTCAAGGAACCTCTTGAAAGATCAGCTAACGAACGAAAAATTTCAGAAGGAATCTGACCACCCTTCTCCTGAGTCCTGAGAATAGCCTCAGAAAGAAGGGCCAAAAAATTAGCTGATTTTAACTGAGCACGACAGACAGACTCCCATTTAAAAAGGTCAGAAGACGATTCTACTTTAGAGGATTCCTTCAGATGCGAAGAAAGAACATCCCATGTCGGACCATTAAGAGATTGAGTAGAAGCCAATCTAATATAATCATCTTTCGGAACCTGCACCGGAGCATCTACCTTTGGAGTAAGAGAGAAATCTTTCGATTGGACATCATTAATGTAAAAATCTAACATATCTATGACCAAATTATCCACCGGAAGAACAGAAGGAGCATTAGATGAAGAGTCTGAAGATGAAAGAGCAGAACCGAATGAAGGAGGATTAATCAAAAATTCATCCTGAAGAGGAAGAGAGAGAGAAGAAGCTATCCATTGATGAGACTTAGACCAGTCATCCGGAGGCCCTCTCAGGATAGAACCTCTTCACTCTTCAGATCTCTGGCCCTGACTGATCGCGGAGTAGCTTTGAAAGGTGAGATGGAGAAGAGGAAGGAGGACAGAGGTCCGAGTCTAGGGAAGCAGAAGAATCAAAGATTCTTAGAGAGGAAGGAGATGATAAAGCTCTAGAGGTAGCGTCCGAGAAAGAGTCCAAAGTCAAAGGAGACTGAAAAGAAGGACTAACACCACAATCCTCCGGCTGATTAGAAGTGAAAGAGTAAGAATCCAAAGCACTAGCTGAAAATCTGGAAAGAATTGAAAATCTAGCTGAAATAATAGAGCGATGAAGAGATAAATCGTGGCTTACTGAAAACAAAGAAAAATCTAAGCCCCAATCAACTATCTGGAATTCTAATTCTGGAGAAAGAACGACAGAAACAATAGGATCCAAATGATCAAAAGCAGGAGAAGATGAAGAATAAGAAGGAAGAGTAGAGACAGACGGAAAGGAAGAAGAACGGATATGAGAAGAAGAAGAGTTCTGATGAAGAGAAGCCGGAATATGAAGAAAACCTGGAGGAGGAGAGATAGTTGAAGGGTGAAAGAGAGAAGAAGAATTAGAAACATGGGAAGACGAAAAATCCCTAGCCGATAATACAGAGGAAGAAGAAGAAGAAGAAGAATGATGACTACTACCCTTCTGAGAACCTGCCTGAGAGAAAGGAGGAGAGGAAGAAGAATGAGAGAGTGATACTACATCCCGAAAGGAAGGATGAACAAAATCTGAAGAAGGAACAGACTGAGAAAGAGAAGAACGATCAGGATAATGCCTATCAAAAACGGGAGGAGCGGCGCGAAAATAATTAGAATCAGAAGTAACAGACCTATTACTAAAATGGGAATCTGAGTTAGTCGGCAGCTCATAATTTGATACGCAAAAAGTTGTTCCAGCAGGAACTGAAGCACCGAGACCGGAAATAGAATGCTTCACATCTCTTAAGCCGGAAGCAGATAGACTGTCACTAGAAGCGGAAACGGAAAAAACGGAACCGGAAACGGAAGTCGATTGCAAGGACGGGTCTAACCGACCCGGACATGCATAAGTCGAACCGGAAGTGTCTACACTACCGCCAGAAACGGAAGTTAACAAAACGGGACTGGAAAAAGAGGATGTATGCAAAGCCGGATCCAACTGACCCGGATATGCATTCTTCCTACCGGAAGTAGCAACACTACTACCGGAAGAGGAAACTGGCAAACCGGAAACGGAATGATGCATAGAAGGGTCCAACAGACCCGGATGTACATTCCTCCTACCGGAAGTAGCAACACTACTACCGGAAGAGGAAGCCGAAAAACCGGAAACGGAAGTAGACGAATGATGCAAGGCTCCAACAGACCCGGAACCACATTCTTCCTACCGGAGAATCGGAAACTCTATAGCCGGAAACGGATGAACCGGAAACGGAAGTTGACGAAAAAGCCAGATTATCATGAGTCACCGGATGTTCAACCAAGCCAGAAACAATCACGGTGCTCATTTCCGGATGCCCGGTAAAACCAGAAGACAATCCGGACAGCAAACCTGCTTGCCCGGGCAAGCCAGGAGCAGAGACGGGAGCAGAGGCGATCGGCGATCTTAATACATTCCTGGCAATCGGTATCACTGAGAAACGAACTTTGGCATGTGATGAAAAATTGGAAGCTTCCGCCACCGATGCCATCGCTTGAGGATTATGCTGATCCTCAAGACTAACATGGTCTTTGGCCTGGCTCCTACCAGAGGATGACTTACCCGGCTTCTTTCTCGAGTCGCCGGATTTAACTTTCGGAGACGTAATCTGTTGCCTAGATGTCACGGAAACCGGCTTACCCCACTTGCGTGAACGAGACTGGGGGCTGAATTTGGAGTCTGACGACTCCTCTTTAGCAGCCTTAATTGTGGATGAAATTCGTTCGTCTAAAGACTTAGTTAATACGTTAGCAAAGGATTCGAACCTGGCGAATAACACGCCATAACAGGATCTGAGATAGAAGAGCTGCCCCTCCCCCTCCGTTGTTGAAACCGACGTATTAACAGAGGTAGAAGCCTTAGTACACTCAACAACGGAGGGAGAGCGACCTGAGGGCAATGCAGGCTTAACGACAAAATCTTTGAAGAACGATTTAGATATGACTAATGGCCAACCCTTACAAATCCCACACATTTTTTGAGGGGAGCAGGAGGTACACCTCAGGCAAACGTGGCCCGCATAGTCATTAGCGTGAAAACGATCACACTTGTTTGACGTACATTTTACTTTCTCAGAAGATAAGGACACTTCCTATAAAAAATACGAAATGATAAGAAATAAAGCAGCTAGCTTTGATAAAAAACTAATGAGAAAATCAACAGAGGATACGTCATAGGCGTACTTAAGAAAGTGACGGAAGAAGGGAATCATAATGATTCCTGAATGATGATGTTTGAGAGCACTAGGAACTACGTTAATAGGAGTGGTATTGGCTATTTTATAACATGGTACTCTTGATGGTATATAATAGGCATGGTTACTCTAACCTCGAAAATGGGAGTAGTGACACGAAAACTGGTAACTCAAAAACTAGAGTTACAAACACCTCTAAAACACCATGACATAAAAGTTAAACATAACTTAGGAAGGATTGATTTCATGGTAGGCATGATTCGACGTCAAATATAGTAATAACTGAAAACTTTCAGAGCAAAGCTAAAACCTTTATATCAGATTGATAGCAGGCAAACTGTACTGCTAGCAGAATATTTGAAAAGTGAATCAGTTTTCACATTTGTGACCTACTGTGCATGCGCGAGCGTGCTTAGTGACAAGCGTCACCAAGGAGTGAGTACAGATTGGTGCCAGTCTATTGTAAGGCTAATGTAGGGGGGTCCCTCTTCCAGAAGCCTGGTTGAGGGTCTACATGGTGATGGTATTGGCATTAGGGTGTATGTAAGCGAGCATAAGAATCTTATTCTGATAGCTAAATGCAGATATTTGATTTAGCAAGTAGTGATTGAACAGTAATGGATGTTTTTGTGGTGTAATAACAACAAGTGTTTTGCTTAACAATTTCACCGACAAATCCCTGAAAAAGTAGATTTTTTTACGATACAAAACTTATTTTGTTGAATATTTTGAAATTAATTTGACTGGAAGCCATTGCTGCATGATACAGTTTTCCTGTATGGTCCCCTTGAAAATGAGATATGGGGAATTCATCAGTGAAAGTGCTAACAGTAGTCAATGTGGCAGGCGAGAAGACTATCTTTCAAAATGTACCACTGGAGTGACTGACTGCACTGGCCAGTTTTGGTCAGCTTGACCATTAAAGGGCCACAGAATGAAATATTTTAACCTCGACATGTGTCTCCATTCATGGCAGGAATATAGGAAGGCTGCTGAAATGATTTGAAAAAATTATTTGAAAGTAAGGCAGCAATAACTTCAAATCAAATTCTTTGCAAATACTTAACAGAATAGTTCTCTGGTAAGTCTGGTGAAAAAAATAATATGTATTTAGTATTGTATGGGTAGATAATTATGATACTTAGTCATTTGCATGTATACATACGCAGAAGCTTCATGGATCTCGGTACCATCATACACACCACACCCAGACAAGATCTGAAAATAGGCAAAAGCACAAGAACTTGAGAAACTAAAAGACTCAATATTAACCATTTAATGGTCAAGCCGGCCAAAACCAGCCTCGGTAGTGGTCTAGAGGAATTTCCATTTGCAGGACAGAATAGGCCTAGTTATGAAAATTTTCCATTGGAATGACTGGCTTGATAATCGAGCCAGTCATTCCAGTGATAAATTTTCAAAACTTGTCATATTTTTGCCTGCAAAAGGACATATCCTGACATGACCGAAGAAAAATTTCAATATTAGTGGAAAATATTGACCATTAAAGGGTTAAATGACAATCTGATATGCCATCATTCATCACTTATATCCTGGGAGAGAGAAAAAATCAATTATATCCAGGGAGAGAGAAAAAATCAATTATATCCAGGGAGAGAGAAAAAGGGAGGTAGGGAGGGAGGCAGGCATGGATGGAGGGAGAGATTCAGAGGGAGGGAGGGGGGAGGAGGAGGAGGAGGAGAGAGAGAGAGGGAGAGGGAGGGAGGGGGAGAGAGGAGAGGAGAGGAGGGAGGGAGGTAGGGAGGGAGGGAGGGAGAAGGGGGAGCCTTCTTGAGCCACCAACGGTCCCTCAAAATCTGGCCACAAATTCGCTTAGCTAGAAACTGGTACACTGACCAGAAATGGATAAAGAATTCATGAACATGATAATCATCCCTGAAACTAATTATAGTTCTAGAATTATCAAATGTCAATGATACCCACAACTCAAAAGTAATATTTGCTTTGTTCACATGACATTCCCCACTAAAACCAACAACAACGTACTCGATGTGCTGTATCTTTGATCATGATAAAGATATTATAAGTATCAAGAATCATCATTATTCACCACATTTTTCGAAGAAAAGTGAGCTTATGCCGTGCCGCCATGTCTGTCTGTGCGATACTAAATGTGCGTGCGTGTGTGTAATAATAATAATAATAATAATAATAATAATAATCTTTATTTGACGACGGTAAACCGATCAGTTACAGGTAGCTGGTCTTCCCCGGGGCTTTGAGACTATACTTAGTCCTATTTACATTTATGTACACAACTTTGATATATACAATATACACATTTTATTTATTTATACAATATACAAATATACAACATTTTAACCCTTATGGTGCTGTTCTATAAGATGTCAAAATAGTAATAAGTGTGCTGATTGAAGTCAAGTGTACATTTTGAAAACTCTTTTATCAAAGCTGTTGTATCTTGCTCACAGAAAAACAGTTTTCAAAATGAACACCAGCTACCATGCTGTATTTAATGAAATAATTTACATTTATAGCTCAGCAGCCTGAGGATTAAAATAGGAATTACTTTTATACGATGATTTAACTATCTGATATGTAACTGTCTGTCTGCTGCAAGCCACCAGGCCATGATTTCAACAGGCAGCAACTCCAGACCTGCTGAAATTATCTCGGAAACAACTCAACCAAAAGTTGGTGGTGGCTTAATTATCTCCCAACAACTGTAGGATGAGCTGTCTCCAAATCATTCAACATAACCAGAGTTAAACCCTATGGAAAATGTAGTCTACAGGAATTCAGCAGGGAGACATTTTACCCTTTTCACCTACAAGTCCCTGAAAAAGTATTCTTTATAATATAAAAGTGTGTGAATTAATTGACAATTTTTCTGAAACTGTTGGATGGAATTCAATCCAATTTGATATATGAGAGTTGCCAATATCATTGTCGAGTGCAAGATGCCATTTACATTTGGCTCTGCTTCTCCACCTTCGTAGGGGTGGGTGGATGGGTGTGTGTGTTACATGGTCAAAGCAGTGAATGTGCGAATTTCTGATGGCACGACCGTGTCATCAGAAATTCGCATATTCACTGCTTTGACCATTTAACACCCCGAGCTGTCGAATCATCTACTATCTAGTGTTCACAAACTGTTGCTGTTTATGACAGAAAAACACATTTCAGCAACATTGTTTACAAAAGTCGACATAAATTAATTTTAAGACAGCTCTCAGTATTATTCACTATTAATTATTAAATCTTACCACTGCAACTTTAGCTGGCATTGCTCCACTAGAGTGAATATTATTATGACAGAAATACGCCTTCCTAGAAATGAACTGCAAATGAATCACTCTTTTTACACAGTGCATTATATATCCAATTTATATCCTGTTGTAGTATCCTGTTTGTCAATCCCCTGTTAGTAATTAGCATAAGGAATCTATTATTAACCATGCCTGTATCAATACAAATGACAGATGTTTTTTTCTATACAGATTTACCTCCCTTGTCAGGGACACCAACTACATTGCAATTTAGTAAAAATGTTTTCGTCTAAGTTAATTTTCCCACTACTGCGAAATGTGAGTATAGGTGAAATACTGTTGGCATATAGCGGAATCTAAAATAGACCAATTTCTAAAATAGTTGAGAGAAAGGCTGCTATAGAAATAGCAACATTTGTTAAAACACCAGTTTCCGTGGTGGCAGGGTGTTGGGAATTTCCGGACACATTTCTAAGCGGATGCAATTAAGCTGATAAGTATTTGCTTAGGAAATTGAATTTTTTAAATACCTTTGGTAAATACTCAGGACATCCTGTTCTATTTATACGGAGCTCTTAACGCCAGCAAATAATACAGACCATGTGAATATGCGGAAGCAGTTGTGTTGACTTTTCCTTTTTGCTGTGTCATGTACTCATGATTCAATGTCATGCGCTTTAATCCTTAATTTTATTATTACGTGCCTCAATTTTAAGACTATTGGCTAAGTGGGTTATCTTAAGATTCAGGATTAACTATTTAAAATTATGTTGAAACTCATTTCATTGGACCTGGTTGTCGTCCAGCCATACAGCAACAGCTCCCGGTCAAATTAGTTTCAGAATATTCCCTGCTTAATTATCATTATGATAATAGTAATTTTATAGTTTCTGGTCTGTAATGGTTAAATGGTATTATGGGTACAGGATCTTATTTGTATCACGTCCAGTCATGTCATGTGTACAGATCAGTTCCTGAGAAGGAACACGCCTGCGGTTTCAAACAGCTATTTATAACAATTGCTCCTTTTTGTGTTCTCCCACACTCGTTGTTTTGGTGACATCTTCAAAACATGTTTATTTCAATAGATACATCGTTTTTACACACAATTTAAAGATTTGATCAAAATGTAGCAGAAATAAGTAATTATTTTACCTATCTTTTTATTTGATGTGTGAAAAACGTGTTTTCACTATTACTTTTTTGAGTGTCCATTAAAATGTTCATAACTGGTAAAGAAATGAAACAAACTGTTCCAGTTTCCGCGTCAGACAACATATGTCAGTAGAGCTTCAGATAAGCAGCTTTTTTGCGTAAATACGCAAAAATATATTTAAAAACCCCAATTTAAATCACACATCTAGCTTATTAAAAACGCAATCCAATTACCAAATACGCAAAATATTGAATAAGTCAAGTGTATACATGATTCCTATCAAATTCTTAAACGTGTATCCATTATGGGGATCAGATCAAACCTGGGTATCTGTTATGGGGATCGGATCAAACCAACCTGCAGTACTTGCTATAATCATTATAGTTATTATAAAGAAGAATTTCGTTATATAACGGAATATGCTTTCCCATTTGAAAACAGCCAATTTGCAGAGAATGACAAATCCATAGATCTATAAACCTTAGATAGCATGCAACAGGACCACTAACTTCATGACGGTATAACTATCAGCATTGCATATTTAAAAAAGTATCTAACAGAAGGTTGTTGTAAGGCAGCAACAACCTTATGTCAAATAGTTTCCAAAATATTTAACAGCGATCCTTTTACTCAAGATATTTCTCACCAAATTCTGATATATTGTAGCCGCTTGTCTAAATATAGCTCTCCTATTTCCTAGAAATTGCTGCTGCTGACTTCCTCATTACTGGAAAATCCCGTAGCACATGTCGTCTGCAAAGTGAAAGTGAACTGAAACTGTGAAACTGCCTCGTTACTGGGAAAACCCCTACCTTGTCACCCGCACACTTCAATACATAGTCAACCCTCTTGTTTTGGGTGTCATTAAGATGGTGGTTCTTTGATGTACAGGTGTAATTCTTTACAAATTAAAGCGTATTTTGTTGAATATTTTGAAAATATATTACTTGAAGCTGTTTCTGCCTTAGGGTTTCCAGTCATAATGAGTCTGTCATTCTATTGGTAAATTAAAAAAAATAATCATCTTTAGGTCTGCAAAAGGACATCTTTATGAGAAAATTAAAATTTTTGTGAATACATTTTAGGGTTACAGGGTGGTGGTGGGTTGGGGTGGGCTGGGCAGGGTTGCTCAACTAACAACAATGTACATGTAAGATATTCATTTGTTTGTTTTGCGTTAGGTGCATGGTTTTTTGGATGATGTTTGGGTGTGTTGTTAGGGGGTCATACTGGCCGATATACATTTGACTCATAAGAGTCAGATAATGACCCCTATCTTTTACTACTGATGGGCCATTGGCCCCACTAAATGAATTTCTTCGCAGATCCGTGCTGTAGAAACTGCCTATGACCTAAAACTTTTGACTGGATTATAAGCATCAAACTATAAAAGTAAGGGAAAATAGAAGTGAGAAAATTTGTTTGCCAATTGTAATTAATGTCATGCAGTGTGGGATTGTGCTAGGAACATCTTTTAATGCAGTAAAGAAAACAAAACAAAGATTGTCAGTTGTTACAGACTAGCACAGTTGCCTAATTTTTAATTCATTTCATAAGTCAACGTAAGAAATGTGGATTTCATATATACATCATAGTGATCATACATGTAAAACAGCATGAATGACTTGACCCACTCTACATTTATATCAGAGACAGTATGACTGTATGATAATATCAAATGATTTGATATTGTCATACGGACTCAGGCTGTCTCTGATGCAAGTGTGGAGTGACTCAAGTGATTCTGATAGACTGATACCTTAATCAGACTCAGAGCAGTCACAACTCACAATTGAAACATATATAATACATTGTTTTCACCGGGTCGCTCACATTGGCATAGCCAGGAATTTCTGAAAGTGGGGGCCTAGCAGCAAACGGGGGTGGGGGGGGGGGTGGGGTCCGGGGAAAAACTTAGAAATCTCGATGCGCTCAGAGGCCATCTCCTGCATTTTGAGTGGTGAATATGCCCCATCCAGTGGGCTGGAAATTTATCTCATTTTACCCAATTTATTCAGAAAAATCAGGTTCTACACATAATGCATGTATGCCTAAGTTATGACTGGTTGTAAGATCGTATGTGTAGAGTTTGACTTTTCAGAGGAAATTTATTAAAAAAGAGGATATTATTCTCTCTTTAAGCATAGTTTGATACGGTCTTCCAAAAATTTTTGAAATCTGTTGCTCTTAGTGGGTGTTAACTTGAAGAGGTTATTGAAAAGGGAGATAACTCTAACCTTGGTATAAAAAGGAATAATACCATCAGCATCTGTTACATGGGGACTATAAAAATCAGAGTTTAATAGCGACCTTGAATGAATTTGCGTATTTTGTTTCTAGCAGAACGATTGGTGTCAAATGGAATATAAACCTAATCATGCTATAGGCCTATAGGTAAACTTGTAACTATTGATAAACATTCATGTACGGCTTTCTTAAAATTGAAGTTTCTTTCCCTCTTTCTTTTTCTCCTTTTTTCTTTTCTTTTCTTTTTTTCACTTTTTTATCTCTGTTTTTTATATCAAAGAGTATTAGGGAGGTAAGTATCAACTCTCTCGTGAAAAAAGAAATCCTAGATTTCGTTTATTTTCTAATTTCCTTGAAGAGGACTGATGGACCCATCCCCAGTAGGGGCGCCAAAAATTAGGTCTGACCTAGGGCGCCATCTTACCTAGGACCGGCACTGATGAATTGTTCAGTAGCATAAATGATAAGTATTCGGTTTCACCAAGTCGCTCTTAGGGAGGCTGAACATTTTATCCCAAAATCAAGAAGATTCTGTGTGGTGCCATGGGAAAGCTCCCACCTAAGTTTGGTGACGCTCGCCCCAGTATAACTTCAGTTGTCGTACTGGCTGCACCAATGCATGGATTCACGCACACATGCACTATTTAGAATGTAAAATTTTTGTTGCCTCGTATCTATATACATGTATGATAAGAAGCATGTATTATATTTTTGTATTATAACAGCAGTCATATAAATCAGTAAAAGCATTGCGATGTTGTGGAAGATGGTTACATACGACCCGGGTAGTGTCTCAGCTCTCGCCTCACCTGGTGGTACCTGATAACCTTCATACTATAGCATCTCCTCCTCTGGATCTGCTCTCAGATGATGAGAAAATGATGAAAGAAGCGGGTATCTAAGAATATTCATTAAATAAAATAATATTAAAATCTTTGTGTTACTTGGCTCACTGCTGCAAGCCACTAGACAATAAATTCATTGACCAAAAACTCTTGACTAGCTGAATATTTTGAAAACAATTTGACTGAAAGTTGTTGGTAGCTTAGCCACCAACAACCTTCAGTCAAATTGTTTACAAAATATTTAGCAAATATAGAGATATAAGCCCAAGTATATCATGTCTGCAAAAACTTTGCAGTTAGATGGTTATGGAGAAAATTTGATCATGCAATAACACAAAGCTGATGTGATATTTACATGGTATTTATTATTATTTATTTTTGTATGGATATGCACTAAGCGTTAAATTTCTCATGTCCCACTAAATTGACTACATAATTTCAAAATATTCAACAGCTTTTCTGTCTACTTAGTCTTGAAATTGAGATGTTGAAATTTCAAGGGTTAACTATTTCACCGACAGATCCCGGAAAAAAGGAAATTCTTTACGAAACTTATTGTTGGAATGTTTTGAAATTAATTTGACTGGATTTCCAGTCAAATTAATTTCAAAATAGTCAACAATTTTCCTGTATGGTTGCCTTGAAAATGAGGTATATGTGGAATTGATCAGTGAAATGGTTAAGACAACTACAAATGTACCTGATGTATGTAATCCAATTTACTGATGCTTTATATATTCAGAATCCATTGTCTCTGTTTTATAAATAATACTTAACATATTTCCAAAACAAAAGGAAAAACGTACTGTTGAATATTTGAACATAATTGGATCGGAAGTCATTGCTGCCTTATGTCTTCTAATCCAATTATGTTCAAAATATTCAACAGAACATTTCTTACATTGTGTTCAAAATTGTTTTGTTTTGGAAACATAACTTATTTATCAGTTGTAGAAAAAAGTTGCATAACACGTGCAAAATAAGTCCCCATGAATACGTGTTATACATTAAGTCTGTGCACAATCCAGCCTTTCAGGTGCTGTTTATTTTACGATTTCTTATTGATAATCTCCATTGATTTTTTTTTAAATTTACCACTAGAATGACCGTAATCGGTTATCAAGCCAGGAATTCTATTGGAAAATTTTGAAAAATAGTTTTGATTTGCAATTGGACATTTCTCAAGACTACTGCGGAAGTCAATTTTGGCTGGCTTGACTGTTAAAAGGTTAACTTTAATTGGCATACTAGTCAAAACCAGCCTATGAACATTTAAATATCTGCCTATTAAATGTCCATTTACAGACCAAGAGAATACAATAGCATGACTATCAATATTCAGATGGTTACTACTTGGGTCATGGTGTTTTAGCTCACCTGGCCAGAATGGCCAGGTGAGCTTATGGCATGGCGACCATCCATCCATCAGTCATCCGGTGTCCATCCGTCAACTTTTGCTTAAAAAGCTACTCATTAACCGCTTGGCAGATTTCATCCTAATTTGGCTGGAAGGACCCTATAGGGGTAGGGTTCAGAAATTGTGTACAGAATTTTGATTGGTCAATTTTTTTGGTGCCCATCTTGAATTTTCTGAAAAATTGCGGGAAATCGTTTAAAATGCTACTCCTCATTAACTGCTTGGACAATTTCCACCGGGCTTAGCTGGGAGGATAGTACGCTGGTAGCTTTCAGAACTTGTGTACCGAATTTTGAGTGGTCAATTTTTCCACCGGCCATCTTGGATTTTCTCAAAATTTCTAGAAATTACTTAAAAGCCTACTTGTCGATAACCATTGGGCCAATTCAAACAAACTTGGATGAAAGAACCCTAGCGTGGGATCCGTCAGAACTTATATACAGAATTTTGATTGGTCCATTTTTACAGCAGCCATCTTGAATTTTCCAAAAAAAATAGTGGGAAATCATTTAAAACGCTACTCCTCATTAACTACATAAGCAATTTCAACCAGACTTGGCTGGAAGGATACTAACTAGGCTGGTAGGTTTCAAAACTTGTATACGGAATTTTGATGGGTAAATTTTCCGGTGGCCATCTTGGATTTTCTGAAAATTTCTGGAAATCAGTTAAAAGGCTACTCATTAACCGGTTGAACGAGTTCAAGCAAACTCGGCTGGAAGGACCCTAAAGTGGTATGCTTCAGAGCCTGTATATAGAATTTTGATTGGTCAATTTATTTGGTGGCCATCTTGAATATTCCGAAAAATGGCTGAAAATTGTCTACTCATTAACTACTTGGGCGATTTCAACCAGACCTGCTAGAACGAGCCTAGAGCGGTAGGCTTTAGAAGTTGCATGTAGAATTTTGATTGGTCAATTTTTCTGGCGGCCATTTTGGATTTTATGAGTATTTTGGGAAATCAGTTAAAAGACTACTCCTCATTAACCGCTAGACCGATTTCAACCAAACTCAGCTGGAACAACCCTAGGCCCGTACATTTCAGAACTTGTATAGAGAATTTTGACGGCTTGATTTTGATGGTGGCTATCTTGAGTTTTCCGATAAATGGAAATTCATATAAAATGCTACTCCTCATTAATCGCGTGGGCAATTTAAACTAATTTTGGCTGGAAGGATCCTATTGTCATAACCTCTAGAATTTCTATTCAGAATTTCGATAGGTCAATGTTTTGGTAGCAATCTCTGCCTTTCTGAAAGTTTTCCGGAACCATTTAAAAATGGTATTTCTTCAATCAATAACCTGATTTCAACACAACTTGGGTGGAACGATCCTATGATGGCAGGCTTCAATATATTAAACAAGAATCTTGATTGGTCAATTTTTTGGTGGCCATCTTGGATTTTCCGAACATCAGGTGAGCGCCACAAGCCCTTGGGCCTCTTGTTCTGGAATAGATTAAAGTGAAATTTGCTTGCATCATGACCAAAACTGTCCTTTGCCAGTGGTCTTAAGGAATGTCCATTTACAGACCAAGAGAAGACGGTTTTTGAAACTATACCACTGGAATAACTGACAGATTTCCAGATCTAAATTTTCAAAGACAGTCTTATCTTGACCTGAAAACTGACATTCTCTAAGCAAAGATTTAAATTTTCTTGACAAACCTCGACTATTAAATGGTTAAAATGTTTAAAACATTTGTTTATGGTCATATGATTTGTTATTTTTGCTATCACTGTTGCAGTTGCGAAACTGGCAGCCGAACGAATCCAGCCATTGGTCAGACGGATGGACGACAGTTGCAAATTGGATCAGACTGTTATTGATGCTTTGTTTGAAAATGGTGTAAGGTCTGCCAGTGCCTTAGTATACTATCTCACTGAGACAAATATATGTATTACGTGTACAATGTAGAATTCAGTTCTGTATAATACTGTCAAACTTGACTTGTACCATAGCGTGGTCACTAAAGAGAGGTGGTCTTGCGGCGCAAGTCAGTCAGTGCCCGGTTACTTCAAGTTAAACTTTATTTAACCCTTTAAAGTTTAACTCTTTAACCCTTTAACCCTCAAATTCCTGAAAAAGTATATTCTTTACAATATGGAATTTATTCTGTTGAACATTTTGAAATTAATTTGACCATAACCCGTTGCTGCCTTAGGCAGCAACGGGTTCTAGTCAATTAATTTCAAAATATTTAAGTTTTCCTCTATGGTTGCCTTGAAAATGAGATATGGGGAATTTATCAGTGAACGAGTTAGTGGTAATGTCGGCCAAAATTAACCTCTGAAATGGCGTTGAGGAATGGCCATTTGCCGGGATTTTTTTACAATTTATTACTAGAATGCCTGACTTAATGATCAAGCCACTCATTCCAGTGATCAATTTTCAAAAATAGAGTGCTGATCGGCAAATAGACATTTCTCCACTGCAGAACCATATTTTGAGTGTTAATGGATTCGATCTGAAATTGACCTCTGCAGTCGACTCCGATCAGTCATTCAAGTGATCAATTTTCAAAAGTCGCCTTCCCATGGCCAGCAAATAGACATTCACTAATTAAAGATGTAAATTGTTTTACCAATTTTGAGCATTACAGGGGTAATGTTCAAGGCATCCCAAAACAGCTGCTGTAGTGTTCTTGAGAAATGTGCATTTGTATTGCAAGAGAAAAATATTCAACAAAATTCACTGCTGGAATGATATTCTATTGATACTTTTTCAAAAATATTCTCTTGACCTGTAATTTGATATTTATTAATGCATAGTAACACACGTCACCTCCTCATTCTTTGCGTATCGGACTACATTTGTACATCAGTAATGGTCTAAAACTAGCTGAAACTCCTCTGTCTTCAACGCTGCATTATAAGGGAGCTTACTCTTGAGTCTGAATATGAGGAATCCCTGCTGAGTTATATCCCTTGTGCTGTGATTACCATCCTGTACGTTGTTAGTACGTGACATAGATCAATCAATACTTGTTTCAATTCACAGAGTCAAACAACTTAAATTTTCTCTACAATTTTTTATGAATTGCCTTTATCATGTTTATAATTTATATGTTTGGTAGTTTTGGTGGATTAAATATTATATTAATATGAAAACACAGAGGAAATTGTTTAGTGCAAAGATAAGTGTCATTGTTTACTTAAACTTTATCAAATTTTTCTTGTCACGACAGATCAGAATATGAAACCCACAAATGTCGTGCTTCCTCAATCATCCTTTGCGATGGACACATTGATTTTACCGTGGGCAGACCGTTATGTTTATGCATTCACTCCCACCATTTTTATACCCCGCCAAAAAATTTGAACGAGTGTTGGGGGTGGGTGGGATTGGGGGGGGGGGGGGGGGTTTGCTGTGTGGTGGAGGCAGAGTGTTCTCCGCATGATAACTCCGTTTCCATTTGTCTGATTACTTTGAAACTTTATAGGGAGTGTTGGTCTGGGCAAGAAACCTATTGAAATTGACGATCATCCAAAATCCAAGATGGCCATCGGTGAATGGTGAATATGTGCCTAGCACCTGTGCTTTTTTTTTTGTGTGAATTATGAATTTGAAATTTTTACTTTTCAAATAGCTTCTAGGAATCGAAATAGCTGCAGAGTATGGTGGTACAGCATCGACTTTCTTTGTGGCGAATCTTGTTATAGAAGAAATTGCTCGTGTAGATGCATCGGTCGCGGTTCTTGTGGATGTTCACAACACACTTGTAAACCGTCTCATTGGTCAGCTCGGGACGGAGGAACAGAAACAAAAATACTTACCCAAGCTTGCTACAAGTATGGTATGTATCTATTTTAGCTAATTATACCCCCACTACGTATAGCTGGAGTATTATGTTTTCATCCCGTTAGTATATCCGTCCGTACATCCTAAAAATCTTGCTGCTGCAACTCCTAAAGTTTGAGAGAATTATTTGAAACTTGAGAAGATGATTGTACACAACCAAAAGATATACCTTATGTTAACATTTTTTCATCAGTCCATTCCATCTGTCCATAGGTACATCCATCGGTCTAGATCTCAAAAATGCAACTCCTACAGTTTGAGAGGGAATTGTTTGAAACAATGGTCCCAAACTTGGATTCATGCATGCGTATAATAAGAGGGCATCACATGATGACCTTGAGGTCAGAAGGTCACGGTTACTGTGACATTGGTAAAAACATTGCTTTTTTCAATATTAACCTTTGCATTTAGCTCAACTTAGCAGTTGATTTTGTTTAAGTACGCTGGACTCAATCTTGGACACATGCGTCCTAACAATTGGAGGGCATCATGCAATGATGTTGGGGTCAAAAGGGCAAAGATCAAAGTTTTTGTGAACTTAACTGTTCATATCATGTTGTGTTAATGAGGCTGCATCCAAACTCGGACACTTGATAATGAGAGGGGATGTTACAATGTCTTTGTGGTCAAAACGTCAATGGTCATTGATAAATGTATTTATTAGCCTTCTAAGTTTATTTTATATTTGAAGTCAAGCTTCATCGTTCATTGCAAAGTCGAGCGTCATGGTTGCATTGTAACCACATTTCTGGTTCTAGACTTCTATGCTTTAGAGTCCTATGCAAAGCAGCGGATGGCTCAACATAGTGATCCAAATTGAATCTGATACAACAGTATCCATACGTATCAATATGTTATGTAGTTACTTTACATTTGACATAAATGTTCACTAATCACTAGTGATTGTTGTTTTATGACAGTTTTACATTGTTCAACATTATGCACAGGTCAGCTCATTTTGCCTCTCGGAAGCAAGCTCTGGTTCTGACGCCTTCGCTATGAAATCTCGTGCCGATAAAACCGGCGATTATTACACACTGAATGGAACCAAATTGTGGATCAGTAATGCGGGTCATGCTGGTGTCTTTCTAGTCTTTGTCAATGCCCAGCCAGAGGCGGTGAGTAGGAAATTACAATACATTTATGATGCTACATTCTATTGTCTTTCTGACACATTAGGTACTGAATTGTTGAATTATGATATGAGTTTATAGGGGTAGAAATGTTTGCCTGTCTACCTATCATTCACTTGTGGATTTTGCTGGTGACGGTCATAAAGAAAATCTACCTGTCACAATTCACCTTTCCAGAGTATCCATCCATCATCTGACCTCGTATGACGTCATAATGAGCTCAGCGCATGTATGATGATGTCACAATCATTACGTCACAAAGGGTTCCCTATAGACCGTCATCAAATCTCAGAGTCCAACACGTTGTATGAATTGTATGTCTGTAATTCTTTGCTATTGAATAAACATGGTGTTGAATATTTTGAAACTAATTTGACTGGGTGCTGTTGCTGCCTTAGGCAGCAACAACACCCAGTCGAATTAGTTTCAAAATATTCAAAAGCTTACCTGTGTAGTTTTTTAGAAATTGATAGTCAGGTTGTTCAGAGATAAAATCGATCCCAACACGAGCGAGATGTGGGTGGAGCTTAGCTAGAGATGGGCGGGGCATAGCTAAACGGAAAAGGTCCATTGTTGGGCTCTACATCAGTAATTTTAGAATAAATTGTACAGTTTATTAACCCTTTGAAACCCTATTATCTATAAGAGACAGACAGACAGACAATGACTGGAGATCTGTTGAATATTTTAAGAATAATGAGCCTACAGCAGCGATGGCTTCCTTTCGAATTATTCTCGAAATATTCAACACCTCCCCATGTTGTTTCCTTGTAATTGAGATGAAAGGTCATCTGTACCCAGTGCACCAATATTGCTGAACATGACAGGTGAAACTAAATTCTACCTGTCACTCAGGACAGTTGAATAATTTTTAAGATTTCAATGCCTGGTTTATCATATATTGGTACGCCGATACTCCATGTAATTTTATAGCTACATAATTTTTGATATCTTAACCAGCTACTGATAGAAATCTTATAATCATTTGATGGATCAACAGTATTGGCTTACAGCCTAGGCACACTAGCCACATCCCTAGAGGCTTATGAGGTTAGCGGGAAAATTGTTTTGGTACATAAAACGTTTTCCCTGGTGATGATACAATAAAATTCAAATAATTCAGATATATAGAAAAACATGGGATAGCATAAGAATAATCTCCTGGACTATTTTAATCATGCATTCACAGTAATCATCCAAATAATATGTGGTTCTATGAATGAAATACTTCTTAAATGGCTGCCTGATAGATTTCTGCAGACTACATTTCCACAGGGATTAATTGTGGATATGCTAAATACTTTGAAAACAATTTGACTGAAAGTCTTTGGTGGATAAGCCACCAACAACTTTCAGTCAAATTGTTTTCAAAATATTCAGCAGATCCAGTTATTTATTGCCCATGGCAATTATTGCCTAGTGGCTTGCAGGACTCAGACATCTAATGGTAACTTTTCATGCCTTTATGTCAGGTAATGGACGTGTTTGTGTGCGTACGTGCGAATGCATCTATGTGTGTCAGAGATCAGATCATCAAACTCAATGAAGATGATGTGCAGTGGTATAGTGCTGCCAGAACACATAGGCTTAGCTCCTCCACCTCGCAATGTGTGTGCATGCATGTGTACTGTGCATGTGCGCTTGCCTGCATGCGTGTGTATGTGCGTGTGTGATGTGCATGCATATTAATGTCTCTATTATTCTGATTCACAGGAAGTTCCACTCTGTGTGTTCACTACAGTATTCATCAAGCGACTCAAAATGCGCCTTGCAGTAGTCATGGGAAATATCCGTTTGCAAGCCAAGAGAAGACATTTTCCTAAAATTAACCGCTGGAATGACTGGCTCGGTTATTGAGTGAGTTATTCCAGTGATAAATTTGTTAAAATATGTTTATCTTGGCCCACAAAGGGACATTCACTAAGCAAAGATGTTAATGGTGCCAGTATCATTGTGTTATTTGCTAGTCTTCTTGTTTCTCTTTTGTTAAGTCAAAATGTGTTTTCTTCAATTAAAAGGGGTACAAAGGGATTACCTGCTTTCTGGTTGATCGTGATACAGAAGGTGTGAGTGTCGGGAAGGAAGAGTCGAAGCTTGGTCTCAACTGTTCAAGTACATGTCCCGTTCATTTTGACAATGTTAAGGTTTGTAAGCACGTGCACTAAGTTCCATTATTATTAGCTCACATGGCCGGAAAGGCCAAGTGAGCTTATGCCATGGTGACCATCCATCATCCATCAACCATCAATGTCATCTATCTCTCATTCTCCATCTGTCCATCAACTTACATTACATTACTGCCTCGATATCCCAGTGAGTCATTGCGGTGATAATTTTTCAAATATAATCTCTTGGTCTGGAAATGAACATTTTCTATGAGAAAATGTAAAGTTTCTTGAAACAATTTGATGTTTGAGCTAAGCTATTATCTCGTCCTTACAATTATGAAATCTCTGTATGCCCATTTAAAGGCAAACATGTAGAACAACTGCTGCATATTCTGAAAATTATTTAACTGAAACTCTATTGCTATCTTTGTGAGTAACTAGTCAGTCAAATTAATTTCAAAATATTGAGCAATTCAGGCCTTATGTGTTGAAAGCATTAGCTAGTTTGTTATAGAGGTATGTTTCTGCCTATTATTGCAGGTACCTGAGAGTCAGTTATTGGGTGAAGTCGGACAGGGATACAAGTACGCCATCAATGTTCTGAATGAAGGACGCATTGGAATCTCCTCTCAGGTAATGTATACATGCTTAGCCAATCTGAATAAAATATGGGCATGATTGATATTGAAGGACACATAATCAGCAAGATATTGTCACTAGCGACAAATACACTTACTTTGCTCAAGCCGCAAAATGAACATGTTATGTTTCAGTTGCACAAGCAAGGACTAAAGCGATGATAATACCCCACAAAATGCTGACATTATTTTTGTCGAGCCCTATGCGAAGCATAGGATGGCTCGACATAGCGATCTAAATGGCGTGCAGTGTGCAGATAAATATTAAAGTTTTTCAATTGTACATTTAGTTCATCAATGACTTATCCGATCCCAATAAAACGTTACATATTTGTTTTATACCATCATTGCATCCAACCTACATAATAATTAAAGTACATGTACTTTTCAAATTTTTTCTGTATTTTTACGGAGTTTGGACGTGGCCTTTTCACTTCAAGAGTATACTTACCTCCCTAATACTTTTGATATTGCTAAATATTGGCTTTCACTCAATAAACACTCAGATTTAAAACAGTTAGGTGCCCCTACTGGGCAGGGAGTCAGAGCGTAGTCTGGCGGATGCCAGCCCCACCACCGCGCATGCGCAGACTAGCACTTCCTCTTTGCTAGATTATTGGCAAAGAGAACACACATGTTTTTTGATTCATAAGCTTTTCTTACTCTTAAACTGTTTTATTGGTGTTATTTTGGAGTGTTAGTGTCTGATTTGGATGGCGGGAGGATACACTTCGCCACAGAAGGACTTAGGACCTTTAAATCAGGTGACTTCTAGTAAAATTAGCGAGTTTTCTTCCCGGTGTATTGTGTTTCCGGGACTCGCGTTTACCGTGATAAGCGCCTTGGTTAGTTGGTTTATGTCAACTCGGTGCTTCCTAGGACTAATTTCTCTTTCTGTTTATGTCCACAGGTCTGTATGACGCTAGGTGGTGACATCACGGAAGCAGAGAGTTAGTTTTCTCTCCACCATGGTTCCATTTCCTACTAACACTGTTAGGTTATCTAACCAAATGGAAAATTATGTCCAGTGAGTTGGAGGCCTAGTATAAAGGTCTTCTCACTTTGCCCTCTTGATCCAATTCCTTCCCCATGAGGTGGAGAGAGTTAAGAGGCGTGCAGATGGTGGAGTTCTCCGGTTCGTCACGTTGGATGGTTTGTCTATACAAAGTGTCAGGTATCTAGTTATTGATAATGTGGTAATGTTAATTATTGTAAACAAACAAAGGGAGATAATTAACATTTTTGCCAGAAAAGAGTTATCTATATGTATCTGATGGTTGTGTAGTCGACTTATCCATTCAGCATACAATTCGTCCTTGCACTTGGATGTTTTGTTGGGATCGAATTTTTTCCTGTCACGGGATTAATGACGTCATAATCAGCCTGGCTATGTATTTATCAGCAATTCAAGCGCTATGCTGGTTTCTGATGTATTTTGATCTTTATGATCGTTTTCCTTCTCTTTGAGTTGGATTGAGTTTCTAAGCTTAACTAGTTGCTCATACTCCTTGTCCTTTGCCCTGTTTCAGGGACCGGGTTGCGCGTCCTGTGGACGTTTTGTTCATCAAAAGTTCTGGCCTCATCTGTGCTATCTATGTAGCCCTTGTGGTCCCTTGGTTAATTGTGACATATGTAAGCACTGGGGGGGCGAGTTAATGTCCGAATTCTTGTGCTGCTTACAGGCGACGGACAAGGTGGTAGAGGAGGAGAGGAAGAAGAAGCGGAAACGAGAGGTTGTAAGTAGGAAGGGTAAGGGGAAGGTCTCGTCCGCGGTGGATATGGAGGCCTTCCGGACCGAGATGTTGGGAGAGATGAAGAGGACAATAAAGGATTTGGTTCCAGGGTTGCTTCGTGGCATGCTTCCTGGACCAAATCCTTTACTGTCCTCATCATCGGCTTCGGAGCAGGTAATCCCCGCCTCTGGATCGGTTTTCCTTAGACCGCTTCCGTTGTTCGACGATTCAGAGGTGGCCCCATTAGAGGGGGCGTTCCACGACCCTGGCAGCAGGCTTATTGCCGCGCCGATAGGGGACCGTGGACGGTTGTCGCTGGAACCCGCGGGCTGCTTATCAGTCCAGGGGTATCCGCACGCCGCGGTGGCCAGTACCTCCTATGGCACCGTTCCTGGTCAGCCCGGGTTAGCTCTCTTTGCTGACCCGGGGTCTAATCTTTCTGACCAGGGTGATGAGGATTACCTGCTAGGGTCGCCGTCTGACGACGTGGACATGGATGAAGACGTTTGTGCACCCCTCGCGGGGAATGCAGGCGCCTTATTCCACGGTTTTACTCACCCTGGAGTAGAGTCCGCGGCTCAGGTGGTGGCCCAGGGCGCTGCTGATGGCCAGCGGTACCGCATACCTCGGCTTGCCGAGGGTGTTGCTGGTGCTGGCCGGGCCCGTGGTGGCGATATATATACCCCGCGCTATGCCACGGTGCCTGCTCCTGGTCAAACCAGTGATATTCTCATGCCGGTGCTGTCAGGCCCGCATGTTTTCCCTGGCTTGCCAGGTGTATCAGCGTACCCGCCGTCAAGCTCTACTGCTTGCGCTCAGGAGGAAGACGACGGACCCCGTCTTGTAGAGCGCTCGCAGTTAGCCACGGAGGAGGATTGGTATGACGCTTGCCAGTGGCTGGTGAGCGTTAGGCCTGATCTGCCCGTGGAGCAGTCGACTAGCCAGCGTGTTCACACGCCGTGGTTAGCTGGGAAACCGACTGCTAACGCTATGCCTTCTCTGCCGCTGGCGGAGCATGTCGTTGACATGTTCAAGGCGGCGGAGACGTCCATTAACTCGAGTGGACGTCTCGCGAAGGCCCCTCGTGAGGTGGCCAGGCGTTGTCGCATCGTGCCCCTGGATTACCAGCGGTACGGTGTGGTACCCAAGCCCGGCGTGGATGACCGCGCGGCTTTGGGTGAGGATGCGCGGCCAGGCTCCCGTTCTGACACGGGGGTCTTGTGCTCGAACGCGTTGCGTTCGGCGAATACCGCGTTGCGTGATGCGGAGGAGAGTGGGAGGGCTTCGATTGCCGCTCTGTCCCACGTCTCCCAGCTGTTACAGGGGGTAGTAACGGCATCCGCATCGCGCCAGCCAAGCCCGGTTACGGTCCAGCGAGCCATCCAGGATGGTATTAACCTGGCGCTGGACTGTATGACTTGGGCGGTGACCAGGAGTGTCCGGGCAAGACGCACGTTTGCCCTGGACAATCTGTGCCCGTCTCAGGACCTGTACAATAGGCTACTCCGTACGCCTATGACGGGTCCTGGTCTTTTTGGAGGTGAGGGATGTCGCCACCTCCAGGAGACGGTCACCCTGGTGAATAACCAGAGGGCGCTGCGCGAGCAGTTTGAAGTGCTGCGTCGTGCTAATGTTCGCGCCGCGGCCCCTGCGTATCGTCCCCTGCTGGCTCGAGGTGGTGCTGGCCAAGTCAGAGGCCAGCCACCATCGCAGCGTCGGCCTCGGCCGCGTGCGATTCGGCCAGCAGCGAGGGGGGCGCAGGTTCCTCAGGCGCCGTCAGCCAGGCAACCGCCCGCGCACCGAGGTGCGCGCGGGGCGGGGCGGGGCGCGCGAGGATCTGGGCGTGGTTATCGGTCCTGACAGGACGCTTACCGCGGTAAGAACCACTCCGGTGTGTATGGCAACGGAGACAGTGCCGCTCTTGCATGCCTTGTGTCCACCGCGGTCCCTAGGTGGACCGGTGGGAGGCCGGCTAGCCGACCACATGCAAGAGTGGGAACGGTTAACTCAGGACCGTTTAGTCTTGCGATGGCTTTCCGTCGGGTATCATCCAGAGTGGATGACAGGCCCGCCGTCGCGACTGTCTCTAGTGCCAGTCTGGACTCCCATTCCGAGAGATCCAGAGCAAAGGTTGTGTATCGAGGAGGAGATAAATTCCCTCGTACAAAAAGGAGCTATTCAGCCGGCACAAAGGTGTCCGGGCTTCTATTCAACCCTGTTCTTAGTAACAAAACGCACCGGAGGGTGGAGACCGATTCTCAACCTCAAGCCACTGAACAAGTTCATCGAGACGCCCAGTTTCAAGATGGAAACGGTGCGCTCGGTGTTGGCGGGGTTGGAGAGGGGGATGTGGACGGCGTCGATAGATTTGAAGGACGCTTATTTCCACATCCCCATCCACGGGAGTTTCTGTCGCTTCCTGAGGTTTGCATTCCAGGGCAGACAGTGGGAATTCAGGGTGTTGCCCTTCGGAATTTCCACGGCTCCTCGGGTTTTCACCCGTGTGGTTCTTGCGATCACAGCATACCTCCGCAGGAGAAGCATAGCAGTCCACACGTACATAGACGACTGGCTGTTGAAAGCGCACACCCGGGAAAGTTTGTCGGCCAATCTGGAGATTGTTTTGAAAACTCTCACAGACTTAGGCTGGATGATCAATTTCCCAAAATCAGAGCTGACTCCATCCCAGAAGTTTGTTTACCTGGGGATGTTCTTCGATCTAGAGACAGGATATGTTTATCCTACTCAGGAGAGAGTTCAGAAACTCATCTCATTAATTCAGTCAGTGTGCGACAGTCGTCATGTCCTGGCACGGGTTTACTTGAGAATGCTGGGGTTGATGGTTTCGTTGGAACCAGTCATTCCTCAGGCCGCCTTACGCAGGCGGCCGATCCAGTTATTTCTCATGACACAATGGACCCAGAGTACAGGTTCGCTGGACTCGAATGTGTCAGTGTTGGCGCCTCTCATTCACCACCTGCAATGGTGGTTGAATACAGAGAATCTCTTGCCGGGGGTTTTGCTAACCCCTCCCCACCCTCAGGTGACTGTGTATACAGATGCATCGATGGAGGGCTGGGGAGCTTGCCTGGAAGAATCCACGATATCAGGGCTTTGGAATCTGGAACAGTCAAAGGAACATATAAATCTACTGGAGCTAAGAGCAGTAGTCCTGGACCTGGAACATTTCTTACAGAAAGTTCAGGGCAAGATTGTTCTTATTCGTTCAGACAACTCAACAGTTGTGACTTACATAAACCGCCAGGGCGGAACGAAGTCGCCCAGTCTCTGTATGATGACATGGAAACTGCTTTGTTGGTGTCTGGATCACCAGATTACCTTGAAAGCAGTTCATATTCCGGGAAGGTTAAACCTGCTAGCAGACTCATTGAGCCGAAGGATGAGTGTTTTACCCACGGAATGGCAACTAAATCAATGTGTGGCGGATCGTCTGTTCGACCATTGGGGGAAACCCAACATCGATTTGTTCGCAACGAAGAAGAATGCGAAGATGACGACGTACGTCTCTCCGATTCCGGATCCAAGCGCTTTCGCAACAGATGCGTTAGCTATCAGCTGGGGGAGAATGTATGCATACGCATTCCCTCCAGCAATCCTGATTCCAAAAATTCTTCAGAAAATCAGACAAGAGGAATGCCAAGTGCTTCTGATCGCCCCGGATTGGCCAAGCCGATCATGGTATACGGATCTGCTGGACCTTCTGGTCTGCAATCCGGTTCCTCTGCCTCTGATGGACGATATTATCTTCCAGGGCAAGGCCCTTCACAACAATCCGTCAATGTTCAGATTGACTGCGTGGATGTTGTCAAGGAATCTAGAATTAAGGAGGGCTTTTCTGAGCAAGCAGCCATGTTTATGGCCAAAGCCAGGAGGGGGTCAACCTCCAGAGCATATAATTATAAAATCAACAGATTTGCAGAATGGTGCTCAAAAAGATGTATTGATCCAATGGATTCATCTATTCAAGTAGTAGCTGATTTCCTCTGTCACCTCTATGATGCCTATAGCCTCAAGCCTAACTCTATTGCTGGTTATAAATCAGCATTAATGTCTGTTATTCCTTGCTTGGCTAAGAGGGGAAGTGATGAAGTAAATACATTAAATGTATTAATTAAAGGCATGGGCAATCTAAGACCAAGGAATCCACCTGTGATTCCGTCTTGGAGTTTATCGCTAGTGCTTCAAGTACTAGGTGATAAGCCTTTTGAACCACTTAGTTCCATTTCTATGAAACTATTAACACTGAAGACTGTGTTTTTAATTGCTGCGGCCTCGGCTAGGCGTAGGAGTGAAATTCATGCCTTATCAGCCGAGGATGACCGTTTTGTGGTTTCAGGGGAAGGCCTTAAGCTGCTACCTAGGGTTAATTTCTTGGCTAAAAATCAGTCGTTGAAATATCCAGGTCAACCTATTATTTTGCCTGCTTTAACTAGATATGATCCTAATTCTAAAGCATGGTGTCCCGTCCGGGCGCTGCACCGGTACAAGCAACGTACGGCGGAGTGGCGCACCGACCAGTCAGCGTTATGGTTGTCATATATTGAACCCCATGGCAGGGCTTCTAAGGACACCATTTCCAGGTGGATTGTGGAATGCATTCAGTTTTGCCATAAATCCGCCACCGGGAAGCAGGTTGACGTGGCCAAGGCTCACAGTGTCCGCGGCGTAGTGACATCCACGGCCCTATTTAATGGGGTCCCTGTGGATGATATTATGTCGGTGGCTCAGTGGCACTGTGAGTCAAGTTTTACAGACCATTATCTCCGTGACACCTCTAATCCTCTCGCCTTGTCGATTTTGAAAAAATAACTCGGTTTATATTTTTTGAGGAGGTTTTTCCTCATTACTTATATATTTCACAATTAATTTATGGAAACACCCACTTTTTTGGGCCTGCATCAGTCTTTACCAATGGGAAGATGATGTCAGCAGCCATTTTCAACAAGGTCAGTCTTGTTCATGTGTTGTCCGTTGTTGATTGTATTGTCACGATTACCCGTTATTAATATGGTGATGGTTTGTGTATTTGTGTGGTTCATTGTTGAGAGTTACGAAAATGGAGCTTTTTCGTCTCTGTCCTGTAGTACATGGCACTTGTACGTAGAGAGCGTATAGGACATTGAGGTCAGGCGACTCTTCCTCCCAGGAAGGAGGGGGGGAGCGCATATGACATCGGTCATCTCTCATACATCGGT
The DNA here is from genome assembly GCA_034401795.1 of Chaetoderma sp. LZ-2023a. NCBI lineage: Eukaryota > Metazoa > Mollusca > Caudofoveata > Chaetodermatida > Chaetodermatidae > Chaetoderma > Chaetoderma sp. LZ-2023a. The sequence continues at coordinate 173,501,601 of CM067369.1, read as the reverse complement.
AGTGTTATCCGATGGTTAGTCAAATCCTGACTGTTTTTTCTTACAGTTTCAGAAGTTTAAGTGCCTTAAACGCAGAAAAGCGTATAGGGATGAGCTGGTCTTTTGACCTCGCCTCCCTCCCGCCAGATTCACTTTCGAATTCTGGCAATATCAAAAGTATTAGGGAGGTAAGTATACTCTTGAAGTGAAATAAATGAAATCTAGGATTTCTTTTTTCACGAGAGAGTTGATACTTACCTCCCTAGATACGGACCCGGCCTCTCCACCCCACAGAGGCTCGGTCTTCAGGCTCTTAATAGTTGCATGTGTGTCAGCCAATAATCTAGTCAGAGGAAGTGCTAGTCTGCGCATGCGCGGTGGTGGGGCTGGCATCCGCCAGACTACGCTCTGACTCCCTGCCCAGTAGGGGCACCTAACTGTTTTAAATCTGAGTGTTTATTGAGTGAAAGCCAATATTTAGCAATATCAAAAGTATTAGGGAGGTAAGTATCAACTCTCTCGTGAAAAAAGAAATCCTAGATTTTGTTTATTTTGTGTGAATTTGGAAGTGATTATCCCTGATAAAGATGGCGGAAAGGAGGACTTCGCCAGAGGAGGGCCCAGGACCTTTAAATCAGGTGACTTCTAGTAAAATTAGCGAGTTTTTCTCCCGGTGTAATGTGTTTCCGGGACTCGCGTTTACCGTGATAAGCGCCTTGTTTAGTTGGTTTATTTCAACTAGGTGCTATATAATACTAATCTCTCTTTGTGTTTATGTCCACAGGTCTGTGTGACGATATGTAATGGACATCACATCGGCAGAGGGTTCCATTTCCTACTAATACTGTTAGGTTATCTAACCAAAGATTTTATGTCCAGTGAGTCGGAGGCCTAGTATAAAGGTCTTCTCACTTTGCCCTCTTGATCCAATTCCTTCCCCTATAGGTGGAGAGAGTTAAGAGGCGTTCAGTTGGTGGAGTGCTCCAGTTCATCACGTTGGATGGTTTGTCTATACAAAGTGTCAGGTATCTAATTATTGATATGAGGTGATGTTAATTATTTAGAGAGGAAAGGGAGATAATTAACAGTATTTGCCATTGTTATCAGTATATATCTGATGGTTGTGTAGTCGAAATGTCCATTCTGCACATGTTCTGGTTAGAGATACAATTCGTCCTTGCACTTGGATGTTTGTTGGGGATCGATTTTTTCCTGTCATAGGATTAATGACGTCATAATCAGCCTTGCTCTTTATTAACAATTAAAGTTTGTCCAAAGCTGGTTTTCTGATGAATATTGATCTTTATGATCATTTCCTTCTCTTGAGTTGGTGAGTTTCTGAGCTTAACTAGATTGCTCATACTCCTCGTCCTTTGCCCTGTTTCAGAGACCTGGTTGTGCGTCCTGTGGACGGTTTTTGAAGGACAAGTTTGTGCCTCATCTCTGTTATCAGTGTAGCCCCTGTGGTCCCTTGCTTAATTGCGAGATATGTAAGCACTGGGGGGGCGAGCTAATGTCCGAATTCTTGTGCTTGCAGGCGAAGGACAAGGTGGTGGAGGAGGAGAAGAAGAAGCAGAAAAGAGAGGGTGTGAGTAAGAAGGGTAAGAGGAAGGCCTCGTCCGCGGTGGACATGGAGGCCTTCCGGACCGAGATGTTGGGAGAGATGAGGAGGACAATAAAGGATTTGGTTCCAGAGTTGCTTCGTGGCATGCTTCCTGGACCAAATCCTTTGCTGTCCTCATCATCTGCTTCGGAGCAGGTAATCCCCACCTCTGAATCACCTTTCCTTAGTACGCTTCCGTTGTTCGAAGATTCAGAGGTGGCCCCATTAGAGGGGGCGTTCCACGACCCTGGCAGCAGGCTTGGTGCCGCGCCGAGGGGCTGTGGACGGTTGTCGCTGGAACCCGCGGGCTGCTTATCAGTCCAGGGGTATCCGCACGCCGCGGGTGCCAGTACCTCCTATGGCACCTTCCCTGGCCAGTCCGGCTTAGCTCTCTTTGCTGACCCGGAGTCTAATCTGTCTGGCCAGGAGGATGAGGATTACCTGTTGGGGTCGCCGTCTGAGGACGTGGCCATGGATTATGACGTCTGTGCACCCCTCGCGGGGAATACAGGCGACTTATTCCACGGTTCTACTCACGCAGGGGTAGAATCCACGGTTCAGACTGTGGCCCTGGGCGCTGAGGGCCAGCGTTACCGCATACCTCGGCTTGCCGAGAGTGTCGCTGGTGCTGGCCGGGGCCGTGGTGGGACGGTATGTGCCCCGCGCTCTACCACGGCGCCTGCTCCTGATCAAGCCAGTGAGATTAGCATGCCGGTGTTGTCAGGCCCGCATGCTCTCCCTGGCTTGCCAGGGGTATCAGCGTATCCGCCGTCAAGCTCTGTTGCTTGCGCTCAGGAGGAAGACGAAGGCCCCCGTCTTGTAGAGCGCTCGCAGCTAGCCACGGAGGAGGATTGGTCTGACGCTTGCCAGTGGTTGGTGAGTGTTAGACCAGATCTGCCCATGGAGCAGTCGGCTAGCCAGCGTGACCACAGGCCGTGGTTAGCTGGTAAGCCTACTGCTAACGCTATGCCGTCTCTGCCGCTGGCAGAGCATGTCGTTGACATGTTCGAGGCGGCAGAGACGTCCATTAAGTCGAGTGGACGTCTCGCGAAGGCCCCGCGCGAGGTGGCCAGGCGTTGCCGCATCGTGCCCCTGGATTAGCAGCGGTACGGTGTGGTACCTAAGCCGAGCGTGGATGACCGCGCGGCTTTGGGTGAGGATGCGCGGCCAGGCTCCCGTTCCGACACGGGAGTCTTGTGTTCGAACGCGTTGCGTTCAGCAAATACCGCGTTGCGTGATGCGGAGGAGAGTGGGAGGGCTTCGATTGGCGCTCTGTCCCACGTCTCCCAGATGTTACAAGGGGTAGTAACAGCATTCGCATCGCGCCAGCCAAGTCCGGTCACAGTCCAGCGAGCCATCCAGGATGGTATCAACCGGGCTCTGGACTGTATGACTCGGGCGGTGACCAGGAGTGTCCGGGCAAGGCGCACATTTGCCTTGGACAATCTGTGCCCGTCCCAGGACCTGTACAATAGGCTACTGCGTACGCCTATGACAGGTCCTGGTCTCTTTGGAGGTGAGGGATGTAGGCACCTCCAGGAGACGGTTACTCTGGTAAATAACCAGAGGGCGCTGCGCGAGCAGTTTGAGGTGCTTCGTCGTGCTAACGTTCGCGCCGCACCCCCTGCGTATCGTCCCCTGCAGGCTCGAGGTGGTGGTGGCCAGGTCAGAGGCCAACCACCATCGCAGCGTCGGCCTCGGCCGCGTGCGATTCGGCCAGCAGCGAGGGGGGCGCAGGCTCCTCAGGCGCAGTCAGCCAGGCAGCCGCCCGCGCACCGAGGTGCGCGCGGTGCTGGTCGTGGAGCGCGAGGATCTGGGCGTGGTAATCGTTCCTGATGGGACGGTTACCGCGGTGAGAACCGCTCCGGCGTTTCGGGCAAAGGAGACAGTGCCGCTCTTGCACTCCTTATGTCCACCTCTATCCCTAGGTGGACCGGTGGGAGGCCGGCTAGCCGACCACATGCAAGAGTGGGAACGGTTAACTCAGGACCGTTTAGTCTTGCGATGGCTTTCAGTCGGGTATCATCCCGATTGGATGACAGGCCCGCCATCGTGACTGTCTCTAGTGCCGATCTGGACTCCAAATCCGAGAGATCCAGAGCAAAGGTTGTGTATCGAGGAGGAAATAAATTCCCTCATACAAAAAGGAGCTATTCAGCCGGCACAAAGGTGTCCAGGCTTCTATTCAACCCTGTTCTTAGTAACAAAAAACACCGGAGGGCGGAGACCAATTCTCAACCTCAAGCCATTGAACAAGTTCATAGAGACGCCCAGTTTCAAGATGGAGACTGTGCGCTCGGTGTTGGCGGGGTTAGAGAGGGGAATGTGGACAGCGTCGATAGATTTGAAGGACGCTTATTTCCACATCCCCATACACAGGAGAATCCGTCGCTTCCTGAGATTTGCATTCCAGGGCAGACAGTGGGAATTCAGGGTGTTACCCTTCGGAATTTCCACGGCGCCTAGGGTTTTCACCCGTGTGGTTCTTGCGATCACCGCATACCTCCGCAGGAGAAGCATAGCAGTCCACACATACATAGACGACTGGCTGTTGAAAGCGCACACCCAGGAAAGTTTATCGGCCAGTCTGGAGATTGTTTTGAAGACTCTCACAGACTTGGGCTGGATGATCAATTTCCCAAAATCAGAGCTGACTCCATCCCAGAAGTTTGTTTACCTGGGGATGTTCTTCGATCTAGAGACAGGATATGTTTTTCCTACTCAGGAGAGAGTTCAGAAACTCATCTCATTAATTCAGTCAGTGTGCGACAGTCGTCATGTCCTGGCACGGGTTTACTTGAGAATGCTGGGGTTGATGGTTTCATTGGAACCAGTCATTCCTCAGGCCGCCTTACGCAGGCGGCCGATCCAGTTATTTCTCATGACACAATGGACCCAGAGTACAGGTTCGCTGGACTCGAACGTGTCAGTGTTGGCGCCTCTGATTCATCACCTGCAATGGTGGTTGGACACAGAGAATCTCTTGGTGGGGGTTATGCTAACCCCTCCCCACCCTCAGGTGACTGTGTATACAGATGTATCGATGGAGGGCTGGGGAGCTTGCCTGGAAGAATCCACGATATCAGGGCTTTGGAATCTGGAACAGTCAAAGGAACATATAAATCTACTGGAGCTAAGAGCAGTAGTCCTGGGCCTGGAACATTTCTTACAGAAAGTTCAGGGCAAGATTGTTCTTATTTGTTCAGACAACTCAACAGTTGTGACTTACATAAACCGCCAGGGCGGAACGAAGTCGCCCAGTCTCTGTATGATGACATGGAGACTGCTTTGTTGGTGCCTGGATCACCAGATTACCTTGAAAGCAGTTCATATTCCGGGAAGGTTAAATCTGCTAGCAGACTCATTGAGCCGATGGATGAGTGTTTTACCCACGGAATGGCAACTAAATCAATGTGTGGCGGATCGTCTGTTCGACCATTGGGGGAAACCCAACATCGATTTGTTCGCAACGAAGAAGAATGCGAAGATGACGACGTACGTCTCTCCGATTCCGGATCCAAGCGCTTTCGCAACAGATGCGTTAGCTATCAGCTGGGGGAGAATGTATGCATACGCATTCCCTCCAGCAATCCTGATTCCAAAAATTCTTCAGAAAATCAGACAGGAGGAATGCCATGTGCTTCTGATCGCCCCGGATTGTCCAAGCCGATCATGGTATACGGATCTGCTGGACCTTCTGGTCTGCAATCCGGTTCCTCTGCCTCTGATGGACGACATTATCTTCCAGGGCAAGGCCCTTCACAACAATCCGTCAATGTTCAGATTGACTGCGTCGATGTTGTCAAGGAATCTAGAATTAAGGAGGGCTTTTCTGAGCAAGCAGCCATGTTTATGGCCAAAGCCAGGAGGGGGTCAACCTCCAGAGCATATAATTATAAAATCAACAGATTTGCAGAATGGTGCTCAAAAAGATGTATTGATCCAATGGATTCATCTATTCAGGTAGTAGCTGATTTCCTCTGTCACCTGTATGATGCCTATAGCCTCAAGCCTAACTCTATTGCTGGTTATAAGTCAGCTTTAATGTCTGTTATTCCTTGCTTGGCTAAGAGGGGAAGTGATGAAGTAAATACATTAAATGTATTAATTAAAGGCATGGGCAATCTAAGACCAAGGAATCCCCCTGTGATTCCGTCTTGGAGTTTATCGCTAGTGCTTCAAGTACTAGGTGATAAGCCTTTTGAACCACTTAGTTCCATTTCTATGAAACTATTAACACTGAAGACTGTGTTTTTAATTGCTGCGGCCTCGGCTAGGCGTAGAAGTGAAATTCATGCCTTATCAGCCGAGGATGACCGTTTTGTGGTTTCAGGGGAAGGCCTTAAGCTGCTACCTAGGATTAATTTCTTGGCTAAGAATCAGTCGTTGAAATATCCAGGTCAACCTATTGTTTTGTCTGCTTTAACTAGATATGATCCTAATTCTAAAGCATGGTGTCCCGTCCGGGCGCTTCTCCGGTACAAACAACGTACATCGGAGTGGCGCACCGACCAGTCGGCGTTATGGTTGCCATATATTGAACCCCATTGCAGGGCTTCTAAGGACACCATTTCCAGGTGGATTGTAGAATGCATTCAGTTTTGTCATAAATCCGCCACTGGGAAGCAGGTTGACGTGGCCAAGGCTCACAGTGTCCGCGGCGTAGTGACATCCACTGCCCTATTTAATGGGGTCCCTGTGGATGATATTATGTCGGTGGCTCAGTGGCACTGTGAGTCAAGTTTTACAGACCATTATCTCCGTGACACCTCTAATCCTCTCGCCTTGTCGATTTTGAAAAAATAACTAGGCTTATATTTTTGATGAGGTATCCTCATTGCTTATATATTTCACAATTAATTTATGGAAACAACCACTTTTTTGGGACTGCATCATTCTTCACCAATGGGAAGAGGATGTCAGCAGCCATTTCAACACGGTCAGTCTTGTGCATGGGTTGTCCATTGTTGATTGTCTTGTCACGTTACCCGTTATTAATATGATGATGGTTTTGTGTATTTATGTGGTTCATTGTTGAGAGTATACGAAAATGGAGCTTTTTCGTCTCTGTCCTGTAGTACATGGCACTTGTACGTAGAGAGCGTATAGGACATTGAGGTCATTCGACTCTTCCTCCCAGGAAGGAGGGGGGGGGGAAGCGCATATGACATTCGGTCATCTCTCATACATCGGTGGTGTTATCCGATGGTTAGTCAAATCCTGACTGTTTTTTCATACAGTTTCAGAAGTTTAAGTGCCTTAAACGCAGAAAAGCGTATAGGGATGAGCTGGTCTTTTGACCTCGCCTCCCTCCCGCCGAATTCACTGTCGAATTCTGGCAATATCAAAAGTATTAGGGAGGTAAGTATACTCTTGATGTGAAATAAACGAAATCAAGGATTTCTTTTTTCACGAGAGAGTTGATACTTACCTCCCTAGATACGGACCCGGCCTCTCCACCCCACAGAGGCTCGGTTTTCAGGCTCTTAATAGTTGCATGTGTATCAGCCAATAAATTAGTCAGAGGAAGTGCTAGTCTGCGCATGCGCGGTGGTGGGGCTGGCATCCGCCAGACTACGCTCTGACTCCCTGCCCAGTAGGGGCACCTAACTGTTTTAATCTGAGTGTTTATTGAGTGAAAGCCGATATTTAGCAATATCAAAAGTATTAGGGAGGTAAGTATCAACTCTCTCGTGAAAAAAGAAATCCTTGATTTCGTTTAATTTTGAACAAGAATTAGGTAAATGTTAAACTTTTCAATAGACATTTAATTCATTAAGGGCTTTTCCGATCTCAATAAAATTTTGGAAATTTGATTTATAACATCATCGCATCTGGTCTGCATCATAAGTAAAATGATTCTCCAATTATTTCCATATTTTTATGGTGTTTGGATTTAGCTAATTTTGCACCAAAAATTAGGTCATTGTTAAAGTTTTCCTATGGACATATAGTTCATCAAGGGTATACTAGATCACAATAAAACCATACAGATTTATTCTATGCCTTCATTGCATCCAGACGCCATCATAATGAAAATGATTGTTAAATTGTTTCCATATTTTTTTTGTGGTTTTAACGTAGCCTTTTGGTGGACCAAGAATTAGAATAATGTTAATGTTTTCAATGCTTTTAATTTATCAAGAGCGTGTCCAATCCCAACAAAACTTTACAGAATTGTTCTATATCATCATTGCGTTCAGTTTGCAGCCAAATTAAAACAATTTAATCGTTTTCTCCATACTTTTGCATGGGTTGTACTTAGTTTATTTCTGTGTGATTTGTCTCTGGTTCAAGAATTAGAAGAATGTTAAAGTTTTCAATAGACATTTGATTTATCAAGGGGTATACTATTTTAACCCTTTAATGCTTGAATGGTTCAAGAAAATAAAAATTTTCTCAAGGAGAATGTCCATTTGCAGACCAAGACAATACTATTTTTGAAAATTTACCACTGGAATGACTGGCTCGGTTGTCGAGCCAGACATTCCAGTGCTAAATTTTCAAAAATAGTTTTGTCTTGGTCTGCAAATCGACATTTCTCAAGATCATTGCAGAAGCCGTTTTTGGCTGGTATGAATGTTAAAGGGTTAAGAAATCCTTATTTTGCGACACTGCCACACATGTGTGTTATCCGGAAAAACTAAAGGGCTCGACATGCGGGACTCAGTCCATCTAGTATTTTAGAAGTGTAACTCCATTGCAGAAACTATAGTTTAATACGTTTGTTGTTACAGATGATTGGCTTAGCTGAAGGCTGTTTTGGTCATGCACTGGCATATATCAAGGAACGAGAGCAGTTTGGCAGACCTGTATGGAAATTTCAGGTAAATTTATCATTATACATTCTATTGCCTCAGTTATTGCTGGGAAACAAGACATATAACTGATATTCAGTTTGTTTTGTCTTGGCTGGCAACTCTTACTAAGTTTTCTTGTTATGAAGAATATACACACTACACGTCTTTTTCAAAATGATCGCAATATTGTGACTATTGACTAGTATATATATCCAATTATCTCCGTCTATATCTTCTAAAAGCCCTCAATGTCAGAATGATTAAACATTAGGTGTGCAAGTATTGTTAGTGTCACGGTTTGACTTATTGAAGATTTAAGAGTTTAAGACATACCGTAGTGAATATCTGGCTGCCAGAAACAGACTTCTTTCAAATGTATTTTAATCTCTTCATCAATGGCTCTTCATTCCTCTTTTTAAAAACTATTATCCATTAGCCCGTCTTTCTTTAACCTGGGAGAGGTCATACTAATGTTTTATTGTTTAGCACTAAGTGAGTCATGTTGAGCCAGTCATTCTAGTGAGAAATTTTCGAAAATAATCTCTTGGATATTTCTCAAGATGACTGCAGAAGCCGTTTTCACCCAACCTGGGTGCTAAAGGGTTAAATCAGTTGCAGTTCCAATACTGTAGACCTAATGTAATGCTTAAAAGTTATTTATGATGTATCTAATTATTTTAAGATTAAGTTGATGGAGGCATTTGCAGTAATCGTTTCCAGTCAATCTGTCTTCACACATACATTACATCCTACCTCCTTGCATTACTATTGCTCTTTCCTTCTCTGAAGGGAAGCGTAGTAGGATGACATTTTTACAGCCAATGTTTGCTGTGCATTGTGGCTACACAGTGACTGACGGTTTCTTCAGAAAAATCCATTCTACTTCGAATAATACTTACCAGATGTACTATTATGATAATGTCTATTATCTCTAGCTCAAAATAAACAATTAAAACTCCACACTCTCCTGGTCCTGACCATACTGTGTCCGGGAATTACCATAGCCCCAGGTACCGAGTCAATTCCCAATCACAGTCAGATTCGTCTATTTTGCTCTCCATGCTAGTCATGTTTTTCTTAGCTCATTAAAATTCACAATTTCAATGGAGTTAGCGGTTTTCTGGTCTATTCATTGCTGGAAGGATGGAAGAGAAAGGAAAATCAGCTCAGGGGCAGGTTGTATCAATCTAGAATTTATACATTCGTGCCGTAATGAATGATTGAAATTTTCTTAAATTGGCACATTATTTTAAAATGGTAGCCATTGTTGGAGTCGGTCCGGTACCCTTAACTGTTTAAGCATTATGCGGGTACTCGGTTAATTTCTCTTGCGACTCAGTTCCTTCCAAGATGGATGCGCTTTTAGCCAAGATGGCGGCGCCCATGAGTTATGTTTGCCTTTGGCTTGGCGTATCTGTGCACTCTAATTGTGCCGATCTTTAGTCTTCACTTCATTGATGAAGGTGTTTGTAGCGATCTGTACGTTTTTCCTGGTTATTTTAATGGTTAGTTAATTACCAAGCCGTGTTTATTAATTTTCACTCTAAAAATTTTCAAATATCTCCTGCCTTAAGTCTTGATTATCATTAATTTAAGAGAAAGTTAATGTTTCTAAGTAATTTTAGATTACAATCAAGTCATTGTGCGTTTGCTCGTTATCTCTGTTGAGTGCAGCATTTTAATTCTTGCTTTGTGTTCGCAGAGGGCTAAAGGCCTGGATACGTTGTGTACCAAATGCAATTGGTTCATGAAACAGAGATTTGCTGGTCACCACTGTGTAGCTTGCGCGAAGTGCATGGTTGGAAGTCCGTGCGATGTTTGTGTGAAGTAGTCGTCAGAGTTAGTGGCGGAGTTCGACCGTTATCGGCGTGCGCGACTGGACAGAATCGCGAGGGGCAAGGCGGCCAAGGCAGATCAGGCGCCCAACAGAGGTTTGGAGGAGCGCCTGAATGAGAGGATGGACTCGGCTTTGGGTGTGTGGGCGGCCCAGTATAAAGCCATGTTTGAGTCCCTGCAATCCATGATCCCGTCGATGCAGGCTGGTGAAGGACTACCTTTTGGTGGTCCGATCAGTGCTGCGGAGGGTGTTGCACCTGTACCTCCTGTTGCATTGGCTCAAGAGCCGACGGCAGAGAAGGAGATTTTGCTCATGGAAGATTCCAGCATGCCGGATCTTTCTGTGATGGCTGTACCTCGTACATCCCAAGGTTCTCCTTCGGGTTATGTACGGGTTTGCCGGCCGGGTGGTGATGTTGACATTCCGTCGGGCATCTTCCATCCAGATTCTGTTCAGCCCGTGCTGCCGTTGGAGTCGTGTTTGACGGCTTCGGACGGCATCCTGGCGCCAGTGACTATGGGTTCTATCGGATTTCCGTTGGCCACCGTAAGTAATGTGGCTGTGATCCCAGCTCCCGTGCTGGAGCCGATGGATCTCAGTGAGTCCGTATCCGGCGAATCGCTGGATACTGGAGCCACGAGTGCACGGTCTGCGGGCATTGTTTACACTAGTAAGCAAGTTTGCAGTCCTCAGCATGGATCGTTGGTGTCTGTCTCGTCCAAGGGCGAGAAAGAAGATGAGAACGGCAGTCCCTTGTTGGATGAGTCATCATTTTCCACCGAGGCTGAATGGGTGCAGGTCCTTGAATGGATGTCCAGCCGTCTAGGGTTGGCATCGGATCAGGGATCTCAGCGCGATCCGGCAATGGCGCGGATGTCAGAGCGAGTGGCTAGCGCTCTGTCTAGTGGCTCTTCGGCCATGCCTGCTCTGCCTTTGGATATGTTGACCTCTGACATGTTGGAGGTGGCGGTGTATAGTATGGTCCAGCCAGACTTTATGCTTCCGAAGGCCCCGAAAGGGATTAGGAGTAGGGTCCGTTTTCCGGAGCAAGCCTATCATCAGTATGCCCGAGTCCCACGGCTTTCCGTCGGGGAGAGAGAGGCACTGAATAGGCCGTTAGCTGGCAAGGCTAAGGGGCGTTCTCGTCCGTTAGTTTCCCAGACTAATAAAGATCCTTTCAATGAGTTGACCCTCATTGAGGATGCGGCGATAGCTGCCATAGCGGCGCTTTTGCATGGCTGTACCGTCCTGCAGGGTATGCTGACCTGCGCGGCGGAAGGTGGGGTGGTGCCAGAGGCTGCTCCCGGAAATATCCGCGACACCATGCGCCTATCTCAGGATTGCCTGGCCAGGGTGATCATGAGATCATTGGCTGAGCGACGGAGAATGGTTCTCGATTTTGTAGAACTAGGACCTGAGATGAGGGCTGCGTTGTCTTCCTCGCCATTCATTGGTCCGGGCTTGTTCGGCGGCTCGGCATGGCAAGCCTTATCCAAGGTCGCGTCAATGGTTGCGGAACAAGAAGTAGTCGGCAGGTCATGGAAGTCGACGAAAAGGACTCAGCCGCAACAGTCCTACAAGCAGCACCGACAGGAGCAGCAGAGGCAGCGCCAAAGATCGCCCTTCTGTCCTTCTGGCCGTGATACCCATCGGGCATCCGGTTCGCAAGGTCCTGGTCATTCTTCCTCATAGAAGTCCTCTAGTAAGAGGCTGTATGAGGATGATAGGAAGGGTAGCGGTTCGGGTCGTGGCGGCTACCGTAAGGATAGCTGTGGTGGCGGTTCCGGATAATCATTTGCCAAGAAACCATGGGGTGGCTGTGGGGGACGGTCCTGATGGGTTTCCGGCGGGATCAGCTCTGCTATTACCGGGAACGAGGGGAGTCGAGGATCTTCACCTAGGCGAATTAACGTCGTCTCGTGCAATATCGATCGCGAATTGTGTGCAGATTCCTTCCGTCGGAGGCAGACTTCAACTGTTCTCAAACCAGTGGGAATAGGTCGTGCAAGATTGTTTGGTCTGTCAATGGTTAAGAAACGGCTACGAACCGGACTGGCTCATCCGTCAATCATTAGTTCCATTAACATCGACTCCAGTGTGGACTCCCGTTCCAAGGGAATCCGATCGTCTAGAGGCTTTTTGCTCAGAAATTGAGTCTTCAGCAGAAGAATGCGATTCACTTAGTCCGCAATCAGTCATCCCCAGGCTTCTATTCGATGATGTTCCTCATTCCGAAACGCACCGGAGGGTGGAGACCGATTCTCAATCTCAAACCATTAAACAAGTTTATCCTGTCACCAAGGTTTCAGATGGAGACTGTAGAGCGGCAGTAATGTCAGGTTTGAGGAAAGGCATGTGGGCAGTGTCGATAGATCTGAAGGATGCTTATTTTCATATTCCAATGTCAATTCCTTTTCAGAAATACCTTCACTTTGCGTTCCAAGACAATGTTTGGGAATTCAATGCGCTTCCATTCGGCTTGACCACAGCTCCGAGGGTCTTCACCAAAGTGGTCCTCGCCATGACTTCTTATCTTCGCAGGAGAAACATAGCTGTTCATACTTACATAGACGACTGGCTGCTGAAGGCGGGGAATCCAGTCAATCTGTGCAACAATCTTCAGGTAGTCCTAGCCGTACTAAAGGATCTAGGCTGGATTGTGAATCTAGAGAAATCAGAATTGACTCCATCCCAGGAGTTTGTTTATCTGGGAATATTCTTCAATCTCCGGGACGGCGTAGCTTTTCCGGCGGAGAGCAGAGTCAAGAGCCTGATTGCAGTTTTGGAGTCGGTTTCTCAGGAGCCTATCTGATGGCACGCCAATTTCTCAGAATACTGGGTTTACAAGTGTCTCTGGAGAAAGTGGTTCCTTATGCGGCACTCAGGCGCAGGCCGATTCAGATGTATTTAATGTCGTTCTGGTCTCAGAAAAAGGATCCGTTATCTCTGAGAAGTCCAGTAAAAGAACCATTGATATTCCATCTTCAGTGGTGGTTATCAGAACAGAATCTCCTGCGAGGTGTTCCTCTACAACCACAGATGTCCATCTTTACAGATGCATCGACGATGGGTTGGGGCGCGGTATTGGACAATTGATCAGTCTGGTGTCAAGGAAATGGGATCGGACCAATGCGCAGAAACATATCAATGTTCTCAAATTATTAGCGGTGGTATTAGCACTTCGAAAGTTCGAGAATTTAATCCGAGACAAGATTGTCCTAATAAGGACAGACAACTCAACAGTGGTGTCTTATTTGAACCGCCAAGGCGGGACAAGGTCACCAGAGTTGTGCATGACGATTTGGAACCTTCTGCTGTGGTGCCAAGAGAGGAATATTATTCTTCGGGCAGCACACATTCCAGGAAGACTGTACATCTTAGCAGATGCGCTCAGTCGATGGATGGTTTGTCATCCGACGGAATGGCAGCTCAACCAATCGGTAGCAGAAGTTCTCTTCAAACATTGGGGCAAACCAAATGTGGATCTATTTGCGATGAAACAAAACGCAAAGATGTTCACATACGTGTCACCGATCCCGGACCCGCTAGCCTTGGCAGTAGACGCACTGGCGATAAGTTGGAAAGGAATGTACGCCTATGTGTATCCTCCAACGATTCTCATCCCGAAAGTTCTGGCAAAGATAGGAGAGGGAGTATGCCAAGTACATGTACTACTGATCACCCCTCATTGGCCAGGCTGATCATGGTTTACGGATCTGCTGGACCTTCTAGTCTGCAATCCAATCCCTCTTCCAGACCGAAGGGATCTAATCACTCAGAACAAGGGTCTGTGTCTTCACGACAGACTGGAAATGTTCAAATTGACTGCATGGATGTTGTCAAGCAGCGTGCAATTGAGGATGGCTTTTCTGAGCAAGCAGCGAAGTTTGTCGCTTCAGCCAGAAGAGGGTAAACCACCAAAACATATAATTATAGAATCAATAGATTTGCAGAATGGCGCCAGGGAAGAGATATTAATCCCTTTTCTGCATCTGTTCAACACGTAGCAGATTTTATCTGTCATTTATACGAAGTTGAAAAACTTGTACCTTCAACCCTGGCAGCACATAAGTCTGCATTAGCTTCAGTCGTTCCCAGTCTGGCCATTGAAGGAGTGGAGAATGACACTTTGAATGAAGTTATTAAAGGAATGAGCAATCTGCGACCTAGACAGCCACGTCTTCCACGTCTTTGTTTCCTGGCAAAGAATCAGTCACTTAAATATCCAGGTCAACCGATAATTTGCCAAGTTTAGTTAGACATGACCAAAACTCTTCTGCTTGGTGTCCTGTCAGATGTCTGAAAATGTATAAAAATCGTACTGAGGAGTGGAGAGATGACCCAAAATCTCTATGGTTATGTCTTAAAGCTGCTCATTTGCGCGCCTCGAAAGATACTATTTCTCGTTGGATGGTTGATGCTATTCAGATGTCGCATAAAATTGCTACAGGAAAGCAGATTGATCGTGCGAACGCCCATCAGGTCTGAGAATTAGCAGCATAATCGGCCCTTTTTAAGGGTGTCTCATTAGAGGAGGTGATGTCTGTAGCACAATGGCATGCCGAGTCATCATTTACTGATTTCTACCTTCGCGACATCTCCAGCGCACTTAATCTGGTAGCCGTCGCCAATTTGTCGAACATTAGTTAAGCCACATCCGACCACTATTTCACAAACATCGCACGTTACTTCCTCCTGCACTGAGCAAGAGCCATGCACATGACCAGTGAGCGACCGTGGATTGGGCCGCGCTCCTGGGATGATCAAGAAAGAACAAGCACTCAAAATGGTGTGTTTACATTAATTAAGTGACTAATAAAAATAATTTACTTACAGTCGAAATATCAGACTGCTTAGGTAAATAGTCTGGTGTAAGAGTATACTTATTCTCTCAAACAGACATTAGACTCATTCCAATTTGAAAACTTAATCGATATACTGATATTTTTTCAAAATTAGAAGTTGTAGTAGCTTCTTTGCACTCTACTGGACTGCCCTAGCTGAGACTTGGGGCTGACACGGGTCTGGTGGGTGTTGCATCCCCTTTTTTCGACAGCCCTCTGGATTTTGTGCAGACAAAAGAGGGGGGGGGGGGGGGGGGTGGTGGGGAGCGCGGTCTAGACCATGGAAATTTAGCACTCTATTAGTCAGATGGCAGAGCCCAAGCATATGCCAGGGTTCTAGTCTCTTCACAACCTTCTCTGTTGGATGGTTGATGAGTGCTGGTTCGAGCCTCACCTCCTCCCACCGGTATTTCTTGGCTGTTGAATCCGGAGTTTATCATAATAGTACATTTGGTAAGTATTATTCGAAGTAGAATAAAAAAAAGCATCCGCTTTTGTTTCTACGAGAATTCTTAATACTTACCAGATGTACTATGGCCCTGCCTCAGCCGCCCCGCTGAGGTGAGGCTGAGCTGCTTTCGCTGTTTGTCAAGGCAAATATAAGACGAATCTGACTGTGATTGGGAATTGACTCGGTACCTGGGGCTATGGCAATTCTCTTGGTTATTAGGTCTTCTTGTTTATTCTTTATCTAGTCCTCTGAGATCCCTTATTACGCGGTTGATCACTTCTTATCCTCTTGGACACTTCACTGTTGTCTGGATCTTCAATCATGGGGTGGGATCAGTTTGGTGTCTGTTTCCAAGGGTCCTTGATAATTCTTCACTGTTGTAGATCCCTCAATATTTCATTCTGCTATTTACGATTGATTTATAATCATCCTTATTGGTGGTCTTTCCATTTTTTTGTCTCGTTCATTGCAAGGGTTGTTATACATGATATCTTATTATGGAAAGGTTCCTCTGATTCGTGTTTTACCCACCTGGGTGTCTCTTTCGTCCTCTCCTGGGAAGTTATCCTCCATCCCTTCAAAATGTTCAAACACTGATATCCACAATTCATTCTCTCACGGTAGGCAAATTGGTGTCGGCTAGGTCCCTACAGAATAATAGACCTCATGGTTTCAGTAGAGGTGATGCCTTGGGTTCCTTTGATGAGAACACCTTTCCAGTTTTATCTAAAGACCCAATGGAATCAATTTCTAGATTCTCTGACTCATCGGATCTTCATCAAGTTTCTATCATGGCCCATTGCCAGTTTTGGCTAGACAGTCAATCCTTTTTGTTAGGGTTCCTCTCCATCCTTCAACTTTTCAGGCTATCTTCTTCACAGATACATCTCTGGAAGGATGGGGAGTCATTTGGAATTCCATAAAGATTCAGGAACCTGGTTCCTCATAGAATCTTCTTACCACGTCAGTCTTTTAGAACTGTGGACTGTTTCATGCCCTAGCTCATTGGGATCCCATGATTCTCAGTACGTCAATCCTCATCAGGTCAGTCAATTTCACAGTGGTCTTGTTCATCTATCATCAAAGGTGGGGGTGGTGGGGGTGGGGGTGGGGTCCAGGCCGGTTTCTCTGGATCGAAAGATCATGATCATTCTCTATTGGTGCAGGTCTTGCTACATTTCTCTTCAAGAACCTCATGCCCCGGCAAACTGATTTTCTGGCTGACCCATTATCTCGCCCTTCAAAGATACCAGAAACAGAGTGGGAATTGAAAGAGGCTGTAGTCCAGTCTTTTTCCCTCAGTTCTGTCGCCCCCATGTAGATCTGTCTGCTTCTCACAAGAACAGAATGATATCCACTTTCATATCTCCTTTCCCGGAAGCTCTGGCTCTTTCAGTAGTCTCTCTAGCTCAATCTTGGGATCTTTTCCCCTACGATTCTGATTCCTCTGGTTCTCAGAATGATCAGGCAGCGTCCCTGCATGGTCCTGTTATTAGCCCCATTTTGCCAACAAAATCGTGGTTTCTGGATCTTCTGGACCTTCTTGTAGATCTCTCTGCTACTCCCTGTCTCCCACGATCCATTATCCCAGATCATTGGCAGGATTCTCCATCAGAACTCGGAAATATTTCGCCTGTCAGCCTGGAAACTGTCGAGTTGCCAAGTAGTATAGCCGGTAGTAGAAAAATACCACCTCCCTCCACAGGCAACCGTTCCGTGATCCGCGGCTCCCACCACCCTCTCAATTCCTGAAGCATAGGGTCATGGGCCACACAAATACATACAAGATACCCAGGCCCTACTGAACCACACCCATGTGTTGGAGAATATTGTGCGACACACAATGCTCAGTTTCAGAAGGCTGCTATTGAGCCGAAGCCGTGCAGAGGATGTGGGGCAGGTATTTATACAGACTGGACTATGTAAAGCATGCGGGGGTCGTAAACATTCCAACAGAATGAACTACAAGAAGGTCTGCGCCAGGAGAAAGTTCAGTTTAGTTATGGAAGAACTTAAACGCGTCATGCCACGCATTTAGAGACAGGCCTCCACAGGGATATACACCACCCACAGGTACTGATCGCCACACATAATAGTGTCTGAGCACCCATTTAGAGACAGGCATCCACAGGGATATACACCACCCACAGGTACTGATCGCCACACATAATAGGGTCTGAACACCCATTTAGAGACAGGCATCCACAGGGATATACACCACCCACAGGTACTGATCGCCACACATAATAGGGTCTGAACACCCATTTAGAGACAGGCATCCACAGGGATATACACCACCCACAGGTACTTATCACCACACATAATAGGGTCTGAACGCCCCTTTAGAGACAGCCATCCACAGGGATATACACCACCCACAGGTACTGATCGCCACTTACTGTAACACCCTCAAAGATGGTCAGAAATGTTTAAGATCTAATATATAGACCTTGCATCATGGTTACTGTAACACCCTCGAAGATGGTCAGAAATGTAACACAGCTTCGAGTGATGGCAAAGCAATTCGGTCTTAGAGGCTATTTTAAGGCCCGCAAAGCCGACCTGCTCCAGATGATTGCACACGCCAATGCCGAGGAGTGGCGAAAGCGACTCCCCACCCTTGCCGAGGAGTGGCTAAAGCGACTCTCCCGAGCAAAGCAGACGGAGGTTTCTGGCGCTCACCTCTGAGGATCCATGGTTTCACATCAAGAGTATACTTACCTCCCTAATACTTTTGATATTGCTAAATATCGGCTTTCACTCAATAAAACACTCAGATTAAAAACAGTTAGGTGCCCCTACTGGGCAGGGAGTCAGAGGTAGTCCGGCGGATGCTCGCCCCACCACCGCGCATGCGCCGACTACTACTTCCTCTTTGCTCATTTATTGGCAAAGGGTTACATGCGGTTTTGTGTTCTCTATACTTTTCTGCGCGTTACCTTGTTTTTTACTCACATTTGACGATTCTTGTACGGTGGAAGCATGTCGGAAAGGGAGGATTCGCCTTTAGAAGGAGCGGGATCTCTTTATCAGGTGAATTCTTTGATATGCTAGCGTGTTTTGTCCCGGTTTAATGTATTTCCGGGACTCGCGCTTACCGTGATTAGCGCCTGATTATGTTGGTTTTTTACAACATGGTGCTTCATATGTCTCATTTCTCTTTGTGTTTTGTCCACAGGTATCGCATAGACGCTTTGATGGACTTCTCGGCACAAGAGGATATGTTTTCTCTCCACCACGGTTCCATTTCCTACTAATACTGTTAGGTTATCTAACCAAAAAATCTATGTTCAGTGAGTTGGAGGCCTGTTATAAAGGTCTTCTCACTTTGCCCTCTTGCTCCAATTCCTTCCCCTTAGGTGGAGAGAATGTAGAGGCGTACTATGGTGGAGTTCTCCGGTTCATCACGTTGGATGGTTTGTCTATACAAGGGTCAGGTATCTAATTATTGATAAACAAAAGGGGAGATAATTTCCCTTTTTGCCAATGCTAGAATTGGAAGGAGTTATCTCTGTATATCTGATTGTTGTGTACTCGAAATGCCAATTCAACGGAAATGTTCCGGTTACTTATACAATTCGTTCTTGCACTTGGTGCTTGTTGCGGATCGATTAATTTGGTCACGAGAGTGATGACGTCATAAAAGGCCTTGGCCTTTTATTAACAATTAACGTTTTGTCCATGGCTGGTTCTTCTTGATTTCTGATCTTGATGATCCTGTCCCTCTCTTTTTAGTTGGTTTTGAGTTCGCTAACCTTAACTATCTTGCTCATTGTCCCTGTCCTTTGTCCTGTTTCAGAGACCTGGTTGCCCGTCCTGCGGGAGGTTTCTTAAAAGCCGCTTCGTCCCGCACTTGTGCTTCAGCTGCAGTCCCTGTGGACCGTTGCTGAAGTGCGACGTATGTAAGCAGTGGGGGGGCGAATTAATGTCTGATTTTCTCGCATTGCAGGCAAGGGAGAAGGTAATGGAGGAAGAGAGGAAGAAGAAGGAGAAAGTTTGTAAGAAGGGTAAGAAGAAGGCCTCATCCGCGGTGGATATGGAGGCCTTCAGGTCCGAAATGTTGCAAGAGATGCAGAGGACAATAAAGGATCTGGTCCCAGAGTTGCTTCGTGGCATGCTCCCTGGGCCAGCTCCTTTGTTGTCCTCGGCATCTGCTTACGAGCAGGTGATCCCCGCCTCTGAATCCGGTCTCTTTAGGTCCGGTCCGGTTGTGGATTCAGAGGTGGCCCCTTTGTTGGGGGCAGTCCAAGGCCCTGGCAGCAGGCATGGCGCCGCGCCGAGGGGCCGTGGACAATGGTTGTTGCTGGGACCCGCGGTCTGCTCATCAGACCCCGGGTATCCGCGCGCCGAGGGTGCCAAAGCCTCCTATGGCACCTTTCCTGGCCAGTCCGGGTTAGCTCTCTTTGCTGACCCGGAGTCTAATCTTTCTGGCCAGGAAGAAGAGGATCTCCTGCTGGGGTCGCCTTCTGAGGACGTGGCCATGGAATACGACGTCTGTGCACCCCTCGCGGGGAATGCAGGCGACGTGTTCCATGGTTCTACTCACGCAGGAGTAGATTTCACGGTCCAGAGGGTGTCCCCGGGCGGTGCTGTTGACCACGGATACCGCATACCTCGGCTTGCCGATGGTATTGCTGGTGCTGGTCAGACCCGTGGTAGAGCGGTGTTTACCCCACGCTCTGCCACGGCGCCTGCTCCTGGTCAAGCCGCGGAATTTAGCATGCCTGCTCTCTCGGGCCCGCATGCTTTTCCAGGCTTGCCAGGGGTATCAGCTTACCCGCCGTCGACATCAACTGCGAGTGCTCTGGAGGAAGACGAAGGCCCTCGTCTAGTAGAGCGCTCGCAGTTAGCCACGGAGGAGGATTGGTCGGACGCTTGCCAGTGGCTGGTAAGTGTTCGGCCAGATCTACCCGTGGAGCTGCCGGCTAGCCAGCGTGACCATAGGCCGTGGTTAGCTGGTAGGCCGGCGGCTACCGCTATGCCGTCTCTGCCGCTTGCTGAGCATGTCGTGGACATGTTCGAAGCGGCAGAGGCGTCCATTAAGGTGAATGGACGTCTCGCGAAGGCCCCTCGCGAGGTGGCGAAGCGGTGCCGCATCGTGCCCCTGGATTACCAGCGGTACGGTGTGGTGCCGAAGCCAAGCGTTGATGATCGCGCGGCTTTGGGCGAAGATGCGCGGCCGGGCTCCCGTTCTGACACGGGAGTCTTGTGCTCGAACGCGTTGCGTTCGGCGAATGCCGCGCTGCGGGATGCGGAGGAGAGTGGGAGGGCGTCGATTGCCGCTCTGTCCCACGTCTCCCAGCTGCTACAAGGGGTGGTAGCGGCTTCCGCATCACGCCAACCAAGCCCGGTGACAGTCCAGAGAGCCATTCAGGATGGTATCAACCTGGCTTTGGACTGTTTGACGCGGGCGGTAACCAGAAGTGTCCGGGCGAGGCGCACGTTTGCGCTTGACAATCTGTGCCCGTCCCAGGACCTGTATAATAGGCTGCTGCGGACGCCTATGACAGGTCCTGGTCTCTTTGGAGGTGAGGGATGCAGGCACCTCCAGGAGACGGTCACTCTGGTTAATAACCAGAGGGCGCTGCGGGAACAATTTGAGGTGCTCCGGCGGGAGCGTGTTCGCGCGGCACCCCCTGCGTATCGTCCTCTGCAGGCTCGAGGTGGTGCTGGCCAGGTCAGAGGCCAGCCACCGTCGCAACGTAGGCCTAGGCCACGGGCGATTCGGCCAGCAGCGAGGGGGGCGCAGGCTCCCCAGCCGCACCCAGCCAGACAGCCGCCCGCGCACCGTGGTGCGCGCGGCGCTGGGCGGGGCGCG
Source organism: Chaetoderma sp. LZ-2023a (assembly GCA_034401795.1). NCBI lineage: Eukaryota > Metazoa > Mollusca > Caudofoveata > Chaetodermatida > Chaetodermatidae > Chaetoderma > Chaetoderma sp. LZ-2023a. The sequence goes on along the minus strand of CM067369.1, from coordinate 173,480,269 downwards.
CGGGGATCTGGTCGCGGTAATCGGGCCTGATGGCCTGGTTACCGCGGTGGGAACCACTCCGGTGTTTCAGGCCGAGAGAACAGTGCCACTCTGGCCCTCCTTATGTCCACCTCTATCCCTAGGTGGACCGGTGGGCGGCCGTTTGGCCGCCCACTTGCCAGAGTGGAAGCGGTTGACTCAGGACCGTTTAGTCTTGCGATGGCTTTCGGTCGGGTATCGTCCCGACTGGGTGACAGGCCCGCCATCGCGACTGTCTCTCGCGCCGATCTGGACTCCCATTCCACGGGATCCGGATCAGAGGTTGTGTATAGAGGAGGAAATAAATTCCCTCATACTAAAAGAAGCCATTCAGCCGGCACAGAGGTGCCCGGGCTTCTATTCAACCCTGTTCTTGGTAACAAAAAACACCGGAGGGTGGAGGCCGATTCTCAACCTCAAGCCGTTGAACAAGTTCATCGAGACACCCAGTTTCAAGATGGAGACTGTGCGCTCGGTGTTGGCGGGGTTAGAGCGAGGAATGTGGACAGCGTCGATAGATTTGAAGGATGCTTATTTCCACATTCCCATAGAGAGGAGTTTCCGTCGCTTCCTGAGATTTGCATTTCAGGGCCGGCGGTGGGAATTCAGGGTGTTACCCTTCGGAATTTCCACGGCTCCTCGGGTCTTCACCCGTGTGGTTCTCGCGATCACTGCATACCTCCGCAGGAGAAGCATAGCAGTCCACACGTACATAGACGACTGGCTGTTGAAAGCACACACCCGGGAATCGTTGTCAGCCAATCTGGAGATTGTTTTGAAAACTCTCTCGGACTTGGGCTGGCTGATCAATTTCCCGAAATCAGAGCTAACTCCATCCCAGAAGTTTGTTTACCTGGGCATGTTCTTCGATCTGGAGACGGGGTATGTGTACCCCACTCAGGAGAGGGTTCAAGTACTCATCTCGGTAATTCAGTCGGTGTGCGACAGTCGTCATGTCCTGGCACGGGTTTACTTGAGAATGCTGGGTTTGATGGTTTCTTTGGAACCAGTCATTCCGCAGGCCGCCTTGCGCAGGCGCCCGATCCAGTTGTTTCTCATGACACAGTGGACCCAGAGTTCAGGTTCGCTGGACTCGAACGTGTCGGTGTTGGCGCCTCTGATTCACCACCTGCAATGGTGGTTGAATACAGAGAATCTCTTGCCGGGGGTTTTGCTAACCCCTCCCCACCCTCAGGTGACTGTGTATACAGATGCATCGATGGAGGGGGGGGGAGCTTGTCTGGAAGAGTCCACAGTATCAGGGCTTTGGGATCTGGATCAGTCCAAGGAACATATCAATCTACTGGAGCTAAGAGCAGTAGTCCTGGGCCTGGAACATTTCTTAAAGAATGTTCAGGGCAAGATTGTTCTCATTCGTTCAGACAACTCGACAGTAGTGACTTACATAAACCGCCAGGGCGGAACGAAGTCGCCCAGTCTCTGTATGATGACATGGAAACTGCTTTGTTGGTGCCTGGATCATGGGATCACCTTGAAAGCAGTTCATATTCCGGGGAGGTTAAATCTGCTAGCAGACTCATTGAGCCGAAGGATGAGTGTTTTACCCACGGAATGGCAACTAAATCAATGTGTGGCGGATCGTCTGTTCGACCATTGGGGGAAACCCAACATAGATTTGTTCGCAATGAAGAAGAATGCGAAGATGACGACGTACGTCTCTCCGATTCCAGACCCAAGCGCTTTCGCAACAGATGCGTTAGCTATCAGCTGGGAGGGAATGTATGCATACGCATTCCCCCCAGCAATCCTGATTCCAAAGGTGCTTCAGAAAATCAGGCAGCAGGAGTGCCAAGTGCTTCTGATCGCCCCGGATTGGCCAAGCCGATCGTGGTATACGGATCTGCTGGACCTTCTGGTCTGCAATCCGGTTCCGCTGCCTCTGATGGACAACCTTATCTTCCAGGGCAAGGCCCTTCACGACAATCCGTCAATGTTCCGATTGACTGCGTGGATGTTGTCAAGGAATCTAGAATTAAGGAGGGCTTTTCTGAGCAAGCGGCCATGTTTATGGCCAAAGCCAGGAGGGGGTCAACCTCCAGAGCATATAATTATAAAATCAACAGATTTGCAGAGTGGTGCTCAAAAAGATGTATTGATCCAATGGAATCATCTATTCAGGTAGTGGCTGATTTCCTCTGTCACCTATATGATGCCTATAGCCTCAAGCCTAACTCTATTGCTGGTTATAAGTCAGCTTTAATGACTGTTATTCCTTGCTTGGCTAATAGGGGGAGTGATGAAGTAAGTACATTAAATGTATTAATTAAAGGCATGGGCAATCTAAGACCAAGGAATCCTCCACTGATTCCGTCTTGGAGTTTATCACTGGTGCTCCAGGTACTAGGTGATAAGCCTTTTGAACCACTTAGTTCCATTTCTATGAAAATGTTGACTCTTAAAACTGTATTTTTAATTGCTGCGGCCTCGGCGAGGCGTAGGAGTGAAATTCACGCCTTATCAGCCGAGGTTGACCGTTTTGTGGTTACAGGGGAAGGCCTTAAGCTTCTACCTAGGATTAATTTCTTGTCTAAAAATCAGTCATTGAAATATCCAGGTCAACCTATTTTTTTGCCATCTTTAACTAGATATGATCCTAATTCTAAAGTATGGTGCCCCGTACGGGCGCTGCTTCGGTACAAACAGCGTACTTCGGAGTGGCGTACCGACCAATCAGCGTTATGGTTGTCATATATTGAACCCCATGGTAGGGCGTCTAAGGACACCATTTCTAGGTGGATTGTGGAATGTATTCAATTTTGTCACAAATCCGCCACCGGGCGACAGGTTGACGTGGCCAAGGCTCACAGTGTCCGCGGTGTCGTGGCATCCACTGCCCTGTTTAGTGGGGTTCCTGTGGATGATATTATGTCAGTGGCTCAGTGGCACTGTGAGTCAAGTTTTACAGACCATTACCTCCGTGACACCTCTAACCCTCTCGCCTTGTCGATTTTGAAACAATAACCGCTTTATGTTTGTGAAGAGTGCTTCCGCATTGCTTATATACTTCGCCATTCAGCGACGGTGACAACCACTTGTCGGGACTATCATCCTTCTCTACTGGATTCATGATGACAGCTTCCTAGTACAACAAGGTCAGTCTTGTTCATGTGTTGTTCATTGTTTTGTATTGTCACGTTACCCAGTGTTATTAATATGGTGATGGTTTATGTGGGTTGTGGTTCTTTAGTGAGAGTATACGAAAATGGAGCCTTTTCGTCTCTGTCCTATAGTACTTAGCACTAGTACGAAGAGAGCGTGTAGGTCATTGAGGTCATTTAATCTTCCTCCCAAGGGGGGGGGGGAGCGCATATGACAAATCGGTCATCTCTCAGGCATCGGTTGTGTTATCCGATGGTTTATCAAATCCTGACTGTGTTTTCACACAGTTTCAGACGTCATAAGTGCCTTAAACGCTTGAAAGCGTATAGGGAAGAGCTGGTCTTTTGACCTCGCCTCCCTCCCGCCAGATTCACTTTCGAATTCTGGCAATATCAAAAGTATTAGGGAGGTAAGTATACTCTTGATGTGAAATAAACGAAATCTAGGATTTCTTTTTTCACGAGAGAGTTGATACTTACCTCCCTAGATACTGACCCGGCCTCTCCGCCCCACAGAGGCTCGGTCTTCAGGCTCTTGGTAGTTGCATGTGTTAGCCAATAAATGAGCCAGAGGAAGTAGTAGTCGGCGCATGCGCGGTGGTGGGGCGAGCATCCGCCGGACTACCTCTGACTCCCTGCCCAGTAGGGGCACCTAACTGTTTTTAATCTGAGTGTTTTATTGAGTGAAAGCCGATATTTAGCAATATCAAAAGTATTAGGGAGGTAAGTATCAACTCTCTCGTGAAAAAAGAAATCCTAGATTTCGTTTAAACCCTCACAAGAAAGCACAGCTGCTCCGTGAGAGTCGTCAGTTGTATGAGGAGAAGAATGTCGGCTTATGGGCCAAAGCTGTAGTAACTCAGATGGCAACCCCCATCCACAAGAACGCCTACCTCTTCTACACCGAATCAGAAGACGATTAATGAGGGGACCGAGATCTGAAACCCTAGCCCGGAGTATGAGGCGAGAAGGTCAGCAGATTCTCAACGAGCTTCTTGGTGAGAGGGAGACAGAGGAGAGGACGGTGAACAGTATGCTGGACACTCTTCAGAGGGCTAGAAGGAGACATTACAGGTCGGATCATGGAGAAGCTGCGGACTGTTCAGAACGCCTTCTACCTTCGGTATACCCACACCTATCGAATCCGCCACATCGAGGATGGTAGGGTAATGCTCTTCCACAAGAATGCTCCCGGAAGTCCCTGGATGAATACCCTAGGAGAGACCCAGACTTGGGTGGCGGGCAGAGAGCAAGCGCGCCTCCACCCAGACAATATCGATCGGGCCAATACCGCGTGGGCTTCGTCAGATCAATCAACGTTGAGGTAAAGGTTGCCATCGACCGCTAGCTTCTGCTAGGGACAGGCCCCCTCCCAGTCTGGGAAGAGAATACTGGCACTCGATACCTACAAAGATAACATGTGCCTCTGGAGATGTCTAGCAGTTCAGCAGGGTGCAAGAGCTGATAGAAGTACAGCTCCTGCATGAGAGCTTGTTAAACAGTTCTATGGCCTGAACAGGCCTGTGGCTGACGTACCTAGACCAGCTGGACACGGTAGAGTTATTTGCAAAGACAGGGATTCGTGTTTATGGGCCCACTGAAGAGGGCATCTGACATCTGACCAAGAAACATGCTCTCTATCCGAGCGTCATGACCATTGGAGTATATGACCACCACGATTAAGGACATCTCCAAGCTGGCCCAGACATTCACTGTCAACAGCAGTTCACCCAAGCATGTAGTCTCCATCGCCATGCTGACCGCTGTACAGGGGGAAAAAGGACCATCGATTGCCCTGGGCAGAAGGTAGTGGCACTGCAGTCACCATACGAGAAGGCCTTCTATCCATACCAACCGGCCAGTTCCACGGCTACTCGTTGGATTGAATGTGAGTCGAGAAACCGTGGAATTCATATACAGTACACCACGCAAAGCGTGGTCACGGTGGTGAGCAGGGGATCGAGGGGGCTCCCGTAGATGGTTATGATCCGACAACTGACACAGTATACCAGTTTCATGGCTGTCACTGGCATGGATGTTGACAACACCAGCGAGGTGAGGATGCTGATCAAAGATACCCCTGTGCGGACAGTACCATACCCACACTTTATTGTCTATGACTTTGAAGCCCTTCTAGATGGGATCAAGACCCACTTTACAGAGAGTCTCATGATCGAGAGTGCCCACATACCAATCTCGGTGTCAGTCGGCTGCTCCTTAGACGGTAGCGCGAGCTTGCCAACTCACCTCTACAATGCTAACTCCAAAGTGCTGATCTCAGAGTTCATGCAGGAGACCCAACTACGAGCCTCCACGATCTGTGCAAGGGTTCGGTCACAGTACATGTATCTACCCTCAGACTTGGACAAGTTACCAAAATGACAGCAGTGACTTATCAATGAGTGGTGTGACCAGGTGCCTGTGCTCGGGTTCAACTCTGGGCGGTACGACTTGAACCTCATCAAGAAGTACTTTGTGGATGAACTTACTACTTCATCCAAAGGAACGGTGAAAGTCGCCAAGAAGGCTAGCCAGACAATGTTCCTCATTACGCCTGAACTGAGGTTTCTCGATGTAATCAACTACCTCGTCCCAGGGGTTTCTTATGAGAAATGGCTCAAAGCCTACGGTTGCACGCAACAGAAGAGCTGGTTACCTTATGAATGGTTCGACTCACCTGAGAAGCTTGACTATCCTGGACTACCTGATTATCCTGCGTGGTGGTCCAAGCTCAAAGGTGGTTACCTTCTTGAGTTGTCAGAGTGGAAAGCTTGTAAGCAGACCTTCAGAGATTTGGGGATGAAGACGTTTGCTGACTGGTTGCAATATTACAACAACTTGGATGTTAGCCCGTTCATTGAAGCCTTAGAGAAGATGCGAGAATCCTACACAGAACGAGGTATTGACATTCTGAAGGATCCTGGTGTGTTGCTTCAGTACTTACTTCGTGGTACTGCTGAACATGAGCCGGATATTAGCCTTTACTCTCCAGGCAAGGAAGCTTACGAGATGTTAAAGGGTGCTGTGTTGGGGGTCCGAGCATTGTGTTCACGAGATATCACGAGTCTAGGGTTACCCGAATTCGCCACGGTAAGCGAGTATGTCAACGTCTCCTTGGTTATGATGCAAATGCTCTGTATTTGTCAACCATGGCCCAAGCAATGCCGTGTGGTAAAGAAACTGTACGACGGTGGGGTGGGCGTGTAAGCAGTGATATTGAACACTAAGCAGGATCTGCTAACGGATCGTTGGTTCGGGTTTGCTGAGGTCGACATTGAGGTACCTAAAGTGTTATGGCCAAAGTTCGAGGAGATGTCTCCCATCTTCTATAATCGTGAGATCCCAGAAGAGACTATACCTTCGGAGAGGCTTGCATACCTTGATAAAACAGGTCGACAAAAGTCTACAACTAGCAAGCTCGTTGGTGCATCTCTGGTAAGAAGAGGGTATTGTATGCACCAACTCTCAAGTGGTACCTTGCCCACGGGTTAGAGATTACTGCTATCTATCGCACTATAGACTACACCTCACAGAAACCTTTTGAATGGTTTGTAGACTCTGTTACTGAGGCACGTCGTACCAGGGATGTTGACAAAAGTAAAGCCTTGTTGGCTGATCTCTTCAAACTCCTCGGCAACACTGCATATGGGAAGCTGATCGAGGCATTAGAACGTTATACCAACACGAGCTTCACTAAGGATGAACGAGCAGTAGACAGAGCCTTGCGTAGCGCATGGTTCGCGGATCTAGAGGAGATCGGTGATTCCTACGAATTGCAGAGCCGTAAGGCTGAAATCACCATTTGTCGGCCCTTCCAGGATGCTGGAGTTCTACTATGACTTCCTCGACCGCTACGTAGCTCATGACAGCTTCGAGTACCTGCAGATGGACACCGATTCTGCCTATATCGCCATAGCAGGCTCCAACCTCGATGAGGTGATACACCCAGAGATGCGAACGGAGTATGAGGCCTGCAAACAGGACTGGTTGGCATGGGACAAATGGTCTAACCGCACTCTAGAATTGTTCAAGCTCGAGTTCGAAGGCACTCGTGGTATTGCTCTCTGCTCCAAGTGCTACTACGTGGAGAATACAGACCGCTGGAACAGCAGAAACTTGCAAGTGAAATGCTCGACCAAGGGAATGTCTACAGCGCCCTCCATGGTGGGGTGGACAGAGCCACCAATCGAGGCCTACGCATGTGCAACCAGGGTATTGTGACGTATGCTCAGGAAAAACTCGGAGTCTCTGCTTACTATGATAAGCGCCATGTGCTGGCAGATGGGGTCCATACCGAGCCCATCAAGTTTCATGTTAGCACCCTAGGGGTGGTAGCTGTGTGTCTTCAAGGACTAGCTGAAGCTCTTCTACGACAAATGGTCACCTAGGCACTCCGTGCTGGCGTGCCAAGTAGTACAGTGTAGGCCGCCCCTCCGCCTCCACATACCTGTCAAGCCTGTGAACATCTATCGACCAGTTAGGATCCGTCGACCACCTTCCAGCTCACCAGGCTCATACAGGTACCGAACCAGAGCATCAGGTGGTAGGCACTCCTCTCCCTTGTTCGCTTCTCTAGAGCTGTGACCAGCAGAGTGTCTGATAGCCTCTACCGGCTTCTTCCCGATTAGCCTAGGAACCTCGGCATTGGATCTCTCCACCACAGCAGGCAGCCCTCACACCCATACTCTAGAACGTTCACTCGGCGCGGCCATTTCCTGGGCGTATTGGTGTGGGAACAGTCTCTGCCAGTGTCCGATTCCACCGCTCAACGATAGCCTGGGCACGGTGATGCCCTACCTCACCTCGTCTAACTGCCACACCGTGTTTCCGCATGAGGGCTGCAGTCTCCCCTCTGAACTCCTTACCCTCATCCACCTGCAACAATTCCGGCCACTGGAGGGGATTTTCCGAAGCCTCGTAGACACCTTGGAATGCCTGAGCCACTTGGCCAGCTGACTTGTCTGTGAGTGATACTGCTGCCTTGTACCTGCTGGCGACATCGACGATGGTGAGGGCATACTTGTAGGTCTTACGCCCAACCGAGTTGTGTGGAAGGAATAGAACATCTGCCTGGTGAACTCTGTTCGGGACAGTTTCCTTGAAATGGGCATGCCTGATGTGCCGTGGACGAGATCTGTATATCTGCTACATCGCCTGGCGGCTGAGCCACTGGCTAACTGTCTCCAATGTGAAGTTGTGGCCCTTGTGACGTGCAGCCTCGAGTAGTTGAGGGGGCTCACGGTAATATCCACCAGGCTGATAGTAGAATTCCTCAAGAAAGACGGTTGATAAACTCCCGGATTTCATCACTGACGTCCATTCCCGTCCTGTCACGAACGACCTGGGTGAACTCTAAACAGACGAACAGACGGCCGTCATTCATTCGACCATCACTGAAGACCTCAAACACCTCCGTACACTGGTGTCTAATCTCTGCTGGATCCTCACTGAACAGTAGTTTATCGACCAACCCTCGGAAGTTAAGGGCCTTGATCAGGTCGTACAGAGACGCCATCCTTATATAGTATGGCTTAAATGTTCGGTAGCCAAGGGCCTGCAACTCCGAATAACGTACCTACTCCTGAGGCGATGGCTGGTATGGCTTCAGAAATCTTCTCCACCCCATTGTTGGCGATCTTGCGGACCATCTCGCCAGCCTTCGTTGTGAACAGAGCGATCAGAGCCCCAACTGCTGCCAGCGGACCGATAGAACCTTTTACGTAAGTGCGATAGATTCCTTTCGCTCTGTGTACTAGCTTGCGGGATTCAGGCTCTACATCATCATACTTACCCATGGTCTCCGCTACATCGTAGTCGTCTGCATCATAATCATCATCCTCATCATAGTCCTCCTCATAGTCCTCGTCATCTATATCCTCGACTGGATCAGCCTCTGGTTCATACATCACTCTGGGGATCCAACACTGTGGCAGTTATGTAGTAGCTTTAAACTGTAGTCTAAAGCATGGCCTCCGCAATCTTGAATGCGGGCGTGTTTGCCTTAGTGAACTGGGGACTCCGCTTCGCCGACAAGAAGGCGGCAGAGGTCGAGCGTGAGCGTCATAACCAGGCGCTGGAGAAGCGGTCTAAGGAGAAGTTTGAGTACAGCAAAACCCTCGAGCATATGCGCCAGAGGGAGACACGCTGACGCCAACTCCGAGCTCAGGCCAACCAGAGCCTCAAAGAGGCAGATGAGAGTCTCGATGAGTACTACGAGGCTGTAAAGATATCTGAGCCAACGCTCGACTATGAAGCATCGACAGGTCAGAAGACAGCAGAGCTTATAGTAGTGGTGGCAGCTGCAGCGGTGACGACAGGAGTCGTGCTCTACACACACTCAAGCTGAATACCTGATGTGTTCGACACGCGTACCTTAGCATAGCCAAAGTAAAGTACCGTCACACCTAATGAGCGAGTCCCAGCTATGAGGGTTCCGATGTTGAAGCTGAGCCGGTTGCCTTGATTAGGTGGGATGTCCCTGCCCCCGAGGTGGTGACAGCCCTCGAGTGCCGACTCGAGGTCGTCGCTTCCACTGGTTAGGCGCAGAAGTGCATATGACTTAGTTTTCTGTCTGTAGAGTTGGCAATTAGCCAGCTCGCGTACCTCACCAAGAACATTGGTCCCAGCAACCACAAGCTTGAAGTCGTCTAGCTTATCCACCTGCTGGATGGCTCCTCCCTTCTAAACCAGGACCGCAACAGTGACACAGTCCGATGCACCATGATGCAATGTCAGCTCTACCCGTTGGTTAGCTGTGGCCTGGACCTGCTGGGGTTCTCGCTCCACATGCACGATCCGCTGTTTGGAACCCGTTTGCTTCAGCTCCTAGTCATTCTCGTCATGCCAGACATGAAGTCTTGGAGCATTCATCGTCGCATCTGCGAGCTGCTCAGTGTACACCTGGAGGAACAGCCTATCCTGCATGGCAGCCGGATTCACGTGTGTGTTCTCGAGGAGGGTTAAGAGTGGAACTGCCACAGGCTTCTCGATAGCTGCCCGTAGTTCGATTTCCATGAACCCCTCATTGCACCCCACAGTATAGTACACCTTTCCCTTCGCACAGAAGGTTGGGCCACAAACTAGTGGACCTAGGACTCGGTACTCATCGTTCACATAGGTGGTGTCCATGGTGCTGTTGCTCTGCACGATCTCCCACCTGTTCAGAACCTGCGGGAGCTATACCATCTGTTCTATTGTGCTCTGAAGCTTGAATTCGAGTGTCATGCTCTTGATCTCGTAGATCTGTGCCGAGATTGCAAAGTCAATGTACTTCCCAGCAGCAGACAACGGGTTCTCATCGTGTATACTGGGTCAAATTACCGTCAGGCAGTCCTTCCGAGGATCAGTGCGGTGCGATGTCGCGGGTTCAATGGCCCCATCTGGATGTTGCACATACTGCAGTATGTTTAAGGTCTGGGTATATAGAGAGGTTAAACGGCTGCCATATTTGGTAAAGTTCTCCAGCAGATTGTCTATAGACATCAGGACAAGTTGGCCCGACAGTCACAGCCACGGCGTGCACTGTCCCACTGTGACAGGGTCCGAGGACTGCTTCGTGACATCAACATTATCCATGAGCGAGCCAAGGTCACACCTCCGTCTGATGCGGAGATACTGGCCGCCATAGAGGAAGGAGCGGCAGCTCGTAGTACAAAAGAACTCCTGACTCGGATACTCTATTGGAAGTTTGACAGCACCCAGGGCAGTACACTCGACCTACCTCACGTTGCCCCAACCAACAGTCCTGTTATTCTAGCTCTCCAATAGGTGAGGGTCGACCCCAAAGATCTAACGGTCGGGAAGTGGGCTGCCATATTTAGCCTCCATAGCCAGGAAGAGCGAGATATGCTGGATAGCCTCCAGTCTGGAGCAAATAACTACTTCAGGGAGGAGGTCAGTGCCGCTGTAGTGGAGAGCCATGACACCGGTCATGCAGAAGGTACTCAGAAGGGGTTCACTGTTGGCCGCAAGGAGGCTGTTGATCATATTTTCAACGAAGAAGGGCGCAGGAGATTGGCCAGTAATCTGGCAGCATTTCTGAAATTCCCATATAACTACCGGGACTACCTCATCAAATCCGCTCGCAAGTCAGATGCTCGTCGCGCATGGACAAAGTGGATCTTTCTTGAGAAGTTCCAGAAGAAGAGAGCCCTAGACTCTGACCCTCAGTGGGTAGAGTTTAAGCGACAGACTTCTGGCGAAACTGACGAAGTTCCACAAGCTTCTGCCGAAGTTCTTCAAGCTTCTGACGAAGTTCCTCAAGCATCTGACAAAGTAGCAGAGACCGCGGACGAAGTAGCGGAGACCTCGTAGCCTTCTGATGAATGAAAAAAGTTGCGGCAGCTGCGACAGTCTGTCAGCGATGACGTGTAGAGCAGGCTAGTTTCTTGGCTGGATTCAGCTTGTAGGTGAAGGTCTGCACCTTTTCCAGCGATGGCTTGAAGTGTGACAGCTCACCTGCCTCCTTGTTGCTAAGGATGAAGCAGTACAGCTCAGCTGCCCTCTGTACACCTGCGATAAAGTCCCCTTTGGTCTCCTTGAGGGTTAGGCTGTCGTATATGGTCTCGAGCAGGGCACGTCCACACTTGGAGCTGAAGTATAGCAACCGGGCATTGTGGCGGATGTCTGGTGAGATCTCGCGGGTGTACTTCTGAAAGAGGATGAAGACAGTTATCTTTGTGTGCCGGATGCGCCTGCTGATGTTGCTGAGGTAGGTGGCTGTCTTCTGGTCCATTGCAGGGTCATCGATAACTAGAACAAGTGGTTCTGTCAGTCGGACTGTCAGCAGCTTCTCCATCAGTGCTTGCAGGTTCTGCGTCTTGGTGATTGGGCCATTGTGCCATTGATCATTACTGTCAACCGCCTCAGCGGCGGAGTCAGACACCAGAAGGATGTATTGAGAGTGTAGATGTTCGGCCAGGAGAGCCCGCAGCAGGATGTTTTTCCCATGTCCTGACGGGGCAATAATCAGCACCACCTGGCCAGCATCGGCCGGCCTACTATCGAATGGTACAGACATGCGTGCGGAGGATGGTTAGCACTTGGTCGGCGGCAGCCTCGTCTATATCTGTGAGACTAAACGGCAGTACTTCCTGCACCAGCTCTTTCGCCTGCAGAGTGGGAAATCCTGCACCTCCGGCGGATACGAAGGATGTGATGGAGGCGTCAAGCATGAAATCCCAGCAGCAGCTGAGAAGATAGCATAGAGGGCCTGTGTCAGCACCCACAGTGTCTAGTACATCCAGTATCTATATGATACATGCACGGGAAGCCATGACTATCCCATGGTCCTAAACAGCAAATTCAAGCCAGAGGATCATCCTGCACCTCCAGCGGATATGAAGGATGCGATGGAGGCGTCAAGCATGAAATCCCAGCAGCAGCTGAGAAGATAGCGTAGAGGGCCTGTGTCAGCACCCACAGTGTCTAGTACATCCAGTATCTGTATGATACATGCAAAGCCATGACTATCCTGTGGGCTTACTTAGGGGCCAAACCAAATAACCCTGACTTCTTCACCTCTGGTAGCCGGAGGCTGTCGACAGCACCTGCACCTGTTTGGCCATCGACAGTGATATTGTCTTCAGATTCCCTCCATCCTGGATGAATGTGCTCTGAGTTTTCAGGAGATCCGTAACTAGGTCCTGTGCATAGGACTCAGCCATAACCATGATGGCACCAGCCTCATTGACTCCGAGCATACCGAGCATTGTCGCCCTCTCCTTGATGCCCATCCCCTTGTATACAGTCTTGGCCTTGTTAATGGCCGATTGTCCTACCGTATCAGTGATCCCGATGACATCTCGTGCTGCGATGGTACCTCGGATCTCCCGCGGGTCTCCCTTCTCATCGAAGTCTAGGAAGGAGATATGGGCAACAGTGTCCTTTGAACCGAGGCATGCCTCGCCCAAGTGAGCAAGATCGCCTAGCTCTTTGCTTTCTAGGTCTGTGAGTGACAGAGTCATAGTCATATACAGACGGCTTAAACCTACTAGTCATACCCCCAGTGAAATAGTTGGGCATAGGAGGCCCATGCAGTCGGCCAAGCGAATAGGTAGCAGTGCTCAGGGTTCTGGCCCTCTGCAGGGGCACGCCTTGTGGGCGGTCCACCATTCCTGGGCATTGGCAATCCTCAGTCCGCGTGCTCGACTATGGGCTACACACCACCCTCTGGCACGCCATGCCTCATATGCTGCAGGGGTCTCGTGATCCATCTCTCACTATTCAGAGGGGATAAACGTAGGCGACGATGATTTCAGCCATTGCACTTGTTGCTATCCCTAGAACCGCGGCCTCCATTAGTGTAACACATTAACCCATGATCTTGGCGGCAACAGTGTAGGAGGCACCACTGAGGGCGATCTTTGGGATGGGGTGAGTTATTCCGAGACAGTGCCCGGCCACCCCACTCACCACTGTAGCGAGGACAGCCGCAGTGGCGGCAGCAAGAACCTCACTTCCCCCTGTCCTCTTCACCACAGCCACATTCGCCGCCACATTACTGGTGACATGGACTGTCAGAGGTTTTGCTGTGGTCAGTAACTTCTGTGTCTTGGTTCGCAGCAGGTTCTCCACCTTCTGAAGACTCGCCTGACTCTCGGGCAGTTGCTTCACGATCTGTACCGTTGATGTCATTGTTCAAGCACTGAGTATACAACGCGGTTAAACGTCTGCGTCCCCTGTCGAGAGAGCTAATAAGATCTTCCCAGTCTGCATCTGCCAGGTGGCCGGGTTGGTACTCAGGAATATTCATCTCTCTATTGAGACATTGAAAGACTACAAGAAGAAGACACCAGATGAGCTCGCTCAACTCTCCGGTGCTGAGCTGACAGGAGCTGACAGCTGTGAAGCTCTATCTAGGATTTGTCAAGGGACAGATCTGCTTCCTCGAATACTTTAGCATGGGCGGGAGTATCGTCGAGCAGCTCCTGCGAGCTAAAGGTTTCTACAAGGATCAGGAGTATCTGTCAGATGTGTTCCAGCAGTTGCAGACCGCCATGGCCTCACCGGACTCGGAGCTGAACAAGGCTCTGCGATACTACAAGCTGGAAAAAGGATACGCTGCCGAACCCTCGAGCCCTTGGATGTGCATCTTGGCAGTGGGTATATTGGATGTAGGGCATGCCAAGCTGGTTCAGTGTCTCACTGTGGTCCCCACTGCTACTGTAGAGAGTCTGGATAGTCTTATAGCTGATTTGCTAGCGGCGGTGTAGGCTGATCCCGAGCGCCACGATAGCTAGGCCTGACACCACACGTAGAGCTACCACGGGAAGCAGTGTCATGTCGACTGACTGCAGTTTCGGGGCGCCTGAAGCTGCCGGGTCGACTGGCTGCAGTGTCAGGGTCGGAAAGACTGTATGGCTCGTACTACGCGTAGGTGCGTTGATGGCAGTGGTGAAGCCGAAGTGGACACCGGGGGAACTCCCCTCGGCTATCATGTTGTTATAGCCCCTGACTTGGAGGTCCTCAATGTTCACGATCATGTTGCTCGGAATCAACCGTAGGTGTGACGAAATAGCAAAGTCAAGTTTGCGACGGGCCTTCTGCAACCCCTGCTGGAACTTAGCAATAAGACTACTGGGGTCTGCTACGATGATCATATCCTCAACGAGACTGATGAACATGGCCTGGACCTCTGGTCCGCTGACACCATCTATGGATTGCCGCAGCTGGGTCTGTGCCGTAAGGAGGCAGTAGCACAGTGCTTCCAGGGACTGGTTGATCCAAATGATCCCTGCTGGTGTGAGGCCTGAGGTGGTGTGTGGGACAAAGTACACATCTGGATAGTCCTGCTGCAAGCCAGTGATGTGCATATTTTGCACCAGCGCTCCAGGGTCAGAGTCTGGATCGAACGAGAATGTCGCTGTCTTCCGAGAGCCTACGCATCGGGTGCTTCGATAGGGGAATCCTGAGTAGTCACGTCTCGGGTCACCGTACATAACTCCTAGACCGCTGTTGTCACGACCATGCCACCGATAGTCTGGGTGAGCGCTGAACTCTCTGTAGTCTGCTGGCCGCTGAGACGCTGTGACTGTTGAGCTGTGGGTCGAAGGCGTTTGTATCAGGGAGGCTTGCACCAAGCTCATGGAGGATTCGTCGCACCATGAAGTACACTTGGAATCTGAGACAGCTGGCGATGAGCACAGCTTCAGGAGTGCCAGAATAGGAGTGAAGCAGGGTGGAACTTACTCCACATCCTGCCGTGGCAGACCACACGACAAAGTTCAGCTGCTGATTCCAGTATGAGAGGATTGGAGCAGCCATCCAAGTATCGGCTTGCTTCGCATCCTTGATGGTGATGGGGCGGTTGGTCAGCGGTTGTGGGTTGACGGAGAAGCTGGTTCGGGACCGTCCATCCACTGTGATGGAAAACAGTGTTAGCTCTGGTGTATCATCCAGTAGACCTCTCTGGCCAGTCAAGGGTGCACCCAGGAGGGGCGGTTGGCTCCGGATGACTGTCGTGAGGTTCAGTGGGAAGGCCATCTATACTGGTGTTTTTAAAGCTACCGCAGCACACTATTTGTAGTCGTCTCGACTCCAGAGACCAGCGAGGCGACCTCGCCGTAACATTTTTTTAACTCCTCCATATCAACCCGCCCACTGTCGCACTTTAAGTTTCTCCATGCGGTACAGGCTTGGACCTTCAATATATGGTGGTACTCTTCATCGGTGACCTGGCCATCCTCGAGAGCTTTGCTGACAGACTCGTCGATAGTCTGTAGCATACTCTGTGCCAGTGCCACGTACTTAGCATGCTTCTCCAGCCTCCTTGTGATCTGCCGCTGCCCCAACCCCAAGCCGTGGCCAAGACAGTGGCGGCTAGTGTCATGCCACCCAGCGGGATGGCGATGATGGCCCCCACCTCTGTAGCAAGAGTGGCCACAGCTGCCACCCCAGCACTGGCTCCAATCACACCCGCAGCAGTGGTTGTACGCGCGAGGACGTTGTAGGCTGTCTTATATCGCCTGCGCGTTCTGCTGTACTTTTCTGCCTCATGGACGAGATTCTGTCTGATGGTATGTATCTGCTGGAGTCGCCAGCCGTGTACTGTACCCCCCTCGTCAGCAGTCACGGAGGTGTATATTTCTGGTTGCTTCCGCCACTCTGATTTTGCCATAGTATACCTGGAGATTAAACCTGCATCAGAATCTGCTCAGGAGTCCTAGAATGGTACATTTCGGAGAGCCTGGCGAACCGTGCCAGCTTGCTGGTTTCGAGACAGACGTCTCTTAGACAGAGGTCATCATCCAGCACTATGTCGGGTGCCAGTAGCTTCCTGAGATGTGACATCTGGAACTTCACCTTATCACCAAGATAGTAGGTCCGCTGCTGGATGGCTTTCTTGGTCTTATACCTGTGTGCCATCTCCTCTTTCCACTGTATGACATCTGGCTCATCCTTGTCTGAGAAGACACCTGGCTCATACTCATCTGTGAAGACATCTAGCTTATCGTCTTCTGTCAAGACTCCTGCGTCCCGCTTACTCTCCTCCAGGATGGCCTGCCAGTATCAGAAATTTTCACTGTTCCTTCGCCTTCTTGCAAGGCTCGCGTTCTGTTGATATCAGTTCTCCCGCTGTAGTCGCTCTCCTTGTTGCAGTGCGAGCCTCTGTTCGTTTAAGGTCTTTATCTGTGCAGTGGTCATGAAGGGGCAACCCTGTAGCTGGCTCTTCATCATCTCGGCAAAGGTCAGATATTCCCGGTGTGATATCATGTTGTCGTCAGGTCAATGAGTAATAAGTGTAAACTCTAAATGGGCATCCGATATCCCATCCGTGCTGGCATATATGTTAATGGAGGGGCTGTCAAACAGGTGATTTACAGGTGTGAACAGGCTAAGACAGATATCTTTCCATAGGTTGCTTTTGGCACCTGGGAGATACTCTATCACGTCCCGGATGACTTCTACCAGTAAGCTGCTGTGTGCACTGCCCGGAGGTTGATGTAGCACATCGGCATGTATGTATGTTGTACCCCGCTGGGGCACCTCGAAGAGGACCCATTCTACATGGTACTGTACCACCCGTCTCCCCTCTAGAGAGGGTGCGATTACGTTCTCACCACCGGAGAGCAGCAGTCGGACGATCGGCATGGTTATATCTCCTATTTAAACCCCTTCTATAGCGTGCTATGGAACCCATATTTGCTCACTCGGCTGGTCTTGCTGACCTGGCAGATGTGTATGCAGTTGATGCTGCCAAGGTAGAAGAGAGAGATGGCAAGTCATTCGCCCTACAGTACGAAGCAAGCTCAAAGGCATTCTCCCTCCACCCCATTGGGGGTGATTGGGTGGAGCTGCTCACAGACCTCAAGGATGTGACGATGGAGTGCCTGGGTCGCAACATAGATGGCCACAAGATCGTGTTTCGGTACGATTTCCCGAAGAGGAAGTACATCCGTGAGCTGTTGATTGATTTCTTGGATACAGAGGTGGCAGACATCAACACCCTAAATAACGACCTTGGCTTTCATCTGGTCAAACCCTATTCGAGCGGTGCCCCGCCAATGGCCCATGATGGCCTAGTATTGACCCTGGCAAAAAACCTGCAGTTCATATTTGAGAAGAATGAAGTATGGTACCGCACTGGACCTGGGGGTGACTGCCAAACATGGTTGCCCCTATATAGGCCTCCCGCAGTCATTGACATAGAGGTTACTCCCCTCTCCACTGTTGTGAAAAATAATGGGACAGTTTGAAAGCTCTACAATCGGGGATCATCCTTCCTCACCTACATAGGTGAAGGTGTCTCCCTGACGAGGGTGTGTCACCGGATCGGGGTTACAGGTGGAAAGCTCCTGCTGCGTCGTCCATTCGATGGACCAGAAGAAGCTGTTAAGCTCCAGGAGGGCACCCTACGGGTAGATGGTGTGTCATATGTCTCCAAAGTCAAGGGTGCTGTTAAACTGCTTCAGCGAGTCGGACTCATTAGCCCGCAAACGACTCATATAGTCCTAGAGCTACGTTTCTTAGCCGACGGCAGAGTGAAGCAGCTAGCCCCTGCCCCTGAGGGGATGAAGATCACTATCGATCCGGATGGAACAGGGCTCGATCTGGCACAGATAATTCTTGAGGGGTTCACTCTGTTCAGTTTAACTCTTCATATATAGCCATGATTCTCATCATACTGCTCGTGCTGGCGTCTACAGCAGTGGCACAGGGCGCTGAGACTGCCATGATATTGGATGCCAAGTGGGCCCACTTCCGGGATGACCCCCCCAGTATGATCCTTGGGTCGACCCCTTGTGGAGAAACATTTACGACCGCTTTCACCCACATAAAGAGATCGAGTCTTTCTGCCACTTCTATGGGGTGGAGAGGTTAGGCCGTGGTTGTCTGCTGGGGACCCCTGCTCAGCACCAGATTCTCTGCGTAACATGTGAACATGCCAGAGTCTGCCGTGGTTCACATGCTAATCAATTTAGCCTCCTCCCAGGTGAGTGTTGTCAAGGTAGATGGAAGCCCCTATGGGTGTCCCATCATGCCGATGCGACTCTGGCAGAGACTACGTGTTTGTCTGAGCCTACACAGAATAGAGAGGCCGGCCCTGTTGTTGATGGCGATCTGTGCTGTATATCACTGTGGAGGCTTGTCTCTAAAGGGGCGTTCAGCCCCTGGTAGCAGTTGTGTCAGGGTGATCCTACCTCCCTGGCAGCCATTCCGTGAGAGGGCAGTGGGAGTGCGGATCACGGAACAGTTGCCTGTGGAGGAAGGTGTTATTTTCCTACTACCGGCTATACTACTCGTCTTCGTCTTCGTCAATCTTTCAGTCAGATCTCAAGAACTATTGGAGAAATTTCTCAGATCTTCCTCTCGAGACATCTATAAAGCTAGATTAAAATTTTTCAAAGAATGGTGTGCTGTCCATTTTATCTTGCCCGTTGAGGCCTATGTAGCTCAGGTCACTGATTTTCTGTTTTTCCTCTTTGATCAGAGGAAGAATTCAGTTAACATTATTAGTTCCAATCGTTTTGGTCTGAATTCCTTTGTCATGTGTCTAATTGATCCTTCGGTCCAATTTCAGAAACATTTCGCTATATCAATAAAGGGTTGGGTAATTCTCGTCCTCCGTTTATGAAACACATTCCTTCCTGGAACCTTTAGCTTATATTACAGGTTCTAGCGGGGATACATTTCAAACCGTTGGGTTCTATGTGCTTGAAACATCTTATTCTAGAAATAGTTTTCTTCTAGTAGTAGCATCAGCTAGCCATTGATCTGAAATCCATGCTTTTTCTGCTGAATTAGTTAGATTTCAAGTTACGGGTAATAGCCTTATTCTTTATCCCAGGGCAGACTCAGTTAAACTCTTGGGTAAACCTTTGATAATTCATAGACTTTCTTCTTTATTGCCAGATGATTCTGTACAGTTCCCAGTCAGGACCCTTAGTATGTATAAACTTGGTACTGATTCTAAACGATCCGACAATAGACATCTTTGGGTTACATTTGCAGATGGTCTAAATCGTCCTGCCTCCTTAATCACTATTTCCCGTTGGAGCGTGGATACTATTAAAATTCGCTTTGAATAGCTTCTCCAGGAGATAATCCTGAGAGTCAAGGCCCATTGTGTTAAGGGCCTTGCTCCATCTTGCTCTCCCTTTTTAATGGATCTTCTTTAGATTATATCATGATAGTTGCTAACTGGAAGTCAGAGAACACCTTTATTAACCTCTATCTTATAGATTCTGGTCCCTCTTCCTTTTTCTATAAAAATATTCATAAGGTAGCTTCGGGGATGATGACTCTTATTCCTCATTCATCATCTTCTCTTACTTCTCCATCTTCATTCACTTTCGTCTCTAGTTGGGGTTAGTGGGAATTCATTACTTAATTCTTATGTGTGTATTTCACCCCTTTTTTTTTCATATCATATCTCTCATCACCCCTATTATTCATCTCTTTCTTACATGTTCATCTTCTCTTTTTTGCCTCCTGGCCGTCATTTATGACCTTATTGTCTTCTCATTATTGGTTAATTTCATCTATGTTAAGATGCTTGATAGAGCAATTCTTAGGAATTGCTATCTCTTAGTATCTTCCTTACTCGTTATTTCTAACTTCGTATAATTTCTCTATTTTTACATCAATTTTGCGCAAAAATTTGCCTCCCTCCGGACTTTGTTCAATGTTGAAATCTGTATTTGAGCAATAGTAATGCAAGGAGGTAGGTTGTAATGTAGTAATAATGACCAGACAACTCATAGGGTCTGGTCTTATGTTTTACTAATTACATATACCTACCTCCTTGCATTACGGCCCATCTCAAGCCTCCCCTCTGTCAAATTCTTTTTTTTGGGGTGGGTGGGTGGGCTTGAGGCTTCGTTCTTTGGTCATATCTTGTTAGAATAGTTATATTCAGCATAAGATATTCACTATATCTCTCAACCTTAGTGTATACCTGGATATGTCAGTTTTTGACATATTTGGGTATTTATTAAAGATTTTTTCAGTCATATAATATTAAGTATTTATGTAAATTCTTAAGTTTCAGCTTTAGTTGGATTCAGAGTCGAGTCGTGATAGGATCGTCTGCCTCTTCATGAGTCTGCACAAAGCTGGATTATATGACTGGATTCGTCAAGGAATGAAGACTTGGTTGCTACAACAAAGTCATGTGATGGCTGTCGTCCAATGAGATTGTCATTATGCCTTATGACTCACTCAATGGCTCTGGGTTATGTATTTACCCTCTTCCTGCCTCATTCTGAGATATAGCATTCAAGCGAATTGCTATGGATCTCATCATTGGAAAGAGTATGGAGATTCCTGAAGAAGCCTTCAGTCACTCTGTAGCCACAATGCACAGCAAACATTGGCTGTAAAAATTTCATCCTACTACGCTTCCCTTCAAAGAAGGAAATAGCAGTAGTAATGCAAGGAGGTAGGTATATGTAATTAGTAAAACATAAGACCAGACCCTACGGTTCGTCTGGTCGTATTCATGTATAGTCTCTTTGACATGAAGGCACTTGAATTTGAGTCTTGACAGAGTTAACCGTCTGACTGCCGAGGGTTTGTAGATGACATTCTAACGGTTTATATCTCTGGACCTGTTGAATATTTTGAAAACAATTTGACAGAGAGTTGTTGGTGGCTAAGCCACCAACAACTTTCAGTCAAATAGTTTTCAAAATATTCAGCAGGTCATGAGTTTTTGCTCATTGAAATAATTGTCTGGTGGCTTGTAGCAGTGAGACAGGTTAAGATGAATAGTGATTTACTATTTACAAGTCCTTCCTTCACCTTTGTTTCCAGGCAATGCAGCATCAGGTTGCAACCATTGCCACACAGATCGAGGCTGCCCGAATGTTGGTTTATAATGCAGCTAGGAGGAAAGAAGCAGGGCTCCCATTTATCAAGCAGGCAGCTATGGCAAAGTACTACTCATCAGAGGTAGGGATGATAAGCTCGTACAACTAAAACAAACTTTCAGTGTGAAATATACTAACATATCTGCCTGAGTGATTGATTTTTAGTCCAGTGGAAGGGTCCGATCTGTGCGTCGTGTATCTGACATCATAATCAGTTATTCATAATGGCGTATTTAGCTACCGGTATAGAAAAAAATCGAAAAGTCAGGCACTAGTGTATGAATTGAATATCTTTAATAAACATTCTGTTAAATATTTTAAAACTAATTTGCCTGGGAGTTGGCTCCCAGTCAAATTCGTTTCAAAATATTCAACAGCTTAATTGTATATATTTTTTCAAATTTAGATTCGGTTCGCAGTTTTAAGTCGAATCCAACGTGCGTAAAAAGTGGGCAGAGCTTGGCTAGAAATGGCTGGGACATAGCTAGAAATGGCTGGGACATAGCTAGAAATGGCTGGGACATAGCTAGAAATGGCTGGGACATAGCTAGAAATGGCTGGGACATAGCTAGAAATGGCTGGGACATAGCTAGAAATTTATCTTTAGATGTGCATTGGCTCTATAGGACAGGTACAGGTGGCCAGCTGATGTCAAGTGCTAGGGAACCACCATCTTGTGGCCCTAAATGCCATTTATTAACTAATCTGGCCTTTTGTGAGCTTATGTTGTGGCAACTCTCCATCCTCTGTCTGCCCATTGGCCATCTGTCATCCATCCGCCCGTCCGTCAACTTTTTCTTTAAACATCTAAAAAAACGTTGGGCTGATTTCAATCATATTTGGCAGGAAGCATCTTTATGCCACAGAGATCCAAGTTTGTTCAAGGGAAGTTGATGGGTAAAAAAACATGACCATCATGCACCAATCAAAGTGTAGCGTGTTCAGCGGCCATATTGGACTTTTGAATTTGATAAATTTTGAAGCCGTAATTGGTTTTGTATCGATTTTTGGGTATGCTGATTTCAACCGTGCCATTTCTGAAACTACTGGATAAACGGGTTGGGGCATGTAAAATTATCACCTAATACAGGTGGTTTTTATGGCAGGTTTGACTGCATTCCACAAAGCTTTTAATCATTTGGCTGAATGGCCATTCTACTTCGAATAATACTTAGCAGATGTACTATTATGATAATGTCTATTATCTAGTCTAGCTCAAAATAAACAATTAAAAACTCCGCACTTGCCTGGTCCTGCCCATACTGTGTCTGGGAATTACCATAGCCCCAGGTACCGAGTCAATCCCCAATCACAGTCAGATTCGTCTATTTTGCTGACTTGCAAAGTTGCATGTGTTTTCAGCTCAAATTTAGTGCAATTTTAGCGGTTTAGGGATTACATTTGGTTAATCATCGCTGGCTTCATGGAGGGAAAGGGAGTTATCACAGGGGCAGGTTGTATCAATCTAGAATTTATACATTCGTGCTGTAATGACTGATTGAAAATTGATTAAATTGGCACATTTTTCTAAAATGGTAGCCATTGTTGGAGTCGCTCCGGTACTCGTTAACTGTTTTATCTTATCCGGGTACTCGGTTAATTTCTCTTGCGACTCGGTTCCTTCCAAGATGGTTGTGCCCTTAGCCAAGGTGGCGGTGCCCATGATTAACGTTTGTTTTGGCTTGTCGTGTCTATGCACTCTGTTTTATGCTGATCTTTAGCTCTCGCTTCATTGACGAGGGTGTTTGTAGCGATCAGTGTTTATTTCTTGGCTATTTTAACGTTAGTTAATTACCAAGTCGTGTTTATAAAATTTTCACTCAAAAAAGTTTCAAATATTTCCTGCCTAATGACTTGATTATCATTAATCTAGATAATGTTTCTACGTAATTCTAAGTTACAATCAAGTCAATTGTGCGTGTTGCTCGTCATTGTATGTCTTGTGCAGCGTTTTAATTCTTACTCTGTGTTCGCAGAAGGCCAAAAACCAGGACACGCTGTGTCAGAAGTGTAATCGGTTCATGAAGCGCAAGTACTCAGGTCATCACTGTGTGGCTTGCTCGAAGTGGTCGTCGGAGTTGGTGGCGGAGTTCGATCGTGATCGACGTGCGCGTTTGGAGAGGATCCCAAGGGATAAGGCGGCCAAGTTGGATCGGGCATCAGTAAAAGGTCTTGAAGAGAGTCTGAACGAGCGTATGGACTCGGCATTGGATGTATGGGCGGCCCAGTTCAAGGCGATGTATGAGTCTTTTCAGTCCACGGTCCCGGCGATGCAGGCTGGTGCAGGGCACCCTATCGGTGGTGCGGCCAGTTCTGTGGAGGGACAAGCACCTGTCCTTCCTCCGGTCTTGGCTCAAGAGCCGACGGTGGAGGAGGAAGATATGCTTATGGCAGATTCCGGCATGCAGGATCCTTCATTAGTGGTAGAACCGAGTACATCCCAAGGGTCTCCCTCGGGTTTTGTATTGGTCTGCCAGCTGGGTGGGGGATGTCGACGTCCCATCAGGCATATTTCACCCGGACTTCGCTCAACCCGCGTTGTAGGTGGAGCCGTGTTTTTCGGTTCCTGTCGGCATCCCGGCGGCGGTACGTGCGGCTCCTCTCGGAGTTCCGTTGTCTGCCGTGGTAAAAGCGGCTGTAGTCCTGGAGTCGATGAACTGCGGTGAATCCGTGTCCGGCGATTCGCTGGATACTGGTGCTGCAAGTAGTCAGGCTATGGAAGGAGTGGGGTCCATGGTTCTCAGCATCGGTCGTCGGTGGCCTACTCATCTAAGGGTGAGAAGGAAGATGAGAATGGTAGTCCATTGGTGGACGAATCCTCATTCTGCACCGAAGCTGAATGGGTGCAGGTCCTTGGCTGGATGTCCGACCGTCTCGGGGTGGCATCGGATCAGGGATCTCAGCGCGATCCGGCGATGGAGCGGATGTCAGAGCGAGCGGCTAGCGCTCTGTCAAGTGGCTCTTCGACCATGCAGACACTCCCCTTGGACACACAGACTTCTGACATGCTGGAAGTTGTGGCGTATCGTCTGGTTCAGCCAGATTATTCATTGCCCAAGGCCCCAAATGGGATAAGGAGTAAGGTCCGCTTTCCAGAGCAGGCCTATCATCAATATGCCCAGGTTCCACGGCTTCCCATCGGGGAGAGAGAGGCATTGAATAGGCCGTTGGCTGGTAAATCTAATGGTCGTTCTCGACCCTTAGTTTCCCAGGCCAATAAGGATCCTTTTAATGAGTTAACGCTCATTGAGGATGCGGCGAGGGCAGCTATGGCTGCACTCTCGCACGGCTGTACCGTCCTGCAGGGTATGCTGACCTGCGTGGCGGAAGGTGGGGAAGTGCCAGAGGCTGCTCCCGGAGTTGTCCGGGGCACCATGCGCTTGTCCCAAGATTGCCTGGCCATGGTGATCACCAGATCATTGGCGGAGCTGAGGAGAATGATTCTCGATTGTGTAGAACCAGGACCTGAGATGAGGGCTGCGTTATCTTCTGCGCCTTTCATTGGTCCAGGCTTGTTCGCTGGCTCGGCACGACAAGCCATATCCAAGGTCGCGTCAATGATCGCAGAGCAGGAAGTAGTCGGCAAGTCGTGGAAGTCGATGAAGGGGACTCAGCCGCAGCAGTCCTATAAGCAGCATCGGCAAGATCAACAGAGGCAGCGCCAGAGATCGCCCTTCCATCCGTCTGGCCGTGATGCCCATCGGGCATCCGGATCACAGGGACCTGGCCGTTGATCCTCATACAAGTCCTCTAATAAGAGGCCGTATGAGGAGGACAGGAAGGGTGGCGGTTCGGGTCGTGGCGGTTATCGTAAGGATAGCCGTGGCGGCGGTCCCGGACCGTCATATTCCAAGAAACTACGGGGCGGCTGTGGAGGACGGTCCTGACGGGTTTCCGGCGGGATCCGTTCCGGTGACGTCAGGAACGAAGGGAGTCGAGAATCTTCACCTAAGAGAATTAGCGTCTTATCGTGCAATATCGACCGCCAGCTGTGTGCAGATTCCTACCGTCGGAGGCAG
The DNA here is from genome assembly GCA_034401795.1 of Chaetoderma sp. LZ-2023a. Classification (NCBI taxonomy): domain Eukaryota; kingdom Metazoa; phylum Mollusca; class Caudofoveata; order Chaetodermatida; family Chaetodermatidae; genus Chaetoderma; species Chaetoderma sp. LZ-2023a. The sequence continues at coordinate 173,454,802 of CM067369.1, read as the reverse complement.
ACTTCAACTGTTCTCAAGCCAATGGGAACGGGTCGTGCGAGATTGTTTAGTCTGTCAGCGGTTAAGAAATGGCTACGAACCGGACTGGCTCATCCGTCAATCGTTAGTTCCATTTAGATCGACTCCAGTTTGGACTCCCATTCCATGGGAATCTGATCATCTAGATGCCATTTGCTCAGAAATCAAAGATCTTCAGCAGAAGAACGTGATTCATCTAGTCCGCAATCAGTCCTCCCTAGGCTTCTATTCGATGATGTTCCTCGTTCCGTAACATACCGGAGGTTGGAGACCAATTCTCAATCTCAAACCGTTGAACAAATTTATTCTTTCTCCAAAGTTTCAGATGGAGACTGTAGCAGCGGTAATGACGGGGCTGAGAAAAGGCATTAGGGCAGTATCGATAGATCTGAAGGATGCATATTTTCATATTCCAATATCAATTCCTTTTCAGAAATACCGTCACTGCATTTCAAGACAATGTTTGAGAATTCAATGCGCTTCCGTTCGGTCTGACCACAGCCCCGAGGGTCTTCACCAAAATGGTTCTCACCATGACTTCTTATCTTCGCAGGAGAAACATAGCTGTTCACACGTACATAGACGGCTGGCTGCTGAAGGCGGGGAATCCAGTCACTCTGCGCAGCAATCTTCAGGTAGTCCTATCCTTACTAAAGGACCTAGGATGGATTCTGAATCTAGAGAAATCGGAATTGACTCCATCCCAGGAGTTTGTTTATCTGGGAATTCTTTTCAATCTCAGGGACGGTGTAGCTTTTCCGGCGGAGAACAGAGTCAAGAGTTTGATTGCGGTACTGGAGTCAGTTTCTCTAGGAGCCTTTCTGACGGCGAGCCAATTTCTAAGAATACTGGGTTTACTAGTAGCTCTAGAGAAAGTGGTTCCTTATGCGGCACTCGGGCGCAGGCCGATTCAGATGTATCTAATGTCATTCTGGTCTCAGAGAACGGATCCGTTATCTCTGAGAATTCCAGTAAAAGAACCATTGATATTTCACCTTCAGTGGTGGTTATCAGAACAGAATCTCCTGCGAGGTGTTCCTCTACAGCCTCCTCAACCGCAGATGTCCATCTTCACAGATGCGTCGACGACGGGTTGGGGAGCCGTATTGGACGATCAGATGGTGTCAGGGGAATGGGATCGGACCAATGTGCAGAAACATATCAATGTTCTCGAATTATTAGCGGTGACATTAACACTTCGAAAATTTGAGAGCTTAATTCGAGACAAGATTGCCCTAGTCAGGACAGACAACTCAACAGTGGTGTCTTATCTGAACCGCCAGGCCGGGACAAGATCACAAGAGTTGTGTATGATGATTTGGAACCTTCTGCTGTGGTGCCAAGAGAGGAATATTATTCTTCGGGCCGCACACATTCCAGGAAGATTGAACATCCTGGCAGATGCTCTCAGTCGAAGGATGGTTTGTCGTCCAACGGAATGGCAGGTCAACCAATCGGTAGCGGAGGTTCTATTCCAACATTGGGGCAAGCCAAATGTAAATCTATTTGCGATGAAACAAAATGCAAAGATGGTCACATACGTGTCACCGATCCCAGACCCGCTAGCCTTGGCAGTAGACGCACTGGCGATAAGTTGGAAGGGGATGTACGCATATGCGTATCCTCCAACGATTCTCATCCCAAAAGTTATGGCAAAGATAAGAGAGGGTGTGCCAAGTACTTCTGATCACCCCTCATTGGCCAGGCCGATCATGGTTTACGGATCTGCTGGACCTTCTGGTCTGCAATCCAATCCCTCTTCCAGACAGAAGAGATCTAATTTCTCAGAACAAGGGTCTGTATCTCCGCGACTATCCGGAAATGTTCAAAATGACTGCATGAATGTTATCAAGCAGCGTGCAATTAAGGGTGGCTTTTCTGAGCAAGTAGCGAAGTTTGCCACTTCAGCCGGAAAAGGGTCAACCACAAGAACATATAATTATAGAATCAACAAATTTGCAGAGTGGTGTAAGGGAAGAGATATTGATCCCTTTTCTGCATCTGTTCAACACGTAGCAGATTTTATCTGTCATTTATATGAAGTTGACAAACATTAACATGTTATTGACAGTACATGGGTTGTTTACAATTTAGGCAGTGGTCGAAGTGCGTAGCGAGACTTTCACTGCCATCCGCATGCTTATAGTACAACTTAAATAACATATATTGTTGAATATTTTGAACGTAATTGGGTTGGATTTCAACCCAAATTGTGTTCAAAATATTCAACATAACGTTTCTTGTATCATATTCATATGGTTCTTACTAACATATTTGTGTTTTTGCTTTGGAAGCATTTAAACTTATTTATGAGCCGCATTGTAAGTAAAGATGATATGCTAGCTACCTCTGAACATAAAAATTTGTTCATCCGCTACAGTTTTGCTTTTTCATAACATTGAAATATGAGTGTATGCTACTTCCATACATGGAAGATGTTGGTTTGAAAACGATATAGTTCATACGGTTGTGACAGGTGTGACACGCCCCCCCCCCCCACACACCGTGCTGACCCGTACATGCCTCTATTTTTATTATTATTATTATTATTATTATTATACAAACACATTGCCAAATTCTTATAAATAAACAATTACATTCTAATCAGTAATCACAGGAAATTTCACATAGGGCACACTGACACACTTATTGTACATTCGTAATCTTCAGAAAAGGTTGTAACTGCACTTTGTAGCCTATACATTTAGATATGAATAATAGATAGCCATCGTCAACCTCTCCCACCCACCTCGATCATTACACTCACATCCATCCATCCCAGATGTTACATAGTACACCCAGTCCTTACAAGAATGGTAATGGATCCGCAATTAGGCCTAGACTACAGAGTATTTGTCACATGCATTGAAATATTGCCGATTTTCAGCATTGCCCATGGTTTACCATAGTTATAGGCCTATTATTATGCTAATATAGCTATCCATGAAACCATTAAAAATGAGTAAATATCATAATAGATTTTTTTAAATCATCATTTTTAATTTCTTGAAGGCTTAGCTTCAACCTGACATAATTTATGTTATGGTAGGTGAAGTCTATCCTGTTAAACGCACGTTTTAAAATATGTTACCTTTGTACTACAGACAGAGAAATGTTGACCCTGCTCACAGCGCCCTTCCCGGTGTGACGTCACAGCGAGTGGTGATGTAATTAAGATTGAGGCGCCATTTAATCTCATTATTTGGGCTGCCTAACATCTTTTTCTCACTCCAAAGTGACGCTATTGTGTTTAAACAGTGTAGTAGACCATAAAATTAATTGAAACTCATTATCGACCACAAGACCTTTAACTATTAAATCAGTTTTCTTGGTTGCAGCAGCATCGGCGAGAAGTAGAAGCGAAATACATGCGCTTTCTGCTGAACAAGACCGTTTTGTCGTCACGGGTGAAGGTTTAAGACTACTTCCACATCTTTGTTTCCTGGCAAAGAATCAGTCACTTAAATATCCAGGACAGCCGATCAATTTGCCAAGTTTAATTAGACATGACCCAAACTCTTCTGCTTGGTGTCCTGTCAGATGTCTGAAAATGTATAAGAAATGTACTGAGGAGTGGAGAGATGACCCGAAATCTCTGTGGTTATGTCTCAAAGCTCCTCATTTGCGCACCTCGAAAGATACCATTTCTCGTTGGATAGTCGATGCTATTCAGATGTCGCACAAAATCGCTACAGGAAAGCAGATTGATCGTGCGAATGCCCATCAGGTCTGAGCACTAGCAGCAGCATTGAATCTGACTGTGATTGGGAATTGACTCAGTACCTGGGGCTATGGTAATTCCCGGACACAGTATGGGCAGGACCAGGAGAGTGCGGCGTTTTAATTGTTTATTTTGAGGTAGACTAGATAATAGACATTATCATAATAGTACATCTGGTAAGTATTAAGAATTCTCATAGAAACAAAAGCTGATGCTTTTTTTAAACTCAGTTAACAGCAGTTGGGTACAGTGAGTTGAAGTTATTAAAAAAATAATTTGACTAAAAGTCATTGCTGCCTTAGAAAGCAACAACTTTCAGTCAAATAAATTCAGAGCACATAATACACATTTTAGATATTTAGCCAGCGCAGAAAAACGGTTACGCATGTAACATTTTACTGCTGAAATGTATGTGACAATTAACCCATTTACTGCAGAATTGCAAAGCACAATTGGCTCTTTTACTGCTCAATTGCAACTCTTCATTAACTATTTTACTGCTGAATAATAAGTCTCCATTAACCCTTTTACTGCTGAATTGTGAGTCTTAATTTACTGAGCTACAAGTCTCCATTAGCCATCTTATTGCTGAATTTCAAGACCCAATTAATAATTTTCATGCTGAATTACAAGTCACAGTTAACCCTTTTACACCCTGAATTATAAGTCTCAATTGACACTTTTATTGCTGAATTGCAAAGCGCACCCAGTTGGAGGCCGATTTGGAGGCCTCTAGGTGAGCAATACTGGCCCCTTAGACCTCTTGTTACTAGTTTGGATGCTGTTGGTGCACTAGCGCAAAATCTCCACATTTGTCGCTGTAGGCAGAGCTAAATGTAAATTCACTCTTGCACTCTGCAATCATATGGATAACTTACACAAGAAATTTGTTTGAATCCTGTCCAATTTTTTCCGACGAGTTGCGTTACTATCAATTTTCGCATGTTCACCACTTTGACCTTTTGACTCATCCACTGGCCGGCCACGTGTGTGTGTGTGTGTGTGTGTGTGTGTGTGTGGGGTGGGTGGGGGGTGGGTGGGTGGGTGTGTGTTGTGTCCTTTCTTTTCTTCGAAAAATGCAGTGATAAAATCTATGGTTTCCATAAACTTTAACTCTCATGTAGTACTTTGTGTGCATCATGCTACATGCCTAGTTATTATTCACGCAATACAATAGCAAACATACAGGCGCATAAATGGACCTGTCCTATTTATCCATCAATCATATGACGTCATAATCAACTATGTGATGTGTAGGATGCCGTCATAATCTTATGATAATAAAATATTCAACAGCTTACCTGTATAGGCTTATGAAAATTGATATTCAGGGAGTTCAGGCATCGATCGATCCCAACACAGACAAAGCATGGGTGGGGCTTAGCTAGAAATGGGCGGGCCACAACTAATACTGGATTCCTCCATTGAAGACCGTGCATATTCAAACTAACAGAAAATTTTATTTGACAGAGTTTGTCTTAGCGAGGCTACTTTTATCCGCGTTTATCTGTCTACACGTAACGTTAGTGGTTCATCCTGGTTGTGCCTAATGAAAAGGTGGGCTTTTCATGAACTGAATCTGAATCTATAGCAAGTATTAGGAACAGATATATTCATTTTGTCTGGAGCTGTCAAAGTAGTTAAAAAATGCTCAATAGCTTATAATCTCAATTATTGACTTCAAATGTACCTTCTTCACTGGTCACGGGATTAAGACGTAGCTGATATAGGCTATAAGAATTTGTGCATCTTTTTCCAGGTTGCTGCTTTAACTACTACTCGATGTGTCGAGTGGATGGGTGGTGTTGGTTTCACAAAGGACTACCCTGTCGAGAAATACTACAGGGATTGTAAAGCAGGTACAACATCTATTTGCCCTGTAGCATGATACAGTCTGATTAGAGATATTGTTTTAGTTTGTTCACTTCAGTTGCCTGAAAGCCTAAGTAAGCTTATACCCTGACGACTGCCCTTGATCCATCTGTCATCAACTTGTCCTTAGCGCTTAGCCCTCTAAATTCACAAGAAAATTTAAGTTTTCTCATTGAAGATGTTCATTTGCAGTCCAAGAGAAGGCTATCTTTGAAAGTATATCACTGAAATGACTGACTCCGTTATCGAGCCAGTTGTTTCAGTGGTAAATCCTGAAAAATTAGTCTTCTTGGTTTGCAAATTGATATTTCTCAAGACCACTACAGAAACCATTTTTGGCCGACTTGAGTCTCCAAGGGTTAGCCACTCGGGTGATTTCAGGAAGCCTACTTCATAGAAATTCAAGATTGTTCAAATGAAGTTGATTGGTCTATTTGGGTTGTGACCATCTTAAATTTTGTGCTATATTTAGAAAATCATTTGATACTCAAGAAACTTCATCTAGACTAAGGGTTGACACAGGTTTGTCAACGACCAAATATTTAGTCTAAATGAACGTAGGTGTTCAGTGGTTTCATGGAATTGTTACGGTGAGTGCAGAAGAGAGACTTAATTAGACAATATGGGATTTCATATCACCGTCATCTTGAGAAAGTTTATCTGCCCATATCTGATGTCAGATATGGATAATTCTGTTATACAAACACCTTCACATGTCCTGCTACATTATTAGCTCACCTGGCCAGAAAGGCGAAGTGAGCTTATGCCATGACGACCGTCCGTCGTCCCTCAACTTTTCCTTTAAACAACTTCTCAAGAACCGCTGGGCTGATTTCAATTATATTTGGCAGGGCGTATCCTTAGGACATAGGGATCCAAGTTTGTTCAAATGGAGCCGATCGGCCAATTTGGCCGGTGGGCATCTTGGATTTCGGCCGATTTTTAGAAACTTCTAAACATCATCTCCGAAACCGCTGGAGGGATTGAAGCAAACCTCATGGAATATGATCTAGGGCAAGAGCTAAACCAAGTTTGTTTAAGGGAACTTGATTGGTCAAATGGTTCGGCAGCCATCTTGGTTGACCTAGTTTTAGCGAAAATGACTTCTCCAGAACCGCTGAAGGGATCAGGCCGACATTTGACAGATATGCTTAAGGACTAAGGACCATTAAAGTTTGTTCAAGAGAAGTTGATCCGTAAAAAAAGATGGTCACCATGGGCCAATCAAAATATAGCGTGCTTGGCAGCCATTTTGGATTTTTTTTTTTGATGGATTTTGAGGCCGAAATTGGTTTTATATAGGTTTTTGGATAATCGGATCTCAAATTTACAATTTTTGAAACTATCGGATGAACGGTTTGGTGGCCATCTTGGATCATTTTTCCGCCAAAAGCTCCCATACTAAAGCAATGGGAAATTTAAAATGTCTTCTCGAGAACTACTGGGCCGATTTCAATTATATTTGGCAGGAAGCATCCTTAGGGCATAGAGATTCAAGTTTGTTCAAACATAGCCAATCAACCAATTTGGCTGGCAGTCATCTTGGATTTTGGCCAATTTTTAGAATGTCTTTAAAAATCTCCGAAACCGTTTGAGGGATCAATTCAGACCTCATGAAATATGATCTATGGGAAGAGCTGACCCAAGTTTGTTCAAGCGAACTTGATTGACCAAATGGTTCAGCGACCATCTTGGATGATCCCGTTTTCGCAAAAACGACTTCTTCCCCAGAACTGCTAAAGTGATCAGGCCGAAATTTGTGATATATGATAGGGGACTAAGGACCATTAAAGTTTGTTCAAGAGAGTTGATCCGTCAAAAAACCTGGCCGCCATGGCCCAATCAATATATAGCATGTTGGGCGGCCATATTGGATTTTTTATTTGATGGATTTTGAGGCCAAAATTGGTTTTATATATGTTTTTGCGCATTCTGATTTCAAATTTGCCATTTTCGAGACTCGGATAAATGGTTTAGTGGCCATCTTGGATCATTTACCTGCCAAAATCTCCCATACTAAGGCAATGGGAAATTTAAAATGTATTCTCTCGCCATCTTGGATTTTGGTTGATTTTTAGCTCACCTGCCCTGAAAGGCCAAGTGAGCTTATGCCGTGGCGACCGTCCGTCGTGTGTCCATCATCCGTCTGTCGTCCGTCAACTTTTCCTTTAAATTACTTCTCAAGAACCACTGGGCCGATTTCAATTATATTTGGCAGGAAGAATCCTTAGAGCATAGGGATCCAAGTTTGTTCAAATGAAGCCGATCGGCCAATTTGACTGGCGGCCATCTTGGATTTCGGCAAATTTTAGGAAATGTCTAAAAATCTTCTCCGAAACCGCTTGCGGAATCGATTCAAAACTCATGAAACATCATCTAAGGAAAGAGGTAAGCCAAGTTTGTTCAAGAAGACTCGATTGACCAAATGGTTCAGCGGCCATCTTGGATGAGTTAGTTTTCCCGAAAAGGACTTCTCCAGAACCGCTGAAGGGATCGGGCCGAAATCTGGGAGATATGATTAGGGACTAAGGGCCATTAAAGATTGTTCAAGGGAAGTTGATCCGTCAAAAAACAAGGCCGCCGCCGTGTGTCAATCAAAATATAGCGTGTTTGGCAGCCATATTGGATTTTTTTATTTGATGGATTTTGAGGCCGAAATTGGTTCTGAATATGTTTTTGGGTATTCTGAGCTCAAATTTGTCATTTCCGAAACTGGCCGATAAACAGTTTGGTGGCCATCTTGGATTGTTTTTCCGCCAAAGGCTCCCATCCTAAAGCAATGGGGAATTTAAAATGTGTTCTCGAGAACTACTAGGCCGATTTCAATTGTATGTGGCAGGAAGCATCCTTAGGGCAGAGGGACCCAAGTTTGTTCAAATGAAGCTGATTGGCAAATTTGGCCGGTGGCCATCTTGGATTTTGGCCGATTTTAGGTAATGTCTTTAAAAATCTTCTCCCAAACCGCTTGCAGAATCGATTCAAACCTCATGAAACATCATGTAGGGAAAGAATTAAGCCAAGTTTGTTCAAGAAAACTTGATTGACCAAATGGTTCAGCGGCCATCTTGGATGACCTTGTTTTCCCGAAAGCGACTTCTTCCCCTCAACCGCTGAAGGGATCAGGCCGAAATTTGGGAGATATGATTAGGGACTAAGTGCCATTAAAGTTTGGTCAAGGGAAGTTGATCCATCAAAAAACATGGCCGCCATGGGCCAATCGAAATGTAGCATGTTTGGCGGCGATATTGGATTTTTTTATTTGGTGGATTTTGAGGCTGAAATTGGTTCTATATATGTTTTGGTTATTAGGAGCTCAAATTTGCCATTTTCGAAACTGTCGGATAAATGGTTTGGTGGCCATCGTGGATTATTTTCCCGCCAAAGGCATCCATACTAAAGCAATAGGGAATTTAAAATGTTTTCTTGTCGAGAACTAATTGGATGATTTCAATTATATTTGGCAGGAAACATCCTTAGGGCATGGAGATTTAAGTTTGTTCAAATGAAGCCGATCAACCAATTTGCCGAGTGGCCATCATGCATTTTGGTTAATTTTTAGAAATGGGTTTAAAAATCATCGCCGAAACTGTTTGAGTGATTAATTCAAAACTCGTAAAATATCATTTAGGGCACGAGCTGAACCAGGTTTGTTAAAGGGAACTTGATTTGCCAAATGGTTGGACAGCCATCTTGGATGGCCTGGTTTTCATGAAAGCAACTTCGTCTCCAGAGACACTGAACGGATTGGGCCGAAATTTAGGAGTTAGGATATTGATGACTAAGGGCCAATAAAGTTTGTTTAAGAGAAGTTGATACATAAAGAAACATGGCCTCTGTTTTCTTGTTACAAGTCTGTTCAACTCATTAGAGTTCTACTTATTGTTAATGACCATTCTAGTTGAAATGCCTATGGTTCAGGTGAGTGATACAGACCCCTTGGGCCTCTTGTTACAAATGTCTTCCTTTCCAAAACCGCTAGGGGGATCAATTCAAAACTCATGAAATATGATCTCGGGCAAGAGCTGCACCAAGTTTGTTCAAGGGAACTTGATTGGCCAAATGTTTTGGCGGCCATCTTCGATAACCTATTTTTTTCAAAAAGAAGTCCAGAACCACTGAGTGGATTGGACCTCAATTCGGGAGATATGATTAGGCACTGAGTTCCATTAAAGTTCTTTCAAGGAAAGGATCTACATCAGAAACATGGCTGCAGTGAACCAATCAAAATGTAGTGTGTTTGGCGGCCATATTGGACTTGCAAAAATGTCCACAAACTCATTTAAAAGACTACTCCTAAACCACCCACCAACAGTTTTGACAAAAATGCAGAGCGCTCCAGGTGAGCGACACAGGCCCCTTGTTTTAGGCATTTTAGACTGGAAAACATTGCTGCCACATTGCTGCCTTAGGCACAAATGCTGCGTTAGACAGCAATGCTGCCTTAGGCAGCAATGCAATGTTAGACATTGCTGCCTTAGTAGGCAGCGCCGCCTTCCAATCCAACTATGTTCTGAATATTCAACAGAACATTTCTTACTAAGATACTTGTTTTTATTTTGAAAACATTCCAGCTTATTTGTGAGCTGTACTGTATCTCAAATTATCAACAATTATACAGGAAGTTTGTTGAATATTTTGCTTTCAGTCAAATTATTTTCAAAATATTCAACAAGACATCCTATGCATCATTTCCAGTTGAAAGAATTAAGTAAGCTTTCCATGAACAATGGCTTCATATTATGTGTCAAATTTGTCAGCTTATTTTCTTTACTTCAAATTTAGAATTTAAAAATAATATCAATGAGTAGTATATTTCTTCTATTTGTGTATTCTTATTTATTATACCAGGTTCGATATATGAGGGAGCGACTAACATTCAGCTAGACACTATAGCTAGATGTATTGACCAAGAAAGCTGAACAGATACAGCGATACCAGATCTGACTATACTAACCGTATTACCTTGGCAGTGAGAGTGAATTGTTCTGTCTTGTGGTGAACAAATCAGTATACAGTAACATTTACCATATCTAGTCTTGTGTTACCAGTACCTCAATGCACTCAATATGCAACTAGGGCTGTGCGGTTATCCAGATTTTGAACCGTCTCTGAATTTTTAAGCATGACTGTTCAAAATCTGGTGACATAATTTGACAACCGTACAACCGTGTATGTTTAAAAATCCGGTTTTATAATTATTTTTGTCTCACCTGCGGAGCAGGATCGAGACATAGGTATCACTTTTCCGGCGGCGGCGGCGTAAACTTCTAAGTTAAGTTTATATCTCAGCAATGCCTGATCCGATTGGAACCAAACTTGGGTATATGGTAATATACATCAAAAGGAAGAAGGCCGTCAATATAAAGGCCATGAGGTCAAGGTTACCAGCGTCAAAGGTTACAGTATAATCTTTGTTAATATTTTACGTTAAGTTTTTGCGTTAAACAAAAGTTTTTGCCTTATATCTCAGCAATGCCTGTTCCAATTGGAACCAAACTTGGGTACATGGTGATATACATCAAAAGGAAGCAGCATGCTGATGCAGACATCATGCGGTCAAGGTTATGAGGGGTCAAAGGTCATGGTATAATCTTTGTTAATATTTTACGTTAGGTTTTTGCATTAAACAAAAGTTACTGCCTTATATCTCAGCAATGCCTGATCAAATTGGAACCAAACTTGGGTACATGGTGATATACATTGAATGGAAGCAGGCCACGTATAAAGCGGTAATGACGTCAAGGTTATGGGGTCAAAGGTCACAGTATAATCTTTGTTAATATTTTACGTTACGTTTTTGCATTAAACAAAAGTTATTGTCTTATATCTCAGCAATGCCTGATCCAATTGGAACCAAACTTGGATACATGGAGATATACATCGAAAGGAAGCAGCATGCTGATGCAGGCATCATGCGTTCAAGGTTATGGGGCCAAAGGTCACGGTATAATCTTTGTCAATATTTTACGTTAAGTTTTTGCATTAAACAAAAGTTATTGTCTTATATCTCAACAATGCCTGATCCAATTGGAACCAAACTTGGATACATGGAGATATACATCGAAAGGAAGCAGCATGCTGATGCAGGCATCACGAGGTCAAGTTTATGGTGTCAAAGTTCAAGGTATAATCTTTGTTAATATTTTGTTAAGTTTTTGCGTTAAACAAAAGATATTGCCTTATATCTCAACAATGCCGTATCCAATTGGAACCAAATGTGTGTACATGGTGATTTACATTTAACGGAAGCAGCATGCTAATGCAGACATCATGCAGTCAAGGTTATGGAGGGGTCAAAGGTCACGGTATAATCTTTGTTAATATTTTACTTTAAGTTTTTGCATTAGACAAAAGTTATTGTCTTATCTCTCAGCAATGCCTGATCCAATTGGAACCAAACTTGGGTACATGGAGATATACATCGAAAGGAAGCAGCATGCTGATGCAGGCATCACGTGACCTTGATACAGAACTCTGTTATTTCAACATTAAGTTTTTGTGTTTGACAAAACTTCTCAGCTTATATTTCATGATTGATTAAGCCTATTGCAACTAAGCTTGGCTATGAGGTTGCTTATGCTGTTAGAAAGCATCATGATGATACTGAGGTCACATGGTCAAGGTCACTGTGATCGTGATATAAAACTCTGCTTTTTTATTGTTAAGTTTTTGCGTTTAGCAAAAGCTCGGCTTATCTTTCTGGATTGGTTAACCTTATTGGAACTAAACATGGATAACTTGTTACCTATAATGTTAGAAAGTATCATGCTGACACTGAAGTCACAACGTTGAAGGTCAAGGTCATTTTGATTAATACAAAATTGTGTTACTTTTCAATGTTAAGTTTTTAGGCTTAGCAAATCTTATCGTATTATATTTCGGGATTGCTTAACCCAAATGGAACACAACTTGGGTACATGGTTGATTATGCCAAGAGGATACAGGATGGTGACATGGAGGTTACCAGGACACAGGTCAAGGCCATTCTAATATTGCTATTTGATCTCTGTTTTTTCAACCATAAGTTTTTCTATTCAGAAAATCAGTTATATTTCAGGATTGGTTAATCTTAATGGAACTAAACTTGAATATATGGTAGACTATAATGTTAGGAAGCGACATGATAACACAGAGGTCATAAGGTCAAAGGTCAATGCCACTGTGACAAACAGGAGACAGGCGAGACATTTAATTCTGTGGAATTCTTGTTTTAAGGATATATCATAATATATAATATTGATTGTATAAATTGCTTTAATGTTGTCTTTGTGAAATAAAATCTGAAATAAAACCATACCTACGCAGTATCGTAACAGGAGAATGTTGCTAGATCGTATTGCTACATATGTTCAGAAATTATAATCTGCTAGCGTTTTACTAAATTCTATAATACACGCCTGAAAGCATATCATAAGCGATCTAGTGTTTCTGATATCTATGTCTATTATGAATTCTGAATGCGCATCCGGGACTCTAAACCCGGGACGTGATCTAACCTGCCAAAGTCAGTTGAGATCGAATTTGTCTAATCGCTTGAGCGATCAAGAGTAATTTCTCGTGAATGTTCAGGAGCTGGCTCGACGTATGTTGGACGATATAATTAACACTCGATGCAGGTCAATATACATTATTAGCGGCGGAAAACAACTGATACAGTTTTAAACCAAGTCCTTCCAAATCGCGCTTATGATCTATATTAAAATACGTATGAATTCCTTTTTCGCGGAAACTGTATGCTAGTAAATAGTATAATACGGCCGAGTGATTACACATATCCGATTAATTAGATCAATAAATTTGATTTACTACGCATGTTCAGGCATATACAATATGCAGATGTGTACCACGTGGCAGTATTACGACGTCTGTAACTAAATTTGACATAAGGTTTGTGTAAGCGTAGGCTATTGGGAACTAGTCTTTATATTATATACATTTGCATAATACTTCTCATGAATCTCACTGGTCTCCAAAATGGAGGCTGTGTAACAGTAATTAGGTCTGCCATCTTTCAGAATTTATCACAGGCTCGGTGTTTCCAAGACCTGAAATGACTAACTATCGAGTAGTATCTTTAGTAAATGCTCTACAAATTTTCTAACTAGGTTAGTCATCCAAAAACATTTTCTACTCCATGAAACGCTTGAATTGGCCACTAAAAGCCACAGTAAATTTGGCAATGTATCTCTCTACGCGTTATCCTAGAGGGGGTATACGAATTGCTAATTGTCTAGGAATCTAATAGATGACAGATTGTGCAAGAACTCCAAATACCATATCGCGATGAATTTAAAAGCGCAAAATCTAATGTTTTAAAGCAATTTAAGTAATGATTTCACTATATCCTCTAAAATTGCATTGGATACTATACATGTAGCTACAGATTTGAGTCTACCACAAAAAACGTTCTATTTTCGTGGTATTGCGAATTATTTTATTTTCACGAAAACTGAAATTGTTTTCAGCCAATAAACCGGATATCTGGTTAAAACCAGATTTATGGACAACACCGTCACTGGTTGTGTTCTTACCAAAACCGCTTAACACTTATATAAGCCAAAAAACAGCTTCTACTTCGAATAATACTTACCAGATGTACTATTATGATAATGTCTATTATCTAGTCTAGCTCAAAATAAAGAATTAAAACTCTGCACTCCTGCCCATACTGTGTCCGGGAATTACCATAGCCTCCAGGTACCGAGTCAATTCCCAACAACAGTCAGATTCGTCTATTTTGCTCAACTTTACAGTCACATTTTTTAGTCAGCTTAATTTAGTCTAAATTTTGTGCTTAGAGTGTATTATAAGAGTTTTGAAAGCTATCTTCATGGAAAGAAAATGGAAATCATCACAGGGGCAGGTTGTATGAATCTAGAATTAATACATTCGTGCCATAATGACTGGTTAAAATTTCCTTAAATTGGCACATTGTTTTAAAATGGTAGCCATTGTTGAAGTCGCTCCATTACCGATTAACTTTTTTATCTTAGCTGGGTACTCAGTTAATTTCTCTTGCGACTCGGTTCCTTCCAAGATGGATGCGCCCTTAGCCAAGATGGCGGCACCCATGAATAATGTTTTGTTTTTGCTTGGCGTGTCTATACACTGTTTTAAGCCGATCTTTAGCTCTGGCTTCACTGTCGAGGGTGTTTGTAGCGATCGGTCTTATTTTCTTGACTATTTTAAAGTTAGTTAATTACCAAGTTGTGTTTATAAAATTTTCACTCTAAAAATCTTCAAATATTTCCTTCCTAAAACCTGGTTATCATTAATTTGAGAGAAAGTTAATGTTTTTTTAAGTAATTTAAAATTACAATCAAGTAAATTGTGCGTGTTGCTCGTCATCATATTATCATGTGCAGCGTTTTAATTCTTATTCTGTGTTCACAGAAAGTGAAGGGGCAAGGCAAGGCAAGGCCCCACCTTATACGCTTTGCTCGTGCTGTAACCGCTTCATGAAGCGGAAGTTCTCGGGACATCACTGTGTTGTCTGCGCGAAGTGCAAAGTTGGAAGCCCTTGCGATGTATGTGCGAAGTGGTCGTCGGAGATGATGGCGGATTTTGATCGCGTTTGGAGAGAATCGTGAGGGACAAGGAGGCCAAACTGGATCAGGCGTCAGTCAAAGGTTGGAAGAGCGCCTGAATGAGCAGATGGACTCGGCCTTGGGTGTTTGGGCGGGGCAATTCAAGGCAATGTTTGAGTCCTTTCAGTCCACGGTCCCGTTGATGCAGGCTGGTGCAGGATTACCTATCGGTGGTCCGGCTAGTTCTGCGGAGGGACATGCACCTGTCCTTCCTCTTGCTTTGGCTGAAGAGCCGACGGCAGAGGAAGAAGATATCCTCCTGATGGAAAACTCTGGCATGCCGGAGCTTTCACAGGTGACAGAATCCGGTACCTCCCATGGGTCACCCACAGGTTTTGTATGGGTTTGTCAAATGGGTGGAGATGTCGATATTCCGTCGGACATTTTTCACCCGGATTTCTCTCGGTCCTGAGTGCCGTCGGAGCCGTGTTATACAGCTCCTGTCGGCGTTGTGGACGCGGTTATGATGGCTGCTCTCGGAGTCCCATCTCCTGCCATAGTAGCGGGCGTAGTCCCAGCTCCCGCGCTGGAGCCGATGGATTGTGGTGATTCCGTATTTGGTGATTCGCTAGATACTGGAGCCGCAAGTAGTCGAGCCATGGACCCTCTTCGAGTGGGAGGTTTGGTCCATAGCTCTTGGCATGGATCGTCGGTGGCCTTTTCATCCAAGGGTGAGAAGGAAGATGAGAATGGTAGTCCATTGATTGACAAATCATCTTTTTGCACTGGAGCTGAATGAGTGCAGTTCCTTGACTGTATGTCCGACCGTCTCGGGTTGACATCGGTTCAGGGATCTCGGCGCGATCTGGAGATGGAGCGGACGTCAGAGCGTGCGGCTAGCGCTCTGTCAAGTAGCTCTTCGGACATGCCGACTTCTCTTGGACACTCAGACTTCTGTCATGTTAGAAGTTGCGGCTTACCATCTGGTTCAGCCCAAGTATTCTTTGCCCAAGGCCCCTAAGGGGATAAGGAGTAGGGTCCACTTTCCAGAGCAGGCCTACCAACAGTATGCTCGTGTTCCTTGGCTTTCAGTCGGGGAAAGAGAAGCGCTGAATAGGCCGTTAGCCGGGAAAGCTAAGGGTCATTCTTGACCCTTGTTTTCCCAAGCTAACAAGGATCCCTTCAGTGAGTTAACTCTCATTGAGGAAGCGGCGAGAGTGGCTATGGCTGCTCTCTCGCACGGATGCACCGTCCTGCAGGGTATGCTGACCTGTGCGGCAGAAGGTGGGGAAGTGCCAGAGGCTGTTCCCTGAGTTGTTCCGGGACGCCCTGCGCTTGTCTCAAGATTGCCTGGGCAGGGTGATCACTAGATCATTGGCGGAGCGGAGGAGAATTGTTCTCGATTGTGTAGAACCAGGACGAGATGAGGGCTGTGTTATCTTCTGCGCCCTTCATTGGTCCGGGCTTGTTTGGTGGCTTGACACGACAAGCCCTCTCCAAAGTTGTGTCTATGGTGGCAGAGCAGGAGGTTGTTGGCAAGTCGTGGAAGTTGACGAAGAGGACTCAGCCACAGCAGTCCTACAAGCAGCATCGACATGAGCAGCAGAGGCAGCACCAAAGATCACCCTTCCGTCCTGGCCGTGATACCCATCGGGCATCCGGTTCACAGGGACCTGGCCATTCGTCTTCATACAAATCCTCTAATAAGAGGCCGTATGAAGATGATGGGAAGGGTGGTGGCTCAGGTCACAGCGGTTACCGTAAGGATAGCCGTGGCGGCGGCCCCGGGCCATCGTATTTCAAGAAGCCGCGAGGTGGCCGTGGGCGACGGTCATGACAGGCTTCCGGCGACACCCGTACTCGTGGCGCCAGGAACGCAGGGAGTCAAGAACCTTCACCCAAGCGAATTAATGTCTTATCGTGCAATATCGACCGCGAGTTGTGTGCAGATTCCTTCCGTCGGAGGCAGACTTCAACTGCGGGAACAGGTCGTGCAAGATTATTTAATCTGTCATTGGCTAAGAAATGGCTACGAACCGGACTGGGTCATCCGTCAATCGTTAGTTCCGTTAACATTGATTCCAGTATGGACTCGCATTCCAAGGGAATCCGATCGTCTAGATGCCATTTGCTCAGAAATCATAGATCTTCAGCAGTCCGCAATCAGTCCTCCCTGGGCTTCTATTCGATAATTTTCCTCGTTCCGAAATGGATGTTGGAGACCGATTCTCAACCTCAAACCGCTGAACAAATTCCTTCTTTCACCAAAATTTCAGATGCCGACTGTGGCAGCGATGATGACAGGGCTGAGAAAAGGCATGTGGGCAGTATCAATAGATCTGAAGGATGCATATTTTCATATTCCAATGTCAATTCCTTTTCAGAAATATCTTTGCTTTGCTTTCCAAGACAATGTTTGGGAATTCAATGCAATTCCTTTCTGCCTGACCACAGCCACGAGGGTCTTCACCAAAGTGGTTCTCACCATGACTTCTTATCTTCGCAGGAGAAACATAGCTGTTTATACTTACATAAACGACTGGCTGCTGAAGGCAGAGAATCCAGTCACTCTGCGCAACAATCTTCAGGTGGTCCTGGCCTTACTAAAGGACCTAGAACGGATTGTGAATCTAGAGAAATCAGAATTGACTCCATCCCAGGAGTTTGTGTATCTGGGAATATTTTTCAATCTCAGGGATGGTGTAGCTTTTCCGGCAGAGAGCAGAGTCAAGAGTTTGATTGCAGTTCTGGAGTCAGTTTCTCTAGGAGCCTATCTGACAATCTGTCAATTTCTCAGAATACTGGGTTTACTAGTATCGCTGGAGATGATGGTTCCTTATGCGGCACTCAGACGCAAGCCGATTCAGATGTACTTGATGTCATTCTGGTCTCAGAGAACGGATTAGTTGTCTCTGAGGATACCAGTAAAAGAACTGTTGATATTCCATCTTCAGTGGTGGTTATCAGAACAGAATCTCCTGTGAGGTGTTCCTCTACAACCTCCTCAACCACAGATGCCCATCTTTACAGATGCATCGATGACGGGTTCGGGAGCAGTACTGGACAATCTGTCAGTGTCAGGGGAATGAGATCGGACCAATGTGCAGAAATACATAAATGTTCTTGAATTATTAGCGGTGGCATTAGCACTTCGAAAATTCGAGAACTTAATCCTAGACAAGATTGTCCTAGTAAGGACAGACAACTCAACACTTGTATCTTATTTGAACCGCCAGGACGGGACGAGATCACCAGAGTAGTGCATGGTGATATGGAACCTTCTGCTGTGGTGCCAAGAGAGGAATATTATTCTTTGAGCAGCACACATTCCAGGAAGATTGAACATCCTAGCAGATGCTCTTAGTTGAAGGACAGTTTGTCGTCTAACGGAATGGCAGCTCAACCAATCGGTAGCGGAGGTTCTATTCAAACATTGGGGCAAGCCAAATGTGAATCTATTTGCGATGAAACAAAATGCAAAGATGGTCACATACGTGTCACCGATCCCGGACCCGCTAGCCTTGGCAGTAGACGCACTGGAGATAAGTTGAAAGGAAATGTACGAGTATGCGTATCCTCCAACAATTCTCATCCCAAAAGTTCTGGCAAAGATAAGATAGGGCATATGCCAAGTACTACTGATCACCCCTCATTGGCCAGGCCGATCATGGTTACGGATCTGCTGGACCTTCTGGTCTGCAATCCAATTCCTCTTCCAGACATAAGGCTCTGATTTCTCAGAACAAAGGTCTGTATCTTCACGACAGACCGGAGATGTTCCAATTGACACTATGGATGTTATCAAGCAGCGAGCAATTGAGGGTGGCTTTTCTGAGCAAGTAGCGAAATTTGTCGCTTCGGCCAGAAGAGTGTCAACCACCAAGACATGTAATTATAGAATGAACAAATTTGCAGAGTGTTATAAGAGAAGAGATGTTAATCCCTTTTCTGCATCTGTTCAACACGTAGTAGATTTTATGTGTCATTTATACGAGGTTGACAAGCTTGACTAGCATATAAGTCTGCATTAGCTTCAGTTATTCCCAGTCTGGCCACTGTAGGAGTGGAGAACGACACTTTAAATGAAGTTATTAAAGGAATTCCTATCCCAGCATGGAATCTGTCTCTTGTTTTACAGGTTTTAGGGCATGCTCCCTTTGAACCAATTAGATCTATAGATATTAAACTGTTAACTATTAAGTCAGTTTTCTTGGTTGCAGCAGCATCGGCGAGAAGGAGAAGCGAAATCCATGCGCTTTCTGCCGAACAAGACCGTTTTGTCGTTACGGGTGAAGGTTTAAGACTATTACCACGTCTTTGTTTCCTGGCAAAGAATCAGTCACTTAAATATCCAGGACAGCCGATCAATTTGTCAAGTTTAATTAGGCATGACCCAAACTCTTCTGCTTGGTGTCCTGTCAGATGTCTGAAAATGTATAAGAAATGTACTGTGGAGTGGAGAGATGACCCAAAATCTTCGTGCCTCGAAACATACCATTTCTCGATGAATAGTCGATGCTATTCAGATGTCGCATAAAATTGCAACAGGAAAGCAGATTGATTGTGCGAACGCCCATCAAGTCCGAGCACTAGCAGCAGCATCGGCCCTTTATAAGGGTGTCTCTTTAGTGGAGGTGATGTCTGTAGCACAATGGCATGCCGAGTCGTTATTCACTGATTTCTACCTTCGCGATATCTCCAGCGCACTTAATCCAGTAGCCGCCGCCAATTTGTCGAATGTTAACTAAATCCACATCCGACCACTACAGTGAGCAATGGTGATGCACATGATCTGTGAACGACTGTGGATTGGGCGGAGCTCCTGTGATGATCAAGAAAGACAACACACTCAGAAAATGGTGAGTGTGTTCTTAGTTTAAGTGACTATTATTAATTTACTTACAGTCGAATTCCCAGACTGATTAAGTAAAAGGTCTGGTTCAAGAGTATCTTATTCATTGCAACAGACATTAGACTCATTCATATTTTAAAATCTAATCAATATACTGATATTTTTTTCAAAATTAGTTGTAGTAGCTTCTTTGCACTCTCTTGGACTGCCCTAGCTGAGACTTGGGACTGATACGGGTCTGGTTGGTGTTGCCTCCCCTTTTGACAGCTCTCTGGAATTTGTGCGGACAAATGGAGGGGGGGGGGGTTGTGAGGGGGGTGGGTGGGGCTGGAGGGGGACGCACGCTCTAGACCAAGTCTAGTATAGAAGTTTAGCACTCTATGAGTCAGATGGCGGAACCTAAGGTTATGCTGGGGTTCTAGTCTCTGGGGTTCTAGTCTTCATAGCCTCTGTTGGATGGTAGACGAGAGCTGCTTCGAGCCTCACCCCCTCCCACCGGAGTTTCTTGGCTGTCGAAATCATAATAGTACATCTGGTAAGTATTATTTGAAGTAGAATCAAAAAAGCATTCGCTTTTGTTTCTACGATAATTGTTAATACTTACCAGATGTACTATGGCCCTGCCTCAGCCACCCCTCTGAGGTGAGGCTGAGCTGCTTTCACTGTTTGTCAAGACAAATATAAGACGAATCTGACTTGTTGGGAATTGACTCGGTACCTGGAGGCTATGTTTATTCCCTGACACAATATGGGCAGGACCATGGAGAGTGCGGAGTTTTAATTGTTTATTTTGAGCTAGACTAGATAATTGACATTATCATAATAGTACATCTGGCAAGTATTAACAATTCTCGTAGAAACAAAAGCGGATGCTTTTTTGATTCTGCAGTGGTCTCGAGAAATGTCCATTTGCAGACCAAGAGAAGACTATTTTTGAAAATTTACCACTGAAATGACTGGCTCGATTCCAGTGGTAAATTTTCAAAAATAGTCTTCTTGGTCTGCAAAAGGACATTTTCTATGAGAAAATTGAAATTTTCTTGAACGAATTCGTGAGTTAAAGGGTTAATCAGGTGAGCAAATTTGTGGCGAATGGCTGAATGCGTTCGCGTGGAGGTTACGCAAACACGATTAACCTATATCCATTCTCCACAAAATACCTATTTTCGCTCGCCATAAAAAAATTCGGCACAGTAGGCTCTCGTTACTAAGTACACTTAGTATATTAATTGTTTTCATATGATGGACATAATAGTTACATGAAATAATTGATTCATGTTGTCAAAATATGTTCGGCGAACGGCTTTTTGTTGTGGCAGACCGCAAGTCCGCCACACTAAAATGTGTAACCAGCTCTAAGGAATTTAGTCGATAGCTTGACCCTTCTTAACTTGTACGCTTTAAACTGACAATTTACTGGAAATGCGATTTACCGGAAATAAGAGTTACTACACACCGGTTTTCCTGACATATAGACCTGTTTTCTCTGTTGCTCCAAAGTAATGAACCACTTAAATATCGGGTGGTATTACTCTCGGAACCTTCCAGTAATAATATATTGGCTCATATAACCCATCAACGTGGGTGCTAAGATATTGCTTTACTGCGTTTAAAAGCGGCATAGTGACTAGATTTTTTGTTCCACCATTATCCATCAATGTTGATTGTGAGTCGCACAGAGATTGGTTGAAATAAATCATGTGATTAATTTGTTATGAATGACTAGTCACGTGATCAAAATTTTACTACGATAGTAATTTTTCATTCATGCCTAATGATGGCCTGCGAGCCAATCATAAAATATGACTGCGCATTATCGATTATTATTAGCTCACCTGGCCAGAATGGCCAAGTGAGCTTATGCGATGGTGACCGTCCGTCGTCTGTGTGTCATCTGTCGTCTGTCAACTTTTTCTTTAAATGACTTCTTCTCAAGAACCACTGGGCCGATTTCAATTATATTTGGCAGGAAGCATCCCTAGGGCATAGAGATTCAAGTTTCTTCAAAGGAAGATGATCGGCCAAAATCCAAGATGCCCACCGACCAAAATGGCCGATTTTTAGAGACACTAAAAAATCTTGTCCGAAACCGCTGGAGGAATTGATTCAAAACTCATAACCCATCATCTATTGCAACGGTAGACCCAAGTTTGTTCAAGGCAACCTGATTGGCCGATTTGCCTGCTGGCCATCTTGGATCACCTAGTTTTCACGAAAACGACTTCTCCCGAACCGCTGAAGGGGTAGACCTGAAATTTGGTAAATATGCTTAGAGACCAAGGTCCATTCTAGTTTGTTCAAGGGAAGTTCGTATGTTAAAAAACATGGCCGCCATCAACCAATCAAAATTGAGCATTTGTTGGTCATATTGGCTTTTTTGTATTTGATGTATTTTGATGGCGAAAATTGCTTTATATATGCTTATCAGTGTGGCGAGTTCAATATGCCACTTTTGAGATTGTCGGATAAACGGTTTGGCTGTCATCTTGGTTTGTTTTCCCGCCATAGGCTTCCATAATAAAGCAATGAGCCCATAGTAAAGCAATGGGGAATTCTTTAAACGACTTCTCAAGGACCACTGGGCCAATTTCAATTATATTTTGGAGGAAGCATTCATGGGGCATAGAGATCTAAGTTTGTTCAAACGAAGCGGATCGGTCAAAATCCAAGATGGCCGCCGGCCAAAATGGCTGATTTTTAGAAACACTTTAAAAAATCTTCTCCGAAACCGCTGAAGGAATTGATTCAAAACTCATAACAGGTTATTTATGGAAACAGCTGAATCCAGTTTGTTCAATGGAACTTGATTGCCTAATGCTTTAGCAGTCATCTTGGATGACCTGGTTTTCATGAAAACAACTTCGTATCCAGAATCGCTGAAGGGATTGGGCCGAAATGTGGGAGATATGATAAGGGACTAAGGGCCGTTAAGTTACATGGCTTCTGTTCTCTTGTTATAATTCTGCTCGACTCTGTAGGGTTCTAGTTATTGTTGATGGCCTTTCTGGTTGAAATGCCTATGATGCAGGTGAGCGATACAGGCCCCTTGGGCCTCTTGTTAACTACGGCTGCGCGGTCGCACAAGACATTTCTCATTATGTTTATGTCCACAGGTATCTATCTATGATTGAACAGGACAGCACATCGTCAGAGGGTTTGTTTTTCTCTCCACCAAGGTTCCATTTCCTAATAACATTGTTAGGTTATCTAACCAAAATCTATGCCCAGTGAGTTGGAGGCCTTGGAAGAAGGCACTTTGCCCTCTTGGTCCACTTCCTTCCCCCTTATAGGTGGAGAGAGTTCAGAGGTCATAGTGTTGGTGGACCTTCCAGTTCATCAGATCGGATGATTTGTCTATGCTAAAGACTCGGGTATTCTAGTTGTGATATGAGGCACTTTATTATATTTATAATTATATTTGAAAATATTTATGAAATCTGCTGCCATTTTACCATTGTTTATCTGATGTTTGTATAGTCTGTATATACTATCCTTTCCAGTTAAGATGTTCTGGATATGAATACAATTTGTCCTTACACCTGGATGTTTGTTTCAGATCAATGTTCTCGCCATATGGACCTGAGACTAGTTTCCAGGTGATTGTTTAAAGGTCACCATGATAAGACCATTGAAACTTCTAAGAGTTTCTCATAAGACCATTGGAA
This sequence comes from Chaetoderma sp. LZ-2023a, assembly GCA_034401795.1. NCBI lineage: Eukaryota > Metazoa > Mollusca > Caudofoveata > Chaetodermatida > Chaetodermatidae > Chaetoderma > Chaetoderma sp. LZ-2023a. Next base: position 173,431,147 of record CM067369.1, on the reverse strand, counting down.
CTTTCTGAGGGTGGCTTCTTCGGAAGCTACTGGCTCTCATTGATTCATTGTATAATACTGCTCGTTCTGCCAGTAAGCTTTGTTGCTTACCATTTTAGCATTATGTTATTTTGTTGTTGAGATTGAATGGCCCGAAAGAGAGGTGATAACAACACTGAACGTTTTTCACTGGTTAATGTGGCAAGTAACACTGCTCCGAGGTTGGATTTCTTGGAAGCTACAGGCAGACATTAATTCATGGTATAAACATACTGCTGGTTCCACAACCAAGCTTCATCCACCATTAAGTTATTAGTCCTCTACTGGTAAAACCAGGGGTTGGGGTGGACTATAGGTTTGCACTCCGTCTGTCCGTCTGTCAGTTGGTTTTCCACTTTTCTTTCTGCAGAGAATTGGTATATTGCTTTGTTATGCGAAGTTACAGACCATGTTCGAGTTTCAAGTGTAGGCCTATGTATACATTTTTGATGGAGTTATGCCCCCTTTCGACTTAAGAAATACAAAAAATATCAGCTTTCCGCACTTTTTTGGCACTCCAAGATATTTAAAGGAAAATCGGCACACCGTTTTAGTATGGGGAGTTACAGAGCAAGTTTGAGTTTTAGACATTTTCGCCAAATTTTCATGGATTTATGCCCCCCCCCCCCCCCCCCCCCCCCTTTCGACTTATCAAATATGAAGAATATTAGTTTTCCGCACTTTGTTCCGGTTTTTCAAGATATTCTACTGAGAATTGCTATATTACTTTGTTATGAAAAGTTACAGACCAAGTTTGAGTTTTAAGCGTATGCGTCAATTTTTGATGGATTTATGCCACCTCTCTACTTATGAAATATAAAAAATATCAGCTTTCCGCACTTTTTTCGTATGCCTTCAAGATATGTAAGGGGAAATCAGTACATCGTTTTATTATATTATAAGGAGTTACAGAGCAAGTTTGAGTTTCGGACATTTTCGTCAATTCTTCATGAGTTATGCTCCTTTCGACTTATGAAATACAAAAAAATATTAGTTCCCACCCCCCCACCCCGCATTCTTTCAAGATATTCTATGGAGAATTGCTACATTGCTTTGTTATGAGAAGTTGATTGCACATTCGAGTTTCAGGCTCTTGTGTCAATTTTTGATGGAGTTATGTCCCCTTTCGACATGAAATATCAGCGTTCTTGACATTTTCGTTCTCAATCACCATATATAAATGAAACTTCGTATTTTGCTTTGTTATGAGAAGCAACAGATCGCATATAATCCCCAGAGGACCATTGGTTGCATTTATACAATAGAGGAGTCCTGTTTAGCTTTGCCACGCCCGTCTCTAGCTAAGCTCCACCAATGCTTTGTCCATGTTGGAGTTGACCGATCCCTACACTCACTGAATCATTTACATGCGTCGTTTGTCGTCTGTAATAGGTGTATTCCAGCTCATGTTGATCGTGTGACTGGAATATGTAGGTAAGAGAATATTTGAAATTCTCCATGAGATTATACTGTGTGCGTGCGTGCGTGTGTGGTTGGTTGCTGCGGTGCGGTAGACGATGAGTGGAGTGTCAAATGGACAGGATGAATGATGTCCGAACTAGGTGCATAGACGAGAGACACGCGTTGGCGATGGGGTTGCCATTGGCTGGGTGGCACCTTGTGTGTGTGTGTGTGTGTGTGTGTGTGTGTGTGTGTGTGTGTGTGTGTGTGTGTGTGTGTGTGTCTGGGTCGTCAGTGATACAAAGTTTAAGTCGATCGAAGTGGATGACTGAGGTCAGGCCATCCAAAGCGCGCACCAGTCATGCCATGTTTTCTGATGCCGGTGTGCAGTGGATAAAGTTGCTCTCACTAGCTCATGGGCCTGTTCTATCCGCTGCCGCATGAGTTCTACGTAGAGATGGTGAATTTTTCTCCCGGAATCCTGGGCATGGCCAGATCCAGGGGTAAGGCTAATTCACAGCCTAACATTAACCATGCAGGGGTATAACCCGTGCTGGAATGTATTGAAGTGTGGTATGCCATGAGTACATATGGGAGTCATAGATCCCAATCTCGCCAATCAAGGTGTGTTTCTTTGGTAAGCATCTCCGCTAGAGGTCGATTGAATCTCTCCACCATTCCGTCACTAAGGGGGTGATATGGATTCGTCCTTGTTTTGATGATATGAAACAATTTCCAGAGCTCGGAAAATTACTTCATTGATTGTAGTGCAGCTCATAGGGCATTCCAAACCGGCAGAACACATTACTTGCCAAGACCTCTGCTACTGTGGATGCTTCTTGGTCTGGCAAAGCAAATGCTTCCACCCACTTCATAAAATAATCTTGTAAGACGAGGATGTACTTGTTTCCTTCATCCGTCATATTCAAGGGTCCGAGTGCATCAATAGCCACTCGCTCCCATGGTGCACCAACGATCTTAATTTGACATGGAACGCATTTGATGACCCATGCCTTCACACTATCGCGTATCCCGATCCAGTGGAATCTTTGTTTTATTCATGTTAATGTCCACTCAACAGCTAGGTGGCCCACGTTATTGTGTAGTTGCTGTAATATGTTGTTTCGATAACACTCCAGAATCACTTTGCAGTTGTTGATGTAGAGAACGCCATCCTGTATGTGGCATTCTTCGAACTGCTGGTAGTAGTATTTTGCTGTCGCGGATAGTGGTGTAACAGATTCCCTTGGAGGATGTACCCCCTCCTGGATCCACGCGTATGTATTTCGTGTTTGCGCATCTGTTGCTTGTTCGTGAGTGACTGTCTCCGTGTTCCACTCTACGCACCACAATTCAGGGAACACCGGAGATGGCTGTGTTGTATGTGTCATGGTGGTGGCCACTTCCGGTTCATCCTCAAGCCCGATTCTGCTCAAGCCATCAGCATTTCCATGCAATTTGCCGGGTGTATGAATGACATTGAAGTTAAAGGCCTGGTGGGATGCCTGTCACCTAGCTACCTGGCCCTCCAGATTTTTGAGGTTTCTAAGCCAGTGTAATGAGGCGTGATCTGTATGGAGGGTAAATGGGCGCCCATACAGAAAGTGTTTGTAGTACTTGACGAAATAGACCACGGCTAGAAATTCCCTCTGTGATCGCATAATGTTTCTCTGTTTTATTTAGAGTATGCGAACCATAACCCAGTACCTGCTCCGTTCCATCTTCCATGACCTGAGATAGAACTGCGCCAGTGGTGTAAGCCGACACATCAGTGTCCAAGATGAAATCGAGGTTAGGGTTGGGATGGGCAAGAATTGGAGCGGTCATCAAGAGTTCCTTCAGCACCCTGAAGGAACCTTCACACTCACTCGTCCACTCGAATGGTCGATCCTTTTCGGTGATCCTAAATAGGGGTGATGCAATCTCATGGATATATCGGCGATAGTACTGACAGAGACCTAGGAAACTCTGGGTATCAGTAACAGACATTGGTGTCTGCCACCCTGCCACTGCTTTTGTTTTTTACAGTTGTGTAGCCACTCCATCACCGGATATGACGTGTCCCAGGAACTCGACACTGTCTGAAAACACGACATTTCCATCGTCTGAGCTTTAAATTGGCCATGCAGAATCGGGATAGCATGGTGTCCAAATTGGATAGGGTTTGCTCAAACGACGGACCAAAGACGATTACGTCGTCAATGTAACACAGACAGATTTCCCTTGCAGGGTAGTTAATACTTGTTCAATGAGATGCTCAAACATTCCAGGATCGTTGCACAAACCGTAGGGCATCTTGCAGAACTGAAAAAAGACTTTCTACATACAAATGTGCTCTTCTCTATGTCAGCCTCATCCATGGTTACCTGGCAGTATCCACTAGCTAAATCAAGGGTACAAAACCACTAAACCACTTGGCTCCGGACAAAGAATCTAAGGCCTGATCTATCCATGGTAATGGATTGGCGTCTTTGACACTAAGATCATTAACGCGGTGGTAGTCTATACAAAACCGCAAAGATCCATCCTTTTTGCCTGCTAGTACAAAGGGACTGGCCCAGGGGGATCCTGATGGCTCAATTATTCTGGTCTGCAACATGTCCTCTACCTGTTGGTGTGCCACCACTTCCTTATGTATAGGGAGACGCGGAACGGGCTGTCGAACGGGTCTATTGTTTCTGTTGTCAATGGAGTGTCGTACAAGATGAGTTTTCCTGGGGTCCATGCCTCCAGCCAAGAAACTATCTTGATAATTGTAAAGTAATTTCCGTATTTGTTGTTTTTGGGATTGCATCAATCTAACTGTGGCACGCAAATATAAGTCATGTATGTGTTCTGGCAAATCATCAGAAGTTGTTGCTGGTGTGAGTGCGGTAGGGGCTGTCTCCAGTGATATCATATCCACCAAATGGCCACAACAGACTCCTGGTTCAAGAGTTATTGGGTCCGCAGTGCCATTGAATACCCGTAAGGGTGTATGATCATTGTTGGTGGTGTCCACGATCATACGGGGACTGGCGCATTGTGAAGCTATCATGTATTCAGGGTCGGGTTCCAGCATGGCTATGTGAGTGTTATTTCCTAACTGTGGTGCGGTGGCCCATAAGATCTTTTGACGCTAAAATCACCGCACATGTGTCGTACAGTGAGGATTCTGGTTCAAGGGGTATACATCGGCCGTGTATGTCTAATTCCTGTTGTCTGCAATATATGACAGCTTCGCTGGCACTGAGGAAATCAGAACCGAGCAGGGCATCGTTTTGAATAGAGGCGATGACAGCTCGCTGGATGAATTGCATCTCTATTTGTATTGCGAGGTTTACTGTACCAGCTACGGGGACATCAGCTCCCGTAGCTGTTTGCAAAAATATGTTTGTAGGTCCAAGGGGTGGCTTCATATGAGGTGGGATGCTCTCATATAAGCACTTGTTAATGACTGTGATGGAAGCTCCAGTGTCAACAGTGGCACTGGTGGAAACATGGCTAAACAGGCAGGCACACTTATATATTACCTTACCGTGAGCCTGCGGAAGAGTTTGTAGAAGTGAGGGTGATGTGGTATCATTCTGTATATAGTTGGCTTGTTTTCGGATGGCTTCTGTGAGTGCATTTGGTGGCCGAGTGTGGAAAGGGCCGACTTGACGTTGCTGCTGCGCTTGCTTAGGCGATGACAGAGTTGGGGGTAGCAATGGTGGTGGTGTTGTTGCTGATTCCGTGTATGCTGAGTTGGTGTACACTGCAGTGCAGATAGGATTCTCACGCTCATGGGTGAGGGCTACCTGTGTGAGCCATTTTTGACAATGCATCATGGGATGTTTAGGCGAAGCGCAGAAGAGACAATGATGGTGTGCTGGTTTTCCGTCTTTTGTACGATGCTTCTTCTTGCGGACCCAAGATGCTGAATGAGCGCTCCTTTCAGAATTACTGGTGCTGCTGGTAGACGTTGTTGCTGATGTTGTAAGGGGTTGTGAATTGCATACCAGCAAAGTACATCAGGTGTTAAGTGCCTTGGCAGTCGGTCGTGGTGCTTGCAGAAACGTTGTTTCAGTGGAGGTGCTACAACCTTCCACTGTCATTTTACATAGAAAAGAAGGTTGAGTAGAAGTGGAATTTGTGGGGTCACATTTTCTGAAGAGAGAAGATGCCAGTGCTGTGAATGTGGTGTGCATCGTGGGCACTGACATAGAGGAAGCCAGGTGCTGGTGCATTTATGGTGTAGTAGGGGAGTGATTGTTAGTAATGGCTACCTGACATTGTGGTTCAGAGGCCGCAGTTGAGACAGGTTGTATGAATGACCGCTGAAACGACTGTAATCAGTGCCCTTGCTAGTTTGACAGATTCTCAGGCTGCGGGTTGCATCGGTCAGTGGTCGGAGTTGCTGATGGATGTCAGTTAGGGCATCGATTCTTCCAGTGGCCCAGATGACCACATCCAAAACACATGTTCAGTGGCGGTACTGAAGCTGTAGTGGTAGGTGGTCTGGTGGTGGATTGTGTAGCGACGGTTGTGCTGAGTGTAGTAACTAGATTAGTGAGTGCGGAGATCTGTTTGGTAATCTCTTCTAACCTATCATGCATGTTTTGGCGGTTGTTGTTATTATGTTGTTAGCATCCTGGGGTGTTGTTGTGGACCCTGCGATGGGATTGGCCACTCCACCTTCCTCTAGACACGTGATTCTGACTATTGTTTTGTTCGTGTTGCGCTTGTTGGTCGGATGCTGAGGTGGTGGCGGTGGCAGTGCTGGATTTGGTGGTGGTGGTGACATCATTTACCTCGTTTATAGGGTGTAGTTGGCGGCGATTATTTTTTTCCTGTTCCAAGAAGTTCTCGATACAAACCACGGTGGCCGTTAGTTGTTGAAGGCTGCCATGCTCCATGAGAAACAATTTTTCCTTCAAGGCAGGTTCTCCGCTCAACGCGTCGATGAATGTGTCCAGATGTAGGTGTGTGATGGCCTCGAGATTGGTCCTGGTATAAGCATGGGTAACTAACCGACAGTTGCGACTAGCTAATTCCGGTAATGTTTCCTCCGAACGTCGATGTAAGTTTTTAAGCTGCAATCGACTCGTCTCCCCGAGGGCTGTGTCACCGAATCTTTTTGACAACGTGTTCTCCAATTCCATGTACGATGGTGTGTAGTCTGTGCCTAAGTCGGCCAAGACCTGTAGAGCTTTCCCGGACAGCTTTGCGGCTAAGTACTCTCCCATTTGACGATTATTCCACTGGTTTGTCCTACTTATGATTTCGAACTTTATAATTGGCCCAATCAGTCTCCCCGCTGAGTTCGGGGGTGGGGTGGTGGTGGAGAATGATCCGGCCAGATCCCCGTGGAGAAGTAATGGGCGTGAAACCTGGTGGTGGTGCTGGTGAAACTGAAGAAAACACGCTGGTCGGCGTGTAGGTTGTGGTGGTAGTGGTGGTGTCTCCCGTCAATGTCCCTGTCGATACTGATGATGCCGCATCCATGAAGGGGATTCCCGTCGCCGATGCTGTGCATGATACATTGGTTCTGCCGAATACCGCCCGGATGCGGGTGCATAGACAGGTGTAGGTCTATAGATGGGTGGAGTCATACGATGTAGATGACGTGGACGTTCTACTGGTTGATGGGATAAATATTCCTCATACGGAGGCGTTGCAGGCGTTTGACACGGATGATGTGTGTGATGTGTAGGTCTTCTGATGTACTGCTGAAAAGGTGTAGCCTCCAGTTCGTAACGCGGTACTACTGGGTAGTAAGGTGAAGACGCACAACGAGGTGGGAATGCAGGGTATGGTACATGAGCGTCTGGCCACTGGTCACCCATTGAGGATGTTGATGAACAAAATGGTCGTGAAGGATGTTGTTGTCCCCATGGGGGTCGTTGTCGTGGTCATCCACGATCCGGCGTAGATGGTGGTGGCCTATCACAGAGATCCGATAAAGTGATGTATTGAATTCCCGCCTGCGAGTCATCGTGGAATGTCCCCTTACTGACCAGTGAAAACTCATGTTGAGGCGGTGCTGGTCATCCCGTACCGGGGAAATTAGTAACATTGTCAGTGAGCATGCGAGCAGACGTCCGTCATATGATGCTACTTCCATGTCGAGGGAGAGCTGACTGTCGGATGAATGGGACTGAAACTCTCGGGTGTTGAGTGTGGGCGTGGGTTCGCTTCTTATTCGAGCCCCACATCGGGTGCCACATGTAGCTCATGCGGGTATGCACTGGTCCGCCATGACGTTCCTATCCATCGCACTGCAAGTGCACGATGTATGGGAGGGCTAGTTAGCTGCATATCTCGGGGTTGCGGATCCTATATCGTGTCTCTCCGGAAGGTACAATGACCGGCCTCTAGAGCCGGTGGAACACTGATGTTCCAGTGGGGCTGTGTGACTATTGCCGCCGAGATTAAACCACATGGTGTCATCCCAACTATTTGTGTCACCGGTATGTCTGTCCATTATAATTTAGAGCAATTCATAAGATATTAATTAAACAGTATAAATTTAATAATACTATACAAACAGTTTTATGCGTTTGACAGTAAATGAGCACATAATACACAACATAGAGCCATCCAGTGTTCTTTCCACGTCGTTTTGCCAGAGGTGCCACACAGATCCTTGAATCTGCAGAGGTATCCCCGCAAGAGAGAGTTTCCGCAACGAAGTCACTAGATAGTTTAATATAAACTGGTATACCCCTAACACACACACAAAGACAATATTGTTGTTGCGAGAGGAAAGTGCCTCACGTGGACCTCCATCACAGGAAAATGCCTTCAACGCCGAAGTGGAGGAATAGAGCTGGCAAAAGGGCCACTCGTTTGTTCAACAGAAAATGCTATGTGTTGAAAATCCTAGTGAAGCTATTGTTAGGGTGTTGCAGGCTGGTTTACGTGAAGATGGGACGAACGATTTCTGAAGAATTCCCAGGTCACCGTCTTATGTAGCTTCAAAGTTACTACATTAGTAGTTGCCACTTTATTTATGCCGGCCTTCTTCTACATCCTAACCTACCAATTGGTTGTTAGTGACGAAAACAAGCTTTGGCTGCAAGTGGCAGGGGTTACTACCTAACTTTTAGATACGTTTATCCATTGGGCGCAGATGCCCGGCTTCCCTGAGGTTGTCCCGCATAGCATCTACCTCCAAGGATAGCGTGCGTACATGTTACGGAACAAAGCACCCGAATCAAATAATGATCCGCTTACCCAGCTCCGCAACCACATATAACATCACTAGACTAAATTATTATTATTATTATTATTATTTCGCAGTGCTTCCTACTTTGGTGGGGGATCTACCTAATAAGTATCCGAAGACATGAGGGGGCGTGTATGTAAATCGGCACTAACTATCACCGCTCGGAAACCTCCAATAGTTTCCCAGGGTCGGATCCAGTCAATGTGTCATAAAATATACGAGGCCCTATAGGTAACTGGCCAATTTTACACAACCTTGTCAGTGCGTGGGGCTACATTACCACAACAACCGGAAAAGAGGCGTACTCCGTACACATACTCCTCACTGCTCCACATCATAAGATCGTCAGCATACAATGCAGCTCTGACTCCCATTGAAAGGCTGTTCACCAGGTCATTGATGAATATTGTGAAAAAGGTGGGAGAGACTACACCACCCTAAGGTACACCATTTCCTAGCCGGACATTCTTTCTGCTCGTTCCATTCAGCTGTACTGATGCCTTTCGGTTGTGGAGATACTGGCATATCCAGCGGTACATTTTTCCAGAGATATCACTGGCCCTGAGCTTTTGGAGGAGTCCATGCTTCCATACTTTATCAAATGCCTTCTGCAGATCAACCCACACAGTGATGGTATGCTTTTTCTGTTGGAACGCCTCCTCAATATACTGTGTCAGATACGTTGTTTGATCCTCAGTAGATCTACACTTTCTGAAGCCATTTTGTTCATCCGCTATGAGAGTGTTGCTTTCAAAATGTCGAAGAAGTCTTTGTTTGAGCATTCTTTCCATGGCTTTGACAGTGCAACTAGTCAGTCTGATAGGTCGATAACTTGCCGCTTTGGATTTATTCTTGCCTTTCTTCAGTACAGGGATCATATTGGCCTCTCTCCAAGACTGGGGAGCTTCTCCTGTGTACCAAATGTGGTTAAAAATATCCAAAAACTTGTGCTTTCCAATAGTACCCCGATTCCTCAACATCTCATTGGTTATTCCATCTGGTCCAGGAGACTTCCTGCTTTTCAGAACTTTCAAGCTTTTCTCCAACTCGCTGATGGTCAGAAGCTCATCTAATCCTGCGGCATGTATTTGTTTTTCTCCATTCCCCTTTGCAGACTTCATTGCAGCTTCATTACAACTGACTGGTACATCTAGATTGCTTACTTTCTGAAACATACAAGCAAAGTGTTGAGCAGCAGCCTCTCATGTTTTAATTTCACAATCATCTTCAACAGTTATGTTCGGTACTCTGGTGTTTTCATCGTTATGCTGCCTCACAAGCCTCCAGAGTTTGTTCGTAACCTTTTCAAGATTTAAACTTGAAGTTTTTTCTCTCCACGATTCTCTGGTGGCTCTGATTTTGGCTTTCAGATACTTTGCCTTGGATTGTTGGAGTCTTGCATGGTTGGTTTCTGTTGGAACATTCTCTGCAATTTCCCTTGCGTTGGACATTTCTTCGTGTAACTTTTGCAGAGACGTACCCCAGTAAGGTCTGCAGTTTTTCCTGGTTCCCCTAGGAATGCATTTACCAGCAGCAGAGAGTAAAGCAAAGTTAAGCTCTTTAACAACTTTATTGATGTTTTGGTTTTTGACATCAATGTCTTTTACCAATCTCTCTCTCTCTCTCTCTCTCTCTCTCTCTCTCTCTCTCTCTCTCTCTCTCTCTCTCTCTCTCTCTCTCTCCCTGATATCTGCCCCAGTCCGCTTTCTTATAGTTCTATCAAGGGGTCTGATTTCGGTCAATCTCAACATCCATGTTAATGGTAATGAAAACATGGCAGTGATCACTGCCTCCAAAGTTGCTCCCCAACAATACGCACAGATTCTTGATCTAGATTTTCTGTCGAAAATGCTAGATCAGTAGAACTTGAGGTATGCCATCTTCTTGAGTAGAATGTAGGGAGGGGGGGGGGGGGTGAGAGGGGTCGTCAGCCTTATTCAGGAAAATCAGCTTCTGCTCATCCATCCAATTTTCAATGTCCTCACCCTCCTATCAGTAGAATGATAGCCCCATAACTGAGAATGACTGTTGAGGTCACCAGCAACGATAGTTGAATTTGGGTGAACTGGGATTTTCCCGAGATTCAATGGTTGATTATTAGGGCAGTAATAGTTGGCAACACTGATAGGATGTTCTCTGGAATTATTTTGATTGTGAGAATTTCAGGTCCTTCCATGTCTCTCTGAACTTCAATGGCGTTTAGGTTATTCCGGACCAAGGTTATGACTCCTCCTTTATGTCTTCCATCCCTGTCAGATCTGAAGCACTGAAATCCTCTTATACAGAATCGTCTGTTGGCATTTAGCTGAGGTTCCTGGATACACGCGACATCTACGCCGTTCTCCTTGAGAATTTGGCTAAGCTCCGTTTTCTTGTTAGAAACTCCTTCAGCATTCTATTGCATGATAGTCAGTGGTTTGCTTACTTGTTATTTAGGTTGGACAACCTTCTTTTTTCGCCAAGGTCTACGAACTTTACAACCAGTAGCTTGAATGGACCCCTTCGAGACGGGGGGGGGGGGGGGGTGCGGTGCTGCACATGCCTGGCGGGAACTCACACGGCGAGCACCATGACGGATATTCATAGTCATGAAAGATGGGTTGTTTAGTGCTGTGGTTGGCCACTCGCTCCAAATACCTGGATTGGTACCCAGATAAAGTGTTACACCCCTTCGCCCGACCCAAGATCAGAGATTTTAGATCTACTTTGAGTCTTAGCACTTGTAGCAGGGGAGGGCCGAACTTAGGACTCAAGGGGCCCGGAGCCAAGTATCTGAAATTGTGCCCTCAGAACTGTTATTGAAGCAGCGAAAAAGCTAGGATCCATTTTCAACCGTGTTACGGGTGGGGTGGTGTGGTGCGGGGGTGGGGTTGGGGGTTGGAGCTGTTTACAGAGTGCTGTGCGATTTGGCCACACCAGTCTTCTACCAGAAATAGCTTAAAATATTTCAAACACAAAATAAAGAATACTGTTGAATATTTTGAACATAATTGGATTGGAAGACAACATTGCTGCCTAAAGCAACAATGTCTTTCAATCCAATTATGTTCAAAAATTCAAAGGAGCATTCTTTTTACATCGTGTTCAAAATTGTTTTCTTTTGGAGACTTATTGACTTATTTCCACCACCACCACCACCACCACCACCACCACCACCACCACCACCACCACCATCATCATCATCATCATCATCATCATCGACTCCAGAAACAGAGGCAGACTGGATCGATATCAGCGAGAAACAAGGACAGAGAGGATCGCTATTTGCGAGAAACAGGGACAGAGTGGATCACTACCAACGATAAATAGGGACAGAGTGGATCACTACCAACGAGAAACAGGGACAGAGTGGCTCACTACCAACCAGAAAGAGGGACATAGTGGATCACTACCAACAAGAAACATGGACAGAGTGGATCACTACCAACGAGAAACAGGGACCAAGGGGATCTCTATCAGCGAGAAACAGGGACAGCGGATCGCTATCAGCGAGAAGCAGGGACAGAGTGGATCACTATCAACGAGAAACAGGGACAGAATGGATCACTACCGACGCAAAACAGGGACAGAGTGGATCACTACAAACGAGAAACAGGGACAGAGCGGATCACTACCAACGACAAACAGGGACAGAGTGGATCACTACAAACGAGAAACACGGACCGAGGGGATCACTATCAGCGAGAAACAAGGGACATAGTGGATCACTACCATCGAGAAACAGGGACACAGTGGATCACTACCAACGAGAAAGAGGTACCGAGTGGGTCACTACCAACGGGAAACAGGGACAGAGTTGATTCCTACCAGAGAGAAACAGGGACAGAGTGGATTGCTACCAACGAGAAACAGGAACAGAGTGGATCACTGCCAACAAGAAACAGGGACAGAGCGGATCGCTACCAACGAGAACAGGGACAGAGTGGATCACTACCAACTAGAAACAGGGACAGAGTGGATTGCTACCAACGAGAAACAGGAACAGAGTGGATCACTGCCAACGAGAAACAGGGAAAGAGCGGGTCATTACCAACGAGAAACAGGGACAGGGCGTCAGAGTAGATCACTAATAACGAGAAATATGGGCGTGCTGGATTAGAAATCCATGTCAGAAGTCCATTAGGGAATACTTTATATCATGATTACTATACAATGTGGTTAACATACCAATAAGCCCGGTGTTATAAATGATATACCATTGTATATTATATGTATAATCTTTACTTCGGTGATATATCACCTAATCATTCAAGATGTGTAGCATATGACAAACTATATTAAAAAAAATTCGTTTGGTATTGAAATCATCTGATAATATTTACTACAGCTGCAAGTTGTCCTATTGAAAAGAATGGACCTTTCCAGTTTATCTATCCATCATATGACGTCATAATCAACTACGTATAACGTGCAGGTTGACGTCATCATCATTACGTCTGTGAATGACTCGATTTAGTCCGTCCTAAACGCTTAACGGTCTGACACGTACGAATTGTGCGTCTGCTATTTAATAAACATGCTGTTGAATATTTTGAAACGAATTTGACTGGCCGCTGTTGATGCCATCGACAGCAACCGCACTCAGTCGAATTAGTTTCAAAATATTCAACAGATTACCTGTATAATTTTCTGGAAATTGATAGTCAGGGATCCCAGCACGAGCGAGGTGTGGGTGGAGATTATCTAGAGATTGCCGGGGCATAGCTAAAACTGGAAATGGCCATTGACCAAACGGGTGACAGTTTGCAACAAATTGACATTATCGGCCTAATATATAAAATAAAGCCTAATTCGCCCGTGATCAACCATGCACCGGTCTCCCCTACCTTGATTGTCGTAATGTATTCGGTAATAAGTCGTTGTTGGGTGTGTGTGAATCGATTTAACACAAACTTCATTTTGTATGTTAATTATATACAATTATAATCTAAGAAAAATTTGTGGTCTGTAATGTTTTCAAAATCTGGGATGACTGGAGTGTGACGGTCAGATGGGCATGGCTAATTTTAGCATATATTTGGCGGTAATTATTTCGTCCCCGAAGTGTCGGGAGCCTATAGTAATATACATTGTCTGTCCGTCCGTCAGTTCTGTTTATCTGTCCAGGGTGATCGTTCAAGCTCTATTTCAGTGTTCGCACCAAAGGTCACGAGGTCAAAGGTAAATAGCATCGAAATGGGAGGGCGGACAAGCTGAGTAGGTGCTCTCCCGGAATGCTTGTTGATATATACTTATCTGACCGGTCAATCAAATGGCATATTTGTCGCAGGAAACAGACGAGATATGCAAGTTAATTGTCTGGTGAAAGCCGAGTTTACACGATCAGATAGATTGTGCAATAAGTTATGCGATCTGTCGCATGCAGATTGCACGAGAGTTCACACGATACAGCGTAGTTTTAGCTATCGGACGACACGGTTCAAAGTTCAAGTTCACGTTCACTTTATTACACTCAGGCCTTGCATATGCATATGAGACGTTACTGTTGACAATATATTTAATGACGGTAAAATTTACATCTACGTAATTATATTCATTATAAATTTATCAGCAAAATGCAATTCGCACACTCCAAAGTAGCTCAAGGAGAACGGTCGAAATATTCAACAACTATTAAATTGTGACTCAAATCGTACACTTGAAAATGGCGCAGAGAGAAGGTAACGTGAGAATTCTCGGCCAAATTAGTTTCAAAATATTCGAAAATCATTAAACTGCTGATTTATAAGTGACATACATTAAGTACACTTGAAAAAGGCACAAACAGAATCTGAATTGAACGTATTCACAAGTCAAATTAGTTTCAGAATACCCAACAGATATTAAATTGATTTATCAATAATATACAATTCGTACACACGAATGCGGTATAAGGAGAATTGAGCATTTTCTCCAGTTAATCCAGGGGGTGGGTGGGTGGGTGGGTGGGGGAGGGAGGGATGGGCCGGGGCGTGTGGGGTGGGGGTGGGGGGGGGGCCAAAGGGCACTGCCCTATTCCTATATCGTGTGGTGGGTTGTTAAATCATAAATTATCATTGTGCTTTAAATTGCAAAACGTCAGACGTTCTGGCTACCTATATACGTGGCTGAGGGATTTTAATAATCGCCTCTTGACCAAAAAGCAGCAACACATGGCGAATCCTCAATGGTTGGACGGGGTCTACATCAGCACCGGTGAGAGTGGATGGGAGCGGGGACGGTGGGTTGGAGCGTTGGTGGGCTGAAAGTGAATACGCATCAACTTATTCAACCGTTTTCCTGTACAGTTACGTTGGAATTGAGATTCTTGGAGCTTACGCCTCGAAGGGTTAATATGAACGTATGAGTATTGTTATGTACGCCCTAAGCATGCACGTCGTTATAGTCCATTATATAATTAACTGCATATATTCTATCTCTACTGTCATAACAAATTGTCTAGTTATTTACTTCCAAAGAGCACAGGCTTCCCACAGCTAGCATAAAATACATATTTTAATCTATCATGTTATATGTAAAATAGCTCCGCTGCCATACATATTGTATGTAAACGTTGTTACCCCCATATTCTATTGTAATAGCCTTGGAGAAATAATGACCTTGAACTTGAAATTTAACTACACTTCCACTTGCATCAATATAGAAGCCATCGTACTAACAAACTCCCACTCAGATAGCTACGGCGTTCGAGTACTCGATACGGGAACGGAGTGGGAGGGTGAGGATCGTGCAATAGGACGATGCATATAGTCATAGAAGCAGGGATGGGAGCTCATTGCTGCCTAGAAATATCTTTGATAGATGGCGGATGCTGTGTGGTCTGAGATCCCTGGCCAAGTGCCTGTCTGATTCCGCAATAATGCCAAAATGATGATTTAGCGATTACAACTGCAGCTACAAATATGCGAGAGATATGTTAGAAAACACGATCGCCGTGGGGTCGTCAGTCTTTGTTTGTAGGCAAATTTCATTCGAATCCGTACATAAATGTTTGACGACAAACAAACAAACACATGATCCATAGGTAGAGATGGCTACATTCGCACCAACACCAGCGCTCCTGTACCCTTCACTCATCTCGGCAGCTCGCAATTTGCTACTACACCATTGATGGTATATAGTAATTTTGGACGCGAAATAAAGCTCCATTTTGATAAATACTATCATTTATTAATTACAGCGAAAGATAAAAAATCTAATTTATTTTTCCGTTATTATTTTATTTATTAAAAAAAATTACTTTTACATATGACCATGGGAAATGTAATATTCCTTGGTAATATAAATACTATGTATTTATCGCTAGGTAAGTAATTCGATTTGAAATACAACTATTTACAATGAAAATAAATTATTGAAATATAAAACAGTATGCCCTAATCTGGTTTTACATATATTTCGAACCCTTTAACGCGCATATTGATCAGCCAAAAAGGGCTTCTGCAGTGGTCCTGAGAAATGTCCATTTGCAGACCAAGAGAAGACTATTTTTGAAGATTTACCACTGGAATGACTGGCTCGATAACCGAGCCAGTCATTCCAGTGGTAAATTTTCAAAAACTAGTCTTCTCTTAGTCTGCAAATTGACTTTTTCTATGAGAAAAATAAAATTTTCTTGAACAATTTATAGGGTTAAAGAATTAAACTTGAGCTTAACCATTATGGTCTACCAGAAGTCCATAATACTAGTATTATGAATTTTGATTATAACAATTTTAATAATGTCGTCGCTGAAGTATATGACCATGTTACGGTAACACTGTCTTCTAAATGAACACTACCTGCGACACATAATGATGCTGATAAATAGAATACCTTGGAAGCAGAATGACAATAGGCAACATACACGTACATACAATCATTAATAATACAAGCAGTGGCGAAAACCGTGGACATTTTTTTCACTTTGTGTAAATGTAGCCCTATTTGGGTTCAATTGTGAGGTAAATGAGTACCTTTAGAACTTTATTTGAAGATCAGATATCACGAGAGGCTATTTCTTGTACTTCGAGTGATACAACTTTGGCTAAATAATCTAAGCAAATATGTATTTCTCCAAAATAATTCAACATTTTTTCAGGTGTGGCAGTCTAAAAGTCTAAAAATGGTAACATTTCCAATCGAGATAACTAAACAAGAAAGCCATGTTATTAGACATTCTGGTACTCAGCTTTTCTCCGTTGCTGCTTGATGAATTAACAACGGTCTTGCCTCCCCCGGATGATAATCCCACGTGCAATGGAGGAATCAAGTTTTAGCTATGCCCTGCCCATCTCTTGCTAAGCTCTCCCTGCGTTTTGCCCGTGTCGGGATCGACCGATTCCTGCAATCTCTGAATCTCAATTTGCAAAAGAACTATATAGGTAAGCTGTTGAATATTTTGAAACTAATTTGACAGGGTGCTATTGCAACAGCACCCAGTCTAATTAGTTTCAAAATATTCAACATAATGTTTATTAAATAGTAATAACAGAGAATTCCTACAACAACTCTTAATCCGTCATCAATTAAGCGTTCGTGACGAATTTAGCTACGTCATTCATGACGTAGTTGGCTGTGATATCATTCGACACGTCACGTAGTACTACCATATGATTAAATGAATAAACTAGAATCCTCCATTGCTCGATCCCCCCCCCCCCCACCGTGTTTTGCTCGCTCGTCACCTATATGTAATTTACAGGGATGTTACAATGACCAGTATAATCCATTGCAATATATATAGATATATGGTTTGCAGATAGTCTTTCTGGCAGACGTCAAATCCTTAGGAAAGACTAATAACAATGACCTATATTAACTGATATCCTCACTATTTTGTCATGCAGACACAGTTAAAATAAGCAACACTGCAATGGATTATACCATTGTAACATCCCTGTAAATTGCATAGACCTATACATGTCTTTACAGATCAGACGAATGGATGCTGCCTTTATGATTCGCTGACGCGGTATAGTTTGTTGAATTAAAGCCGCTTCATTCATCTGAATGCACAATGCGGACACCCCCATCCATCCATCCATCCATCCACCCACCCACCTACTAACCTGCCCACGCACCAGATACTCGCCCACTCATCCATCCACCCATCTAGCCATCCATCCATCTGTAAATCCGGCCAGTAAAAAATGGGATTTACTATACAAAAAATAGAAAATGTCTTATTCCATGTCCAATACAATGCGGTTTGCATCGCGTTTCCTTGAAAAGGGATTCTTGAAATGATGAACTGGTCCCGCGTTACGGATAGTCGCAATAACACTCGACGTTGTTGAAGACTAGATTAGATGGACACTGCATTTGTGAGCGTAATAACGTCGTGTTCTTCACTCGAAACCAACCTTCTTTACGAGGAACAGCTTCATATTCACATGGCCTGGCTGGAAATAATAATAATAATAATAATAAGAAGAAGAAGAAGAAGAAGAAGAAGAAGAAGAGGAAGAAGAACAACTACTACTACTACTACTACTACTACAACTACTACTACTACTACTACTACTACTACTACTACTACTACTACTACTACTACTACTACTACTACTACTACTACTACTAAAATAAATTACCCCGGAACAAATGTATTTAAATTATTACATTGCAGTACGATGGGATGGTAGCAACCAGCCAAACAAGCAATAATTATTTATACTGAAATTAGTAAGTACCACTTAAAATTCAATGCAAATTAATTTCCGACAGGTTTTTAAAACCACCTAGGCGTATTGTAAGCCAAAAAATAACGTGCATTAACTAGTTCCTGAAATTACCTGTGGCTATTTTAAAATTGATGAGCAATTTACTTTTAAGACCAGTTTCTAAAATTACCCTGGTCTATTCAGTGTTAGAATTTAGTATTAAAATGCCGAGTTAAATATCGAAATTTTATACAAGATTGCTCAAATAAACGAATCAGCATTGCAGCTAACAATAACAAAAATCTGATCGAAATATAACCATATATAAAACAGACCTAATTAGAAGAGGAAAGCCTACATTAATTTATAAATTTATTGGGATCATTTTGACATTTAAAAAAGTTATAGTAAAACGTATATTTCAGTTCTAATACACAAAATATAGTTAAAATTGGTGGCATGATGAGATTATGATATGCAAATGATGCAGCGACCCTCAGTAATCATTTCCAGAATCAATTATTTAACTCAATTGACTCTAAATCAGTTCCTTCTCTAATATCATTAAAACATCATTTTTGGCAGAGACTAAATTGCTCTGACACCAAACATTTTGGAACCACCTTTTTCTCCCACAACATGCCAACCTATAAAATTCATTATGAATACATTGCACCAATAGGACACGGAAAATAGCCCTTACTGCAATTTGGCGATTTCCTGTTAATGCGTTTCTGACCATTAAACACCTGTTTTTCCAGATGGCATGCAGTCCGAGCGATAAAACACATATGCTCAATTCTTTCTCACATTTTTCGATCTTGCATTTCATAGTAGATAAATCCTTAAATAAAATTGCCTCCTTTGTTAAATTATCCGGTGTTAATTTGATGCCAAATTGTGCAAGAATCCTTTTAGTGAATTCCCAAAAAGCAGTAACAGTTGAACGCTGAGTGAATAAATGTTCTATTGTCTCTTCCTCAATGTTGCATAGGCAACATCTATCAGACACTGCAATTCCACATTTCTCATTGATGTTTTTTGTGAAAGTTCATTCATAGAAATCCATTTTCTGGAATTCGGCTTTATCAAATCACCTAGAAACCGAATGCCCTGTTTGGCTAGAGAAGGTAAATATAAAACAAAACTATTAAAACGAATATTATCATTGCCTCCGAGTTGTTGCTTTAAAGCATCTTGCCAACATTCTGGAGGAGGTATTCCTCTTGTAAATGTGTGTAAGGCTCCAAATTGCTCTTTATAAACAGTATAAATTTTATTGTAATTTGGTGGAGCTGTATTTGACATAAATAGGCAGTCAATAGAAAAGGCTCTATGTATCTCTCTGTTATCGCACGGGAAATGCAAGCCCATGGTGCACAGGGTTGAATTAGCTGATTCAAAAACTTCAATTTTAATGAAGCACATCTGAGTACTACTACTACTACTACTACTACTACTACTACTACTACTACTACCACTACCACTACTACTACTACTACTACTACTACTACTACTACTACTACTACTACTACTACGGCTACGACTACTACTACTACTACTACTACTACTACTACTACTACTACTACTACTACTACTACTACTACTACTACTACTAATAATAATAATAATACACCAACTCCATCCCGAGCACCATTTTCGTGCTAATTACGTGGTATCCCCCAATACCCCCTTCCCCATTAAAGCTCTATGTTAACAATATAGGCGAGTTAAAACTGTTTTGTAACATAGAAAAGCTCCGGGATATAAGGGGTATGTCAGGATTCACAAAGACATAAGTTACGCATATCTCTGGCGCAGGTTTCCCAAATTGGCGTAGGTTATTTATATCCCTTAGGCAGGAATCACAAAGGAGCGTAAGTTACGCATAGTTCTGAGGCATCTTTAACAAAGGCGCGTGGACTATATATGTATCGTTACGTAGCAGATTTCACAAAGGGCGTACTTTATGCATAGCTCTGTGGCGGATTAAAAAAATTAGTAAAAAATACACATCGCTCTTGAGGCAGGTTTCGCAAAAGGTATCGCAAATGGTTCTAAGTAGTCCAGTCAAACTAGGGTTTGACCAATCACTAATTGCAACAGTACTGAAACCACTTCTATTTTGTGTATTTAGGTCTCAGACACCATGTATAAAAAATCTAAAAAGGGTCTACAAGAATATCCTTTTTGTACACGGTTTCCCCGGGCGTGATACACCGTCCATGGTATTTGGAATAGGCAAAAGTTGTCGGACTGAAGGTCATCAATGACAAGTTATTCTACTATTCGAAGTGGGCAATCATCAAAGGACGAGGTCATAGCGGCTGGTGAGAATACAATTGCCACTTTGCATAACGAAACGCAGAATGACCATCTTGACACGATGAGGCATCAGAGATTCAAGGCGCCTGCTACCATAACAGCCATCAACCCAAACGTGTTGCATCTGCGGCAAAGAAGCATCACAGCCTCCGAGTGTTCCATCTGATCCAACAGTGGAAGGCGAATACCTTGGAGGCCAATGAATGGGACTGGAACGTTTGTAACGAGAACAATGGCATCAGTACGCCCGGACTTGGATCTTACCCCGCTGTCCATTCTCGAACTAGTGAGATACACCTCTGGCTAGGATCTACATGTACTGCGGGTGCCGCCGTCATGGACTTCATTGTTTGTCGTTTTGTTCTAACGGTATTTGAGATTTGTTTATTTTGTTCTAGACGTATTTGTCAAAACGTCAAATGATGACTTGGATGATAATGAGAACTAAACACTGCCAGTGAATGTAGAAATGGTTTGCAAACATCGAACTTCAGCGTCAACAGTTGGGTTGTGACATCATAGACTGGTCATGGAATTCAGAAGAGATACTCTTTCGGTAGATTGGGGACATGCTTGTATCTACTCGTAATACATTTATCTGGTCTAAAATGAACCGTTCTCGAGATATATGCCATATTATACTCAATTGACGGTCACATTGACAGCTGTGTTGAATTCAACGTTTTACACTCAAAAGAGTCACCCAGGAGACCGCTCGTTCGGTCGGTCGTTCGTTCGATCATGCTGAACCAGGAACGTTAGGAACCAGGGACCATGCCATGTGGTGTCATTTCTGTTGCAATTAGTGGTAGGTTTTGTCAAATTAGTTTTATCTTAACTGGACTAACCCCAACTTTCCAGTGGTAAAAATTAAAAAAAACCCAGGCTTTTCTTGGTCTGCAAATGGACATTTTCTATGAGAAACTTGAAATTTTCTTGAACAAATTTGAGTGTTAAAAGGTTAACCAGTTAACGTGATATTTCATCTGTAATATAATGTCAATACAGGCGCGCGGGTGATGATCACGTTACACAAGTTTTCATAACCTCGACATTGCATATGTATGTCTAACCATTAACAATGTGTACTTACACGTAGTGGTGATGTCAGAGTTACACGTGTAATCACGGACACATTGGTTGGCATTATCGTCAAACCGCTGGCTCGAGGCACACGTTTTCGCCTGGGAATAGCCATTTGAACATTCAAAGTACATCCCGCATGAACCAGGTACAGCGTACTTGCCTTGCCACGTATTACTCCTACACGGATCTATAATAATAATAATAATAATAATAATAATAATAATAATAATACTAGTAGTAGTAGTAGTAGTAGTAGTAGTAGTAGTAGTAGTAGTAGTAGTAGTAGTAGTAGTAGTAGTAGTAGTAGTAGTAGTAGTAGTGGTGTAGTTCGGATCGACCGGTCAGGTACCGGCCGTACCAGCTAAGCTGGGTAAGCGCTGCTCGTCCTGGATTCGTTCCCTGAACACCCCCCCACCCCCACCCCGGGTAGAGCTATAAGCGTATATGAGCCTATGAGAAAGATCGTGTTATAAAAACGACCAAGTTCGTTAAAGCGCATAGTGCGCATGCGCACGCTCAAATGCTATTTTTTGACAGAGCGCGAATTAGGGTGACGCTTTTAGTGTACCGAGACGGTACAATGTAATCCTTTTTAATTACCTGTTCCCGCCGAATCTGTCATTAATCAACACCAGAATTCGACGGGCTTTCCAAATCTGTAAACCATTTCAAAATCGGTTAAGAAATGGCTGAGTTATCCACGGAAAACCCCCTTTGATTATCTTCAAAATATTGCCGTGTTCCAGAACATTCGACTGCGTTATTATTAGCTACGAGCTGATTGGCTATTGCTCGACCGATGATTGGTTGGAGACTGTGCCTATGACGTCACGAGTAGTATAAAAGGAGACGAAATCCAGAACTCGAGAGCATCCTCGGCCGGAGACCGAATAGGTTGGATCTGTATTCAGGCTACTACCAGCAAGACAGACATTAAGCAGATGACTTCAGTCTCGAAGGTTTCTCTTCCGTAGCCACTGCAGTAATCCAACCCACCGCACTAAAACTATTTTGTATCTCCCGTTTGTGCGGGAGCATTTTTTGGAACTTTCGAATACAGTTGCGATAATTTAGCCCCGCACTCCGGCAAGGTTGTGTAAGATTGGCCAACATATCTAATGGGCCTCATATTTCTAAGTTATTGTCTCTCTTCATGTTCCACTAAGCCTTATGGCTTCTTAATTGTTTGGATGTCCCTATCCGCACCATGGACTGATCCGACCCTGGGAAACTATTGGGGTTTCCGAGCGGTGATGGCCAGGGTGTGGTGTCACACACATTCCCCGCGTATCTTCAGATACTTAGTAGTTAGTTACCCTTGCCAATGTAGGAAGCACTGCTAAAACATATCTTAATTATTATTTTCTTTTATCTGCTGAACAATCCTCCCGCACCGCAGTGCATAACTGGGCAACTTGCGTTTAAACCTACTGTCAGGTTAAAAAGTTAGCTCCGTAGGACCTGGTGACGGGCGAGATGCGCATCCACACCAAATTCCATAAGAATGTCTGGGCATGATATTAAGATCTGCCACGCCCTCACGGGAAGGACATTCACAGTGGGTATTCGTCTCTCTTACCCCCACCATAACGATAGATCAGTTGCCTAAAAATGCTTTTGTGAAAAGTAACCAATGTCATGTGACGTTTTATGTGGTTACGGAGCTAGATGTCCGGATTCTTGCCCAGTTCGGAGATCTTGCAAAGTAACATGTATGCACGCTGTCTTCAGTATTGGTGTCTTGTGGCATCCATCATCAATGACAACCGTATCTAAAAGCTAGGTAGACGCCAGCCATTTGCGGCCTAAAATAGTTCTTGTCTCTAAAAATTCAATGTGAGGTTAGGCATAGAAGAAGGCCCGCATAAATAAAAGCAGCAACTACTAATTCAGCATATTGAAAACTACATAAGACCATGACGTGGGAATCCTTCTTCACGGCACGCAACCGTATTGTCATAATTTCACTAGGTATGATCTTTTCTTTTCAGCATTTTGGTTGAATATTAGAGTACGCCTTTTCGGCCAATACTCTTCTCCCACTTTAAGCGATGGTGACATTTTCCTGTGACGGAGGCCCGCACGAGGCACTTGCCTCTCGCAAGGATTCCGTGATGACGTCCCACGCGAGGATAATACTCCTCACCCAAACTAGCACTAGGAGTAATGCCCGCGTGAGGCACATGATTTTTCGACACAACAAAAGATAATTTTCTTTCCTTTCAGCTTAGAGGTATAATAGCTTATATTAAGTTAATTAGTTATCTCGTGTGCGGGAGCCTCCCTTACGGGGATACCTCTGCGGACCTACGAGTCTGTGTGGTACCTCCGAGAGCCCCACGTTTAAAAGTTCATCAGCTATGTCTTGTATTTTCGTATGCTCATTATATTTACTTAGCATACTTGACGGTCTGTTTAGGTAGAAATATTGTATAGACTTATGTTAATTACGTCACCAAATCCAATCTTGTAAGTCCATAGATCACAAAATTGTTATGGACAGGCATACTGGTGACACAACCTCTTGGGATTAGACTGTAGTGTTTAATGTTCGCTACGATGGTCGCACGGCCCCACCGGAACGATTGAGTTCCACCGGCCTTAGGAGCCGGTCTTTGTTACCCGTAGGGCAGTATCGCACAGGATCCGTAACCCCGAGACCGGTAGTTAACCAGCGTCATCATTCGTCGTGCACTTGCGGCGCGGCGAGTCGACACCAGACACCGGAACGGCCTGACACTACCCCGTGAGCTACAATAGCAGTAGTAGTAGTAGTAGTAGTAGTAGTAGTAGTAGTAGTAGTAGTAGTAGTAGTAGTAGTAGTAGTAGTAGTAGTAGTAGTAGTAGTAGTAGTAGTAGTAGTAGTAGTAGTAGAAGTAGTATAATAATAAAAATAATAATAATAATAATAATAATAATAATAATAATAGTAATAATAATAATAATAATAATAATAATAATAATAATAATAATAATAATAATAATAATAACAATAGTAGTAGTAGTAGTAGTAGTAGTAGTAGTTTTAATTATTGTCAAGCATTAGTTCTATGAAACCTGTCTTTGACGACGCACTGGCATTAAGACCTAGCTCATTTATCATCTGGAATGTAATTTTACCTTTTCCAATTTTTTCGACCCAAGTGGGGTTCGAATCTGGCAATTCTATGGCAACTTTCGCCTAACAATTGGGAGGCGAGTGCTCTACCACCAGACCACCATCCAGAGGACAAAAATCCTCTTTCACCGGACTGGCTTTTAACCATCCGTCTCACAACCATACGAATTGCCTGGCAGTTTGAAGGTGTACATAGCAGATATCTAACTTTTACATTTTTCTGAGATCCCTCCAGCTAGATCACTAGGCACTAGCACGTAATTAGTTTTTATTATTGCCAAGCATTATTATTATTATTATTAGTAGTAGTAGTAGTAGTAGTAGTAGTCGAAGTGAACGCACGCGTTTATTTAGCTCTGCAATTGCTGCCCGAATTTGCTAGTTTCTAGCGCGATTTTGTAGATAAATTTTATACATATATTTCGTATTAGTATTTCCTTTCAAACTTTATATTTAATTTGTAAATTCTTGTCTTGGTTGGAGCGCATTTTGTGTCTCTATTTTCTAAAGGCATTCCTCTTAGCTGGCGGTTTTCGCCATTTAATAGGGCTCCTCTTACTGTGGTCAATGCAATACATTCTCCCCGCGCCGGTCTGCTATTTCTATAGATCGTAGGCTAGCGCATTGTATTTGGCAAGATCGCTTGAGTGAGTGGATTTAATTCCTTTGTCATTTGTAAGCACAAGCCTAGTTCTTTAACTATATTACTCCTTATAGTCAGTTGGCTGTCCCCGGTCAACTCGAACAGACTAACAAATATATGACTTGACTATTTAATCATATATTTGTTAGCATACTTTAATCGGCTAGGTGTTAGTGAACCACTTAGAAAGTGGTTCAAACTAACAAATATACGACTGTACTCTCTATTCGTATATTTGTTGGTAGACGTCAGGGTTCAAAAGGGGACACTATTTATTTAGTGTTTAGCTCTTTCCCCGACGTCTTGGTGTTATATATTTGTATTATATATTGTAGTAGTATGGGGTTCCTCTTTTTATAAAACACCATGGCAACCTCATATAAGCGTACCCTGAGTCTTAAAATCACGACAAAGGCTTGGGGTATTTCGGCAATTGAGGTGTATCATGGGTTGAAGGATGTAGTTGGGGCAGGGCCACGGGTCCTTCAAGGTCTCGTTAATGTTTCCAAATCTGTATGGAATGTCACCGTAGTTAATGAAAGTGTGAAGGAAAAGTTGCTCGACGAGGTCCTTGTCGTGAAGGGTGAGGTGTGTAATGTGGAGGAAATAGATTCTGATCGTCTATTAGTCAAGATGAAGGTTCCATTAGAGATCCCAGATGAACGGGTTATCACTGAATTGATCAAGTATGGCAAAGTGGACAAAGTAGAACACGAGACCTATCCATTTGATCGAACCTTAGAAAATGGCATCAGAAGAATTTGGTTTGAAAAGGTAGAACAACCTCTCCCAAGCAAGGTCACCATAGATGGTCGATTTATCTTGCCATTATGGTACAGGGGGCAAATCAAAGAGTGTAGAATCTGCTTAAGCACAGAACATCTTGCAACAGATTGCCCTAACAAAAACAAATGTCTAGTTTGTGGATCATCTGATCATTTTAAGTGGCGATGCCCGCAGAACAAATATGTCAAAAAGGGTGCTGATAAAAGTGCAGAGCAAGTTGTCTCTAAAGAGAATGTCATAGAACCGGTAGCTGCTGAGATTGTAGCGGAAATTCATACTAATGGGAAGCACGCTGCTAAGGAAAATGTCATCGAACCAGTAGTTGCTGAGATTGTAGCTGAAGTCCATGTTAATGAAAAGCATGGGGAAAAAACTAAGAATCCAATCGCTGTAGTTGCAGGCGATGAAATAGAGGTTCTAGATGAGGGGCTAAGTCTTGATCCAGTAACAAGTCAATCCAAGTTTGATGACAGAGAGGCTAATTCCACACAAGTTGAAGATGATGATCAATACCCTCTGGAAGAGAGTTTTAATTTAGGACAAGTAAAATTCAGGTCGCAAGATACTGAAACTAACTTTGATTTTCCACTGAGTACACTCAATCTAGACGATTTAAATAATATAGAGAAAGTAATTGGTGTCTCGGATCGATTGAGTGGAACAAAGCGACAGAAAGATGGAGAGAGTTCTGAATCAGAAATAGAGGAAAGTGATATAGAAGACGATAATATGTCAGGCGCTGAATCTGATATATCCATTCAAACACAGAGTTCTAAATCACCTGATGAAATGGTCATGTACAGGTCAGAGGCAGGAGAGGTGTTAGTTCCATATGTGACGGCAAATGGTGTTAAATATAGGCATCTGCGTCATGATTCAGATATATTAAAATATAAGCATTTGGAAAAAGTTGAGCTAAGTAATGCAGCGTTCGTGAGTAAAATAGGTAAATGGTCTAAGAGAGGGTCGAAAAAAACAAAATCTAGTTAGCTTAATAATGGCGGTTTTACACAGCATTTTATTACCTTTTATGCTAATTTGCACACTCAATTGTAGAGGCTTAAATAGTGACATAAAGCAACGTCACTTACTAGAGACTCTGAAAAATGAGCAGATTGACATTGCTTTGATACAGGAAACAAAAATTCAGAAGTCAGAATTATACGATAATTTAGAAAAGATTTCTGGATCCAGAATATTTTATTCGTTATCTCAAGATAATAGTGCAGGCGTAGCAATTGTTATACTCCCTCGTTGTTCAGCCTATGTAAATATAATCTCTTCAGTATCAGGTGCAAATGGTCGCTGGGTGAGAGTCACGCTAGATATACAACAAACACGTATCACGTTGCTGTGTATATATGCACCTACATCTCATCAACTACGTCGTAATTTTTTTAAGGAGATGTCTAAAACAGCACTAGATAACATCACTGAAAACTTAGTAATGGGTGGTGACTTTAATTGTGTCTTAGACAAAGAAAATGACAGGAATGCAACTTCAACTTATACTGATACATCACATAGACTCTTAAAAGAAATATGTGATAATGAAAATTTAGTGGACACCTATAGAATATCAAAACCTCATGGTAAAGATCTTACATGGTTTTCGGTAGAGGGTAAAGTTGGTTCAAGGATCGACAGAATTTATGTGAATAGTTTGTTAACAGGGTACTGGAGAGATGTTAATATTAAGCCAGTTGCATTCTCTGATCATAACATGGTTTGTGTAACCTTTGCCAATGCTGACTGGGTAACAAAAGGGGTCGGGTTTTGGAAATTAAACACAACACTGTTGGGAGAAGAATTTTATAAGAATAATATAGAGAGTTGTTGGCAACATTGGATTAATAGGAAAGCATCATATAAGAGCACATTGCAATGGTGGGAGGATGTTAAACTGGATTTAAAGTATGTTTCCCGAAAGTATGCTATTAGAAAAGCACAGGAAATACGCAAACGCAAGAAAACACTTCATCGATCACTGATGAAAATTAATGCTAAAGTAAATAATGGTGAAGAGAATTATTATGAATTACTGGTTAAAATTAAAAGTAAAATAAGAGATATAGAACACTATGAGTTTGAGGGTGCAAAAATTAGAGCAAGAGCCCAGATGCACGCAGAAGGGGAAAAGCCAACCCGATATTTTTGCGCATTAGAAAAAGCACGGGCAATAGATAAGGTGATGTGCTCATTAAACATGCCGGATGGTTCAACCGTCTTTACCAACAATGAAATGAGTACTATTGTATGCAATTACTATGAGTCATTGTACAAGTCAGAGGGAATTGATGAAGATGCAAAATTGGATTTGTTAGCAAATATAGACAAAAAGGTGTCAGACACAGGCAGTGAATTTTGTGATCAACCCTTAACACTAGAAGATTTAACTAAATCCCTTAAAGGTATGAAACTAGAAAAATCACCGGGGTGTGATGGCCTTCCAGTTGAATTTTACCAAACGTTTTGGCACCTTGTAGGTCCAATAATGGAAGAATTAGGCACTGAAATTTTTGAGAAAGGCCATTTACCACCAACTATGGCTAGGGCATACGTAAGGCTAATATATAAAGGAAATGACAGACGTCTAATTCAGAACTACAGACCAATTTCTCTACTATGTGTAGACTACAAAATAATATCCAGAGCACTAACATTGAAACTAGGTAGTGTTTTAGGAGAAATCATTGGAACAGAGCAGACATGTGCTGTACCCAGGAGGACAATTCTAACAAATACCATGGTAATAAGAGACCTTATACAATTGGTTGAGAAGGATAGCATCCCTTCAGCTGTGATTGCCTTGGACAATGAAAAGGCATTTGACCGTGTGGAATGGGATTTTCTTTTTAATTCTTTGCAATCGTTTGGGTTAGGCTCAAACTTTATTAAATGGGTAAAGATTTTATATACGGATATCAAGAGTAGCTATTTAGTGAACAATCAATTATCCAGAGAAATTGTCTTAGAACGTGGGGTTAGACAGGGGTGTTCCCTATCGCCATTATTATTTGTTATTGTGATGGAATCACTTGGCATAGCATTGAGGCAAAATAATAACTTTCAAGGCATATGTATTCGTGGCATAGAAAGACCACTTAAGCTGTCACAATATGCTGATGACACAACTGTGTTTACCAGTTCAAACAATGATTTTGCAATTTTAAACCAGGTACTAGAAAAGTTCCAAAATGCATCTGGTTTGAAAATCAATAAAGGAAAATCCAAAGGATTATTTCTGGGGCCATGGAAAGAGCGGAATGACCAGCCACTTGAAATCAATTGGTCTAAGGATACCATTAAGATTTTAGGCATCTATTTTGGCAGGAAACCGAATACAATACAAAATTGGAATGAACGAGTATCTAAGCTTAAGAGAATATTAGCAAATTGGAAGCGTCGTCGTCTTTCAATCTTTGGTAGAGTGTTTGTTGTCAACAACTTGGCATTATCTGGGCTATGGTATACAGCATCGGTTGTACACATGCCAAAACATGTAGAAAAGGAGGTTAATGAGTTGATATTGTCATTCATATGGGAAGAAAAGAATCATTTAGTTTCCCATCGTGTTCTCAATAATGCTAAGTTAGAAGGAGGACTTGATTTAATTGATATTAAAGTGAAATGTGTTTCTTTAAGGTTAAAATTTTTGGATGATCTTATTACATCAGATGAGACGTGGGCATGTGTTTCACGAGCTCTCATG
Source organism: Chaetoderma sp. LZ-2023a (assembly GCA_034401795.1). Lineage (NCBI taxonomy): Eukaryota > Metazoa > Mollusca > Caudofoveata > Chaetodermatida > Chaetodermatidae > Chaetoderma > Chaetoderma sp. LZ-2023a. The sequence continues at coordinate 173,401,249 of CM067369.1, read as the reverse complement.
GAGAGAATTGTAGAACCATTTCTGGCGGAGCATGTGTTTACCTCAAAGAAGCCACCTCCGAATAGCCAAATGATACCAGATGTGTTTAAAGATCAAGTTAAGGGGTTAGAAATATTTGACAGATACATGCCTCCACCTACGTGCTGGAAGGAAGTACTAGAACAGCAATTGTGGGGCAATAGTAATATATGTTATAACAATGCAGTACTTTATCTACCGTCCTTTGCAAAATATGGCATTCAACATTTATCGGATATGATACACCCTCAAACACGTAGATGGATTTCAATGCAAGACGTAGCTAGAAAAACACATATGAGGCATATAGATGTCCAGCGGTTGCTAAATAAAATAAAACATGCTGTACCAATTGAATGGTTTCGTCTGCCAAGTGTAAATAATAATAGTTTGACTCCACAACCCGCATTAGTTCTTGATGATGAGATGTTAAAATACAAGATGAGATCCAAGGAATGGTACCATATTATGAGACGAAAACAAGTAACACCTCCCATAGCAATTAGGAGATGGGATGACTCAAGCTATAAACCATCCAGTTGGAAAAATGTATGGAAAATCTTACATTCTCCATCCATTCCAAATATGGCTCGTGATTTATTGTGGCGATTACTACATCGACGTCTATGGGTGGGACACTTGACATACAAGTGCAATATTACGACTTCTGATAGGTGTTACTTATGTCAAACAGACGAGGAAACAATCGAGCATTTATTTGTGGAATGTCCAATATCGTCACAATTTTGGGACTATATCAGCCAAATCTTGGCAAAATTTGGAGCGAAGCCCATTGTTCTAGACACGCATGTAGTCTTATTTAGAGAATTTGGATCAAGCGGTGTAAATATCATAAAGTCTGAAAGGACTATTTTAATAACAATACTAACCATAGGTGTTTGGGCCATTTGGAAACATCGGTGTGCACAGACGAAAAATCCATCAATGGGCAATCACAATAGAGCAATAAAGGCAATATTTCGTTCATTGCTGCTGAATCATATTCCTTGCGAATATTTTAGATTAAAGCAGCATGGTAAAGAAAAAGTATTCAAGGACATATGGTGCAAAACAAACATAGTTTCAATAGAGTTGGGAGCTGTAAAAATAAATGAGCCTGCACTAGCTTAAATCATTTAATTACTACAGCTGATTTATCTGTGTCTTTTAATTAATCTGTGTCATGTAATTCATTTTAGTCTGCACTTTGATATTGTTATGTTTAATAATTCATGTTAGGAAATAAACAGACTGGGGTAATTTAATAATCAATCGATAAAGTAATTTGCCATTGAATTATAAAATTGTCCCAGGTAATTTTTGGGAATTTGCACAGAGTTTTATAGGGTTATTTGTTCCCGGGTAATTTACAAAACCTTACAACAAAGTAAATCAAAAATGGAAACAAGAGCGCCATCTATTTCCATCTATTTTTCTGTAATTTTCCTGCTGACTATATATGTTATGCTACCCGAATGCTACTACGCCCGCTGATCTTTAAGACTCAGCCCACTGGCGTCAATGATTGACTTATTTGTCATTGATTGACGAGTCACTTTTCATTTGTTGAATAGTTGCACTCGCCACACGGGTCTACTACCACACATGGATTGAATGGTAATTTACAAAACCTTATAATAAAGTAAATTGAAAATGTAAACAAGAGGGCCATCAATTTTTCTGGAATTTTTCTGCCGACCATATGTATTATACTACCCAAATGCTACTACGCCCGCTGATCTTTAGAGAATCAGCCCACTGGCGTCAATGATTGACTTATTTGTCATAGATTGACGAGGCACTTTTCATTTGTTGGATAGTTGCACTCGCCACACGGGTCTACTACTACACCTGGGTTGAATAGTAATGCCTTTGTTAAGTTTTGTTTTGCTATCGGAGCTTTATCAGCATATTGTTTTGTATCTATACTTTTTAAGCCATATGTATTTATAGATTGTATTAATGCTCATTATTTATCATTGTTTTGGTGTAATATTAATCAAGATTACTAGTTCACCAGGTTTTTTTCTGGGGGTTTGCAAGCCTTTCTAAAGGAGTTCCTCCGTGAAGTTTGTCCGACTGCGTCAGCGTCGGTTTTTCAAAAAAAAAAGAAGAAAAAAAAGTAGTAGTAGTAGTAGTAGTAGTAGTAGTAGTAGTAGTAGTAGTAGTAGTAGTAGTAGTAGTAGTCAATATTGTCAACGCACTGGCTCAGAATTTTCAATAATTGAAAAATTTCAAAAATTTCAGATATTTTGGTTTATCTTACTGCCTGAGATTTGTCATTTTCCATATGGCATTAATATTAACCCTTTACTGGTTAAATTTGTTCAATAAAATCCAAAAATGCGCTTACTTATTTAATGCACATTTGCAGGCACAGACGAGGTCATTCCCGAGAATATTCCACTGGAATGACTGTCTCGGTTCCCGAGCCAGTCATTACAGCGGTAAATTTTCAAAAAATACTCCAATCCCCGCCGGCAAATGGACATTGCCCAAGATCACTAAAGGGACCGCTTTTGGCTGACCATCATGAAAGGGTTAATGGTGAATGATTGAGATGGATATTCTGGGCAGCTATTTGAGTTTTGCTTTTACCAAGATGTCACGTAGATTCGTGGTTTTCTTAAACGCAATTACTGGACGCTTGTCAAAGGGTTGTTTCAGTTTCTCCTGCAGGTTTTGATACTCATCTTTCAAGCTTTTAGAAATTTCAACGTTTTTCCGATTATGGGTCAGAATGAATGGAATTTTGTCACGTTGATCAGATAAGTCTGGGTCCGAGTTTATTCCCCTTTGCCACTGTGTTTCGAGTTCTTTAATCCAAAACGATTCTCGAAGTTTTCTTTGTTTATCAGTTTCTTCTGCCGTATCTGAAAGGGGTGGCTGTTCAATCGGCATAATTTCAAAGTCACGAGGGACTAGATGGTCAGGAAGATTAAAATGTTCGGAAACATGTGTGTCTTCCTCTAGCCTAATATCTGAGAGATGTCGGGTTGCCCGCCATCTTAATGGACATTTGGTTTCACCGACACACTGTTTTTGGCACAATTTGCATGAAATTAGATAAATAACATTTTCAGAGTCACAATCTAGATTAGACTGAAGTTGGAACTTGCTTTTGTTTTGAAAGCTCGTGAAAATATTCTGGTTTGGGAGAAATTCATCTAACTTGCACCTTTTCTTTCCGCATTTGTGAGATTCGCCTACACCTATAACCGGATGATTGTGAGAAATTTTGGCAGGCCGATGATTTGAGGCATTATCTAGAATGGTTTCCAAGCCATCTAATGTTTCAGATTTGATTTTGCGCAAGAATCGAGAGGAGTAACCTCGTGGTTTGAGGGCTTTGAATAGGGTAGAGCACGCTTCTTCAAAGTTTTTCCTATCACTCGAATTCCCGTGAAAACGGATTATTTGCGATTTTACAATTCCTTTAAAAGTATGCGGCGGATGGAAAGATTTTTTGTGTAATAGCTGATGCGAATCGGTTGGTTTGAAATACACTTTGTAGTCTAAGTAGCCAGTTATCTCATACTTTAGACCTTTATATACAGTTATATACATCCAGGAAATCTACAGACATCTCGTCAATGGTTGCTTTTAATTTGATATTCGGATCATGATTGTTCAGAATTTCGAAAAGTTCATCAAACTCTGCCTTTGTGTGTTGCCAAATCATAAAAATGTCATCAAGGTATCTGCGATAAATGAGGGGCTGTTTTGGACACTTCTAACGCTTCCTCCTCCCACTCTGCTACGTAAATATTGGCAAAACATGGGCTAAAGCGCTTGCCCATCGCGCAGCCGCAAATTTGTTGGTAAATTTCGCCACCAAATTCAAAATCATTGCCTTTCAGACTCAGCTCTAATTGAGCTATTACGTCTCTGTCTGGCCTGTTGGTATCTGGGTAGTTCATGCTTTACGGATAGAATTAATGCCCTCGATGTCAATACTTGTATACATAGCATCGATGTCAAGCGTGATCAGGAATGAATTCGTAGGTATCCAGGTCTCAGAGACCTGAGATAAGAAGTCTTCTGTGTTTTTCAAGAAGCTGGGTGTCTATTTGCTATTGGCTGTAGATGGTAATCGATGTATTCACTGATTCTGTAGGATTGTGAACCACAATCAGAGATTATAGGTCGCCCGGGCGGTGATATTGAGTCCACCCACGAATCTATGGGTTTATGAATTTTTGGCAAAAGATAGAAAGTCCGTGGTTTTGACTCAAGCTTAGCAAAGAGATACTTATGTTGCTTTTCAGTGATCTTCTTGCTATCGAGCAATTTTTTAAGAATCTCATTAAATTTGCTACAATTATTTTGCCAAAGTGGCTCGCTTCGTTTCTGGTAATGCTTTGGGTTACTAAGTTGTCGCTGTGCTTCACATTTATAGTTATCTTTAAGCATTATTACAGTCGCCGATCCTTTATCTGCAGGTTTGAGGACAATTTCGCTGTTTTTAGACAATTCAATTAGGGCCTGGCGTTCCTCATAGGGTAAATTTAGTTGATCATTAGGGAATGTAGAATTTTTAACACGTTCGGAAAAGAGTTCTATGTTTTCACCGATCGCTGGGTCCAGGAGTTTTACGTTTGGTGCCCAGCCAGTTTTTTCAATGAATGGTACTATGTTACTATTAGAGTTACGAAAGAAGTCTGCTAACTTAATACGGTGGCTAAATTCAGATGTTTCCATACAGCCATTGTCTAACAGGGCATCCAAACATGTTTTAGGTTTTGGTGTTGGGACAAACGTAAGACCGAAATTGAGCAGTGACTGTTCTCCTTCACCTAATGGGGAGCCAGTTAGATTGACAATATTACTGCCCAGTCCTATTTCCGGGCAGATGTTACCTTGGCCCCTGTCTAGTTTAAATTTAGGAATTTAAGCCAGGCAGAATACATAGAGTTAGCTGTCTTTTCAGTCCAATGTATGTTATCCGTAACAACATTAAATTCGGAGAGTCTGAGTGCAGGAATGACAGTCACAGATTTTGATGATTCAGCCGTCGAATTGAGGGACTGAATCGCCACCTCTGTTGAGCTGTCAACCGATTTGAATAGTTAAGTTTTGCGAAGTAAATCGCAGTCTTTGGGAATTTGGACTTAATCGCACGGAAAAGCAGCATTAATCTATGTTTTGAACTAGAGATGGGTTCATTCATATCATTCATACCAATGTTAATCACTATTTTCTCTTGTTTAAATGATCCAGTGTACTTTTGAACTATTCCTCTAGCATGACACAATTTAGCTCCTGGGTAGCCGGCAACGTGCGTTTCAGGGTGGGGCTCAATATTAATGCGACTCAGGTTCGAAGCGCCAAAGATGAGTACTTTGTTCGTGAGAACAGGTAGTCGCCAGTCAATTTTATTTTTGATTTCATGACGAAATTTCCAAATGTTTCTCTCCAACATGGTTGGTTGTTTGGGTCTATTTGCAAATTTAATGGGATGCACCTCCGGTGCATTGCTTGGACCTGGAGTTGGAGAGAAGCTGGGCTTTGGCAGTTTCCCTGTTGGGGAGGGGTCTTGAGACCCGATGGTTGACTGCTCTGAGGAGACTTCTGAGAAGCGCCGGTCCGTGGACCAGATTTGCTACGGTGACAGTAGTAGTAGTAGTAGTAGTAGTAGTAGTAGTAGTAGTAGTAGTAGTAGTAGTAGTAGTAGTAGTAGTAGTAGTAGTAGCAGTAGTAGTAGTGGTAGTAGTAGCAGCAGGAGCAGCACCTACCAAAACATGCACCATGTCCCAGCCCACCCATCCAAGGATGCATCGATTCACGTACCCAGTCACTCACAAAGCCACACTCCCATCCTCACATATCCCCAAAGGTTCCAACTCCATGTCTAGTAGCCAAACGACACATGCATAGCCATTTACTCACAGACACCCGATCCTCAGACACACACCCAGCTCCCTAAACAGACACCTTCGCTAGGCGAGGGAATGCCTTAGTAAGGCGAGGGAACGCCTTAGCAAGGCGAGGGAACGCCTTAGTAAGGCGTGGGAACGCCTTACCAAGGCGAGGGAACGCCTTACTAAGGCGAGGGAATGCCTTAGTAAGGCGAGGGAATGCCTTAGCAAGGCGTGGGAATGCCTTAGTAAGGCGAGGGAACGCCTTAGCTTAGATCTGCCATCTACCTAGCAATCTGCATGTCTACACTCATGCATGCATGCACTCATGTATGCCTGCCTGCCTGCCTGCCTGCCTGCCTGCCTGCATACCTGCCTGCCTGCCTGCCTGGCTGGCTGCCTGCCAGCTGTCTGTATGCCTGCCTGCTCACCTGCCTGCTTGCCTGCTCACCTGCCTGCTTGCCTGCCCGCCTGCCTGCCTGCCTGCATGCCTGTATGTCAGTATGTTTACCTGCCTGTCTGCCTGCCTGCCTACCTGTCTGCCTGCCTGCCTGTGCTACCTGCCTGCCTGCTTGCCTGCACGTGCTGTCTGCCTACCTGCCTGCCAATATGGCTGACTGCATGCCTGCCTGCCTGCCAGCCTATGCATCTCTGTCTCTCTATCTGTCTACCTGCCTATCTTCTTGCCCGCCCGCCTGCCTGTATTGCTGTCTGGCTGCTTGCGTTCCTGATAGTCCCACCCATTCATCTACAGATGCACCGATATGCATACCCTCCCACCCACAGACCCACCATCAAATCATACATAGATCCGTGCGATGAGCCATCTACAGATTCATAAACCCACGCACACAAAGGCCCATTGAGAGGCCAGGGACACAGAGGCAGACCCACTGACCCAGACACCCATTCACAAACCCAGAAACACACACACACACACACACGCACGGACGCACGCACGCACGCACGCACGCACGCACGCACGCACGCACGCGCATGCGTGCGCTCACGCACGCACACACAGACCCAGCACTCACAGTCTCACCCGCCCACAGACACGCGACTCATAGATACATGCAAAAGCCCCACTGACACCCACAAATGCGTGCCCAACCAAAGACCCACACACCCACAAACAAACACACCTACCAAAACATGCACCATTCCCTAGCCCACCCATCCAAGGACGCATCGATTCACGTACCCAGTCACTCACAAAGCCACACTCCCGTCCTCACATATACCCAAAAGTCCCAGCCCCATGTCCAGTAGCCAAACGACACCTACATAGCCACTTACTCACAGACACCCGATCCTCTGACACACGCCCAGGTCCCTAAAGAGACACCTTAGTAAAGCGAGGGAACGCCTTAGTAAGGCGAGGGAACGCCTTAGTAAGGCGAGGGAAAGCCTTAGTCAAGGCGAGGGAACGCCTTATGTAGCCAAAAATAATGTCCACTATGTCGTCTAAGGGGCTCCGTAGGATTCCACAACTTCGTCCATAGTAAAAAAATCCGGAAAATCCTAAAGAATCTGATAGATCTAAAAAAATCATGCAAATCTGAAAAAAATTACAATGTGACAAAATAAACACCGGAAGGGCGAGAGTGTGAGATTTTCAATTTGTCTGGTTTATTTATTCATTTATTTACGTAAATATATTTGCATATTATACCATTGCATACATAGGTGTAATAGGCGCGTGCACGCTTGATAGGGTAGGCCTATAGCCCTTTTACAAACAGCATGCGATGTTAACCCATTCACCTACATATCCATTCGGTCTCCAGCCAGCTTCCCACAATGCGTTGCGCTTACTACAGTTTAACGTTAACTGGAACACTGTATCATGTACAATGTTCCGCTTAACGTTAAACTGTAGTAATTAGCGCAATGAATTGTGGGATGTTGGCTGAAAACAGAAAGGAAAAGGAGTCTTTCTGTTAAATATGTCAGAAGTTAATATTACTGGAAGTCGTTGCTGACGGCATATTAATTTCAAAATATTCAACAACTTTCATGTTTGTTTGTTCTGGGATTGAGATACGCGGGGCTTTGCGGATCGACGAAACAGTTAATTAACGGCACGTTATCGTATGTGTTACCTGTGTCGCACATCACTTGCTGTGGATATGTGCACGCGCCAGTTCCGTTCACGCGGTCAAACTGGAAAAACATACCAGCGCTACAATTTTGAATCACATATGAACCGCTGGCGTCGCAATGAGCAAACTTTGAACATTCACTCGGAACCGGAAGCGTGTACGAGATACTCTTGTTCTGTGCGATGTACTTAGCGCATTCATCTGCGAAAGAAAAATGTTCACATATTTCTAATTCTAACGTTGTTTAACTTTATTTAATACTTTCGACACCAAGAACCATAGTATTTTCATTCATAAGCGAAAATAGTGTTAGGGCCCGGATACCGCTGTTTACTGGGCCTGTACTGGACCAATACCGGGCCAATGTGTTTCCGTATTGGCACAGTACATACCGGTTTCAGTTTCAGTTTCAGTTTATTTACACCCAGATCACAAAGTATTATATGGGGAACAATGATTTTACATGCTTTACACGTTATGGCGACTAGACATTGCGATAATTAACATCATCTTGGTCATAATTCATCAGTTGCATTATTGCCGTTTATATTAGCAGTATCATCACATTCATCAGCACTATCATTGACACTAAGTACCCCTTTTATGAAGAGGCCGGTCCTAACCGACCTCTGCAGTGGTATTGAGGAGTGCCCATTTGTTGGTGACGTCAGGAGAAGACGATCGCCAAAAATCTATCACCTAAATGAGTGACTCTATGTCCGAGCCAGACATTCCAGTGGCAGATTTATCAACAGTAGTCCTCGCCAGTCCGTAAACGGACACTCGACGCACACAGATTTAGGTTTTCTTGACCACACATTTAGACATTGAAAGGGTTAATGATTATATTTAGCAACCCACGTCGTCATCGTCGTCGTCGTCGTCGTCGTCGTCGTCGTCGTCGTCGTCATCGTCGTCTTGACTTGTGATCGCTTGCATTTTGGTTCTTATTTGTATGCGTGATATGGTGTCGGTACAATATATCCTATATGTATAGGGTTCGTCAGCGTTGGAACTAGTTATTAATTATTTTAATGATGTGCCATAGTTTTATTAGTAGATTTTTGTTCTTGGTTGAAAATAGTTTAAAGAATTTAAAGAAAGCTGGTCTATTACAATACTATTTAAGCAGGATTTCTAGTCGTTTATCTTTAAAGAATTCGCAAATAAAGATGTAATGGAATTCGTCTCCTATTTCGTTATGATTGCGAAAAGGACACATTCTTATTTCTCTGGCGATTCTTTCCCATCGTCCCTTTTCAATTGGAAGTCGATGATTACTTGTCCTAAACCTTGTAAATAAAATTCTGGAACGATCATTTAGCTTTATAAGATAGTCTTCCCGTTCCCAATTTGGCTTAAAACTTGTCCAGAGGTAACTGTGTCCTGTCGTGTCTAGTATTGTTAGCCAGTTGTCCTGCGTGTCGTTGTTTCGATGATCTAATAGAATATGGGTGTGTATAATCTGAATGCAAGTTTTGTTTGTTTTCCTGAAATAAGCTTAAACCAATGTTATCATGCTTTTTCTTATTATTATTTGAATAGGAATTTATTCGAGCTCGCCATATATCATATACTTCGGTGTACTCTTTTTTTAAACACTTTAGAACATATCGTAGAAAGTCTAGATTTATTTTCTCTAGTAAGCAGCAATTTTCTATTCCTATGACTTCAGCCCAATATAGTAGAATCGGCTCGATCATTTGATGGTACACTGTAACTAGCAGTCAATTGGTAAGTCCAGCTCTCTGGCGCGACAATGCAGTGCGAACGTGGCTTTGCGAGCTTGTTCTGATATGTTCTTTTCAGCTAGGAGGAGACGACTATTACAATAAGAAAAGTGTATCCCGAGATATTTGTAGTTGTCTACTATTTCTAAGCTCTTTCGTCTTTAAATAGAACTTTAATTTGCTTTAGTATCTTTTTGTGCTACCACAAACCATGACTTCTTTTCTCTAAATTAATCTTAAGTTTCCATATATCGCAGTATTCGTCAAAAGCGTTTAGGATTTCCTGTAGATCATGTGTGTTGTTTGCTAACATAGCCATGCCATTATCATACAGCAGGGCTAATAAAGTGATTAAGCTGTTTAATTCTTCTTCCTCATTTCGCAGCCCAATTTGCATACATTGTCGGTGTTGAAGGAAGTGCTTTAGATCACTAAGGTAAATTGCGAATAATATTCTCTCCCTCTTATACAGGTAAATGGTTGTGATTATTGAATTTAACTGCCGACTTTATGTTATTGTACATGCTTTTAATAACATTAGAGTTTTACCTGTAATGTTATGTTGCCTGAGTTTTAACGAGAGCCCACCAGTAGTAACCTTCGTTATCATTGGGGGAGGGCGCTGTTGGGGTGGGTGGGTGTAACGTGGGTGGGGTGGGGGTGGGGGGGTCTATGGCTCACTGTGTAAAATGAGGTACTTTGGAACCTATATTATTAAAGATTTGTGGTGTCAATTTTTATAGTAACAAAACCTGTAGCCATCTAGCATAAAATATAATATATGCCTATATCGTTTAATAATAACCATGGTGCACGGTTTTGATAATGTTACAGATCCTACGAGCCACTCAGAGCCGCTAGAAATCTAGAATTTAGAATCCATGGAGAGATTGTGGGTGAATTTCTTCGGCCAGAACCCACTGAGCATGGTAACAATGATGCATTCATTCTTATAGCAACGTTGACCACCCTTCAGCACAGGGATCTCGGTGAAGAGAAACGGTACAATGCAGGATGGTGACTGTAGCGGAGGTATCGTGAAAGAGACTAATTTGTCATTCTGCAAACGTCTGAGATCAAATTACGGACATCTAGTGATGCAATTTAAAAAATATACGTTACACACGAAGCCGCGAGGTCACGTTGAACGAAGACCATAGACTATCCAATGGCCCTCCCCAGTTTTAGCTGTGCCCTGCCCATTTCTATCTAGTTTGAGTAGCTCTACCCACGTCTCGCTGGAGGTAGAATCGCTCGATCTACGAACTCTGACTATCAATTTCCAGATAACGATACAGGCAAGCTGTTGAATATTTTGAAACTAATTTGACTGTGTGCTGTGGCTGCCGATGGCAGCAACAGCGCCCTGTCAAATTTGTTTCAAAATATTCAACACCGTGTTTATTAAATAGTAAAGTCTGACATGCAATTCGTACAAGAACGCATGACCATTCACCAATTATGCGTTCGTGTCCATTCTACAAGATACAGGTAAGCTGTTGAATATTTTGAAACTAATTTGACTGGGTGCCGTGGCTGCCTATGGCAGCAACAGCGCCCAGTCAAATTAGTTTCAAAATATTCAACACCATGTTTATTAAATAGTAAAGTCTGACATACAATTCGTACAACAACGCATGCCCATTCACCAATTATGCGTTCCTGTCCATTCTATAACAGAACTGAAAATGTGTACCGTATATGCAGCTGCATTCTTAGAATTGAGTAACAGATAACTGTATAGATATCGATCGGAGGGATAGCCAGGCTTGCTGTATTGAATTAAAAGTGCATATTTACACTAAAATGCTTGAAAAAAAATAAAGTTTTATACTTTTAGAGGCTTAGAGTGTGAGTCTTGTTGAAATAAAAGGAATTACATCTTAACATATTATAATTTCATTACGTATTATTATAATTATTTAAGTTGTAAAATTCAATTAGATTCACTAGCCCCTAATTAAACTTGACTACTGAAAAATCATATTAATTTATACGTAAGGAAATTATATACTACGGTCGTGTTCTCACTAGAGACGGAGCCGGCGTAGCGCAATACTGAGGTATGGCGTTATTCCCTATTAACTCTCCAGTGAGAACACGGCTTTAGATTTATTTCGTTTCATTACATTGAGGTACACAATTTAAGCCTCTAAAGGTATACAATCTTAACAATTTTATTTTCAAGCATTTTGATGTGAATATGCAATTTTAACATAAAATAGAAATGTTTCTAATGTTGACAAATAAACGGGCAAACAAATGCACCGATGAATAAGGTACTTCAGATTTTGACATATGTCTGTCTGTCTTATGGAGCGTTTTAGTTTGAGTATCTTGCCGTGTTATTGATTATGTAGGAAGAGGGTCTAGATAAGTTGACGGAACCCGTTGTATTATTAGTACAATAAAATATGATTTAAAAAAGGCACTTCAATCACACACCCCCCCCCCCCACCCCTCACCCTACCCCCAGAATGTTTATTAATTTGTAATTTCTCAAAGGATTACGACATTTACGGTCAGACATTTGCTATTTTCGTAATAGACCTATGTTATTTGGCGGACATATGCCAGTTAAAGTGACGTATTTGACTATGACGTCAGCTACTTTAGTGACAGATCAGATCCCTCCGACATTGGTGAGCTTATTGAGCAACACACAGTGGTCGCTATAGACAGGCGTTTTAATTGGGATAACAATCTGTCCTTAAAAGGCACATACTTATCTGGAACCAATGCTTTTGCATGGTACATCTGGCAGTTTTGATGGAAATAACACGCTATTTTCATATTCTCATGCTAACTGTCTCACTGCTGCAAGTCATCAGACAATAATTCCAACGAGCAATAAAATTCCGGACCTGCTAAATATTTTGAAAGTAATTTGACTGACAGCTGTTGGTGGCGTAGCCGCCAACAACTTTCAGTCAAATTCTTTTCAAAATATTTTGCAGGTCCAGAGATGCAACCCCTGGAATATGTCGTCTGCAATAACTCATCAGCCAGACGGTTAAGTTAAACAAACAGATAAATAAATAAACAACATATAAAAACTACGTACCTGTAATCTGATCCCGTGGATTTCCGTTGTTTAACGGATATCTTACAAACGAATGAACTAAAACACACGAGTGGAACATTAAAAGAACAAAAGCGCCATATACTGCGTTCATTTTGATCGTTTATTTACCGTTATATTCAAAATTGTTTGCTTGTGCAAGAGGGAGTGATAATTGTTGTATTTCACTCAACTCCGTCACGTTAAACTGAGTGTATAAATCGTGTCGTTTCTCGCCAAATATAGTGACGCGGAATTAATTCATGCACATGCGGGCACGCTTTATATTAAGAAGCCAATTACATGATTCCAAAAACCCTAAGTACCGAAATGGACATTTTGAATAATTCAAGATCTCTGTAAATAATACAAGCATGGGAATTTTTTATTAGGGCAAACAGAAAACAAAGAAATATGCTATCTCAGTGTTAGACGATGACCGATAGTCCCTAATTATGTCTTTAGAATAACTTGCTACAATTTAACGCTAAAATTCAAATTCAATTAAAATATAACTTTATAGGACAGTTGTTGAATATGTTAAAACTAAATGTTGTCTTCCAATAAAACTTAATTTCAAAATATTCAATCGAATATAATTTAGGCCTTAAGGATTTTGTCGTACCTGTCTGTCGAGTTGAAGGGGCTAGTCTAAAAACGGCATGTAAATTTGGATGAATTCATTAGAGAAAATGCCCGGAGTTTTAATTATTTCTATCAAATAGGATTACGAAATTACCATTGTCCAAATCTGCGCGAGAACCGGTATGTAATTGCATAAAGCAAGACGCATTTCCAGATCGTATTAATTTGAATAAGTCTAAAATAAGTATATAACCTAGTCCAGAAATTGGATTATATTATCCACATGACATAATATTTACAAAGTCTGTTACTAATACGTAGTATCAATAGTTAAACTAGTTTTGATGCAGTTGCAACTGCTGCTGCTGCTACTTTTACTGCTGCTGCTACCACTACTACTACTACTACTACTACTACTACTACTACTACTACTACTACTACTACTACTACTACTACTACTACTACTACTACTACTACTACTACTACTACTACTACTACTACTACTACTACTACTACTACATGTTTTGCCATTACCCGCGCCCTGTAAGTGAATGACTGTATTGTAGGGTACACTTTATTACATTTACCCGCGCCATGTAAGTGAATGAGTGTATTGTACGCGTGCCAATCCATCCATCTATCCGTCCGTCTGCCCGTTTCGTCCGTCCGCCTGCACGCTCGCGCGTCCTCTCACCGCCCGCCCTCCCCACCTGGCGGCCAGCCAGCCCGCCCATCCGCCCATCCTGGAGCTGTATCTAAATAACTTCTTATCAGATTTGTTTCAAACTCTAGCACAACAAAGGAACTTACTGCGCACGCGGATTTCTAGACTATAGCTGTGATTCGGATAAAATAAATCGAATCCCGATCGTATCAAATTCTGAATCTATGGATATTTCGGAAACAACGGCTCAGATTTGATATAAATTTAACGCAAGATCGCGTGTGACTGTCTACGAGGATTACACAAGATTTGGTGTCATCCGAAAAATATAAAAAATCCGAAATATTCTGGAAAATCCTGAAATCAGAAAAATCTTGACAATATGACAAAACACGAAGGCGAGGATTTACAACCGAACTGCCAGCTGTACCTGTAGCGAAGGCACTGCACAGATGGGCAAGTCTTGCAGATAAGCAAGCGGTTCACATTAACCTAAGGAGGTAGACATAAAAACTAATCTTGAAATACGCTTTTGACTTCAATGTTATGGAGTTTTAGCTATGCCCAGCCCATCTCTAGCTAAGCTCCACCCACGATTTGTCAGTGTTGGGATTGATCGATCCCGGTACTCTTTGAATCTCAAGTTCCAGAAAACTATACAGGTAAGCTGTTGAATACGTTGAAACTAATTTGACTGGGTCTACCTATGGCAGCTCCAGCGCCCAGTCAAATTAATTTCAAAATGTCCAACAGAATAGTTATTAAATAGTAAAAACACAATTCGTACACCTTGCCGGACTATTAAACGTATGTGGCGGACTATATCGTGTCATACATGACGTAATTGTTTATACTGTCAGCTTTCACGGCACGTAGATGATTATGACATCATATGATCGACTGAGAAACGGGATTCCACCATTGTGTTGAATCCGTATGATATGTGTAAACACATGTCCATGCAAGTTTGGTCCCAATCCTGAGATACAAGGCAAAAAATATGTAGAGCTAAACAGAGCACTTAAACAGAGAGCTAACTTCAATAAACAACGTTTTGTCCAAGGTTACAATGAACACCATCTTTGACCGTATGACCCCAATGTAAAGCTCCTGCAATATCTCGATGTAGTTAAGCATGCATCCAAGTTTAATCACAATAGGGTGAACAAATCCTGAGATGGCAGGCAGGCAGGCAGGCAGGCAGGCAGGCAGGCAGGCAGGCAGGCTGGCGGGCGAACAGGCGGGCTGCTGGACAGGCAGGCAGGCAGGCAGGCCGGCAGGCAGACAGGCAGGTAGGGATGAATGCAGGCATGCAGGCAGGCAGGCAGGCAGACAGACATACGACTATGTAATGCGCCAATATCGGCGCACCCGTTGGTCAATGGCGCACGGGCCAACATCAAATTCTATATCGGCGCGCCCGTTGGTCAATGGCGCAGGGGACCACTATCAATTGATATATTTAAGCCAATATGAAACAGTATGATTTTACAAATTTCTGATTGCTGCTTGTACCGAATTCGATATTGGTCCCTGCGCCGTTCATCAACGGCGCGCCGATATCGAATTCAATAATGGTCTCTGCGCCGTTGACAAATGGGCGCGCCGATATCAAATTCAATATTGAACCTCCGCCTTTGGTCAACGTCGCACATTTGATATTGGCGCGGTACGCCAACACTCGCGACAACGGCCACAACCAGCTACATTTTCTATTAAAGCAACATTGACTACGATAATATAAATCGACATTGATTTTCAGGCTTGCTCTAACTAATTAAAATTAATACAGCATTATAATGTCTAAGCCGGAAGTCTAAACAAAGGAAATAAATTAATACGCTTATGCTGCACGAGTAATAGTCGTGTTTTTTATTTATGCGTTTAAAGTGACTTAAATTGTGTTAGCGCATAAATTTAGAGCTGAATATAAAATAAAGAAAGCCTAGGGGGATAGTACAATGAAATGAAATAAAATTTAATTTATTTACACCCGGACCATTCTACAATGGGGTGAGAGAGAGAAAACTACTGTTTTCGTAGTCGTCGTCGTCGTTGTAGGCATCTTGTGTCCTACTCTTTGTTTCAGTCTTGCTTTTTATTGTAGAAGAAAATTTCGATTTTTATGAAGAATTCATTGTAGGCCTATTTCCTATCATTACCGTAACTGTAGTTCTTCTTTGTTATTAATTAACACGTTCAATCCTAAAGTTTCCGTATATAAACTTCATGGAACTCATACAGAAATGATTTTTTAATATTTTGAAAATGGCTGTGGTTGCGTCTAAAAACTTCCAGTCAAATTACTTTCAGAATTTGCCAGACTATTTTTCACATAAACTAATCAAAATTTCGCGCCAATTTTGCTCTTCATTGTAGTTTCTGACATAAAGCTGACATTTTTGGACATGCTACGAGACCTGCTTCATGTTGTTGCTGGTGGTGGTGGTGAAATCGTCACCATCTTTGCCGCTGTCTTCGTCGTCGTCGTCGCCACCGCCGCCATCGTCGTCGTCGTTGTTGTTGTTGTTGTTGTTGTTGTTGTTGTTGTTGTTGTTGTTGTTGTTGATGATGATGTTATTGTTGTTGTCGGTCGTCGTCGACGACAGCTGTTGTTGTTGTTGTTGTTGTTGTTGTTGTTGTTGTTGTTGTTGTTGTTGTCGTCGTTTTGTTATTGGTGTTGTTGTTATTGTCGCCGTTGACGAATGCGGCGATGACTGTTCCATACCTGATAACGCAGGTTGTTGGGCCGATACTGGACCTATACCTGGCTGATACGTCCCTATTTTGACCCGCCGTGGCCCAGTAACCTGTGTCATTATAAATTTCTATTGGTAAACAAGCACTATGGATAAGCACGAGTCTCTCCAGCTGCAATTTTATATTGACCTTGCCCTTTGACATTTTGACCTCCAAATCGATAGACTTCTTCAAAACCTCGGGTCCAATCTCCAAATCTCGTTTACTGCAGATCGTTTCAGAAAGATATCACGGTGCACGCACGCCCGTGCGCACACGACTATTGATAGACTTACGACCCACGAATTGTATGTCATTGATGACTATACAATTTAATAAACATTCTGTTGAATGTTTTTGAAACTAATTTGACTAAGAGTTTCTGCCGCGGTAAACTTAGTTTTAAAATGTTCAACATTATACCTGTATATAGTTAACTTGAAATTTGGATTCTGGGTATTCAGGTTTCAAAGTTTCAAATCGATCACATCGCCAGTAACAAGTTTCACTTTACATGGATGCGGAGCCAATGGACATTTCCATCTTTAGCTATGCCCCACCCTCTCTAGCTAATCTCCACCCACTGGGGGAATCGATCGATCTATGATCTCACTGCCTATCAATTTCCAGAAAACTATACAGGTAAGCTACTGAATATTTTGAAACTAATTTGACTGGGTGCTGTTGCTGCCTATGGCAGCAACAACGCCCGGTGAAATTAGTTTCAAAATATTCAACAGCATACATACAATTCGTACAACGTGTCGGACTATTAAGAGTTAAAGACGGGCCTAGCAGAATCATTTACGACGTAATGATTATGACGCCATCCTACACACCGCTTAGCTGAGTATGACGTCATATAACATCAGATTATCGATAGATACTCTGAAAAAGTGAATTTCACAATAAAGTGAGTATCCATATTGTTAGAAATTTATCTTCAGGAATACAAGAGATGTCCTCAGACCGTGTATAGATTTTAAAAAAATATCACGGAGACCCCGCTTTTGGAAAGGGTTGGGGCACCCTTCCCAGACATACACGCGTTTGCACCCGTCAGGAAAATTTCCTGCGGACGCGCATGTATCTAACTCCGTCGTGGATATTGGATAGTCCGTTAAGCGTACGAATTCTATGTCTTTACAATTTGATAAACAATCTTAAGCCATAGGCAGCAACACCACGGTGTGGTGGGTGGGTGGGGGGAGGGGGAGGGGACGGGGTAGTATGCTGATTTTAAATTTGCCACTTTCGAAATTCTTGGATACACGATTTGGCGGCCATCTTGGCCTTTTCCCGCCCAAAATTCCCATACTAAAGTAATGGGAAATTTCAAATGTCTTCTCTGGAATGTCTAGGGCGATTTTTGGGCCATGCGGATCCAAGTTTGTTTAAATTTAGCAGATAGGCCAATTTTTCGGTGGCCATCTTGGATTTTATCCAATTTTAGAAACATCTTTAAAAATCTTCTCTCAAACCGCTTAGTGGATTGTTTGGAAACTCATGAAACATCAATCTAGGGCAACAGTTGAACCAAGTGTGTACTAGGGAACTTGATTGACCAAATGCTTTAGCGAACATTTTGGATGACCTAATTTTCACAAAACGACTTCTACTGCGAAACTGCTGAAGGGGTCGGCCAACATTTGTGAAATATGATTAGGGACTACGGGCCAGCCAAGTTTGTTCAAGGGAAGTTAGTACATTGCCACCATCGACCAATCAGAATTCAGAGTCTTGGTTGAAGTGAATTGAAATTTCCCATTTGATGGAGTTTGAAGCCGAAATTGGTTTTGTTTATGTGTTTGGGTATGCATTTCAAATTTGCCACTCTCGAAATAGTCTGATGAACGGGTTGGCGGCCATCCTGTTTTCTCGGCAAAAACTTCCACAGTAACGTAATGGGAAACACAAAATATGCCTTCTTCTCGAAACCACTGAACTGATTTAAACCAAATTTGCCTGAATGCATCCTTGTGGATATGGATCCAACTTTGTTCAACCAAATGTGGTTGGCCAGTTTTGCCAGCGGCTATCTAGGATATTGACCATTTTTGGATAAGTCTTTAAAACCCATTTTCTCCGCAACTGCTTGAAGGATTGATTAGAAACTTAAAAAAATACATCGTCTAAGGCAATATGCGAACAAGTTTGCTCAAGGGAACTTGAAGGGCCAACTGCTTCGACGGCCAACTTTGATGACATACTCTTCACGAAAACGATGTCTTCTCCAGAATCGCAAAACGGATCGGGCCAAAACGTGGGAAATTTGATTAAAGCCTAAGGGTTATTCAAGTTTGTTAAAGGGAAATTGATACGTTAAAAAGCATAGTCGATGTGGACTAGTCAAAATGGAGCGTTTTGGTAACCCACTTGGATTTTTTCATCAAGAGCTTTATAGGAAAGCAAGCGGATATTATTTTAGTAACATATTTAAAAACTGCAGAAACCGGTTGGCCGATTGATTATAACCTGAAGAAACTTCATCTCGCTTTAGTGCGCAAAGAAGGCTCTATTCAGATAGTATCTTTCAGTTCTATTATTCATCGCTTTCGATAAGGCACGAAATGGTGCCTTGTTAACCATGGTATAGTGATTCGCCGTCAAAGAATCTTCGATGTCGACACTTTTAAAGATTATGATGTTAAATCAGCCATAGCTTTATCTTTTACCTTCAGTTATAATCACGGGGAACATGGGGAGGGAGTGTTGCAAGTGTGTATACTGGGGAAGGAGCGAATCATACACTTTTTCCTCAATGCACCCACATTCTTATGCTTGTTATTGTTCCAGTCCAGTTGCGGAGCTTACACTAATATCGCAGGTTACTGGGCCAGTATACTAGGCCAATACCGGGCCAATATGGCCCAATACCGGCCCAGTAACATGTAGTGTAATGGAGATCAAACACGATATGGACCTTTCCAATTTACCCATCCATCATATGACGTTATAATCAACTATGTGACGTGTAGATTGACGTCATAGTCAATTACAGCATGAATGTCTTTACTATTTAATACACATTCTGTCGAAAATTGTGAAACTAATTTGACAGGACGCTGGATTCTGCCAGCAACAGCACCCAGTCAAATTAGTTTCAAAATATTCAACAACTAACCTGTATAGTTTTCTGGAAATTGAGATTCATAGAGTGCAGGGATCGATTGATCCCAACAATAGCGAGGTGTGGGTGGAGGAGTAATAGTTTCAGGAGCATGGATATTTCAGTAATCGACAAACACGACCATTCATTCAAATTGAAGATTTTCGGGGTGTCTTTTCCTTACTAACTGCCACTCCTAATCTACTCTAAATACTTATTGAATTCGGAAAGGTTATTCCTTTCTTACCTACTCACAAACAACTAAAACTATTATCTAGAAAATATAACGTGAATACTTTATGTTAATTTATAATCTAAACTTATGGCCGTATTGCAGGCTTGTACAATTTGTGTAAACTCTATGCAATAAAAATTCAGTGCTCAACGAAGCGGTCGTTTCATTCGCTAAGGAATCGAGATGTTAAAATGATTGCACATACATGGTGCACAGGTATTATATAGGACTCATTCTATGTAGGCATATGACGCTCTACAATGACGTCAAACAGGGCTTCCCCTGTGATTTCCTGTATTTCCAGCGATCCGATTGGTCGCCCACGTCTCCCGATCGATCAGATTAGAGCAGTTTCAACCAGCTTGATTATGACAAAGATTGACGGCTTTTCCAAAACATTTGTTGTTTGACAAGCTCGTCAATCAACCATTCTAGTCATAGTTTCGCATTCTTCGAATTCTGTTCTGTTGTGACAACCCTGCTGATAACTTTAATTCTGCATCGTTACGATTGCCTCGTAGTGATGGATAAGCGTATTTAGCCATAGACGCGGTCATATAAATCCCCTAATATTCCAGCAGTGCTTGTCCGAATTCGTCATCCCAATAATTTACCAGAAACAGAACTGGTTTATTGAGCATGCTATTATACCGAGGGAACACCCTTAAGACATCCTCGTATCTAATCTATCCATGTCTTGCCGTTCGGCCTCTTATTCTGCATTTTATGCTTAACCCTTCCTAAAGACGGAGGTCTTATTTCACAGTTGATACACGGCATCACTATTGGCAACATACTATAGTATGGCATCTTGTGTACCTTATATGCATTTTTGGGTATAGTAGCTGAAACTTTCAGGAAGTATTTTCATGATATCAAGATACATGAAACCACTTGATACCAATTTTTCCTATCTATCGATAAGCCGCCATCTTCGATTTCAAAATGGCCGCCATATTCAAGTTAGTTTTATACTTATATCGCCGGCTGTTTATTGGCATACATGATATCAACGTACATGCCATACTCTATAGCATGTGTTTGCATTAGGGATTCATGTAAAATGATAGAAAATAAGATAACAAACAACGGTGTCCCCTAGAACGGCCATATTGGATTTCAAAATGGCCGCCGATATGGGAAAAACCCTATTAAATTACACAAAAATTATCCAACTGGTCCTTGCCTTAAAATGAGTAAGACTTTACATTAATTGGTATATGTTTAGAGAAAAAAAATTAACATATATACATTGTATACACCAGTGGTGTAGCAATAGCAGGTTCAAGGAACATGGGCCCCTGACCATTAGGGGCCCCACCAGCCTGCAATATTATTTTATGTAGACGTTTTGAACCTTCTTTCTTTAATAATAATGCGACCAGAAATACCCCTCCATCTCCTGCATTCTGATAAAACCTTTTTATCAGAATGCAGCCTTGCAGTAGATGACTTCTCAGATCATCTACTTTCCCAACTTTAATGGTGAGTAGCACTCAGAACCACTCCATACTGCAATGGCGTAGAGAAATGTGGCTTGTGTAGGGGCTTAATTAAGCCCTACAGATTTTGACAAATATTTTTCAATTCTGCACAATCAACCAAATGAGAGTCTATATATATACCTCTGAGACCATCTAAATTTAAAAAAAACCCTCTGGGGAGGACATCCAGAATTGGGGCCCACACACGTTCTGACCAGGGGCCCTCAAACGACATCGCTACGCCACTTGAATACACATTACTCACTTGTAATATATCCAAAATAGATACCTTTTTATACCATTTTTAACATTTAAAAAAGAATCTTTTGATCTTTTGGTTACGACGGCCGTTTGCCACCTCGTCCCAAACTGCAAATTTGCTACTATTTCTTTGACCAAAACTGATGATTAAACAACAATTCAAATTCGCTTATTGTAAATATAATACACTGAAGTCCTAATTTTGAGATCAGTTTGCATCATTTGGGTCAACATAACTACTTAAGTTCTGGCAATGGTCTTCCTCTCCTTCACACCGGCACAGTTCTGTACACACTAGACCTTTTAATCGACATGAACATCTACCTGAAGCGCACTTATTTGTTGAGCTTGGGTTAGTGGTACCACATGTACACCTCACTAACTCAACCACCGCTGCAGGGGCTGGTGCAACCTTGGATAACAGAGGTACAAGCCTGTGCTCTTCCTTCACCCAGCTATGCTGTAAGGGATCTGGTGATAGTGGACTGACAACAAGGTCTTGTTCCCACACCGAAGCTTGGCAGTGAGCACGCTGGATATGTCGACACCTTTGTTCATGCCTTGTTGTTTGAATAGGTGCCATCTGAGGTGATGCGGCTCAGTAATGTGAACATTCTTCTTGCAGAATAAACTACATAAAAAGGAAAAGCACCCATTTAATGTATCATTAGAAGGCTGGGTGTCACAGCCGAGGCCGGATATTAAAGTTACAATCTTGGTATCTGCTTTTAGGAAGTCTTCTAAGCACGCTTTCTTAGACTTTCCTCTTATGTAGCCTGTGGTATCACAACCAGTGAGAGCATGCCATTTGCAGAGAGCATTTGCTCTCTCCGGTCCAAGAGCATCATAAATAGGTTGAAGTAGAACTAGTCGTCGTCGATCACCCGTGCCCATCACCAGGGCAGATTTCTTGCCAAGAAGAGCTGTATGTCTCACCGCAAGAATCAAAACATCTGCATCCTGACTGTAAATGTGAACAGTATATCCAGCTTTATTTGCTTCCACTGCATGCAAGATCATTAAGGTATCGGCTTCTTCTTGTGTACTGACACCAGGAGTGGCATTATTGGTGTAGTTGGACATCACTTCTTTGCGTGTGGCTGTTATCATACACATTTTAGAATGGTCTATTAATCTCTGTGCAAGATAAAGTGTCAACGAATCTTTTGTAGCTACACTTCCAAGGAATACTTTTAATCCAGGAATTTTGGTGTTGTCTTCTACATTATAATCTTTGGCTGTGCCTTTCCACCCCTGCGTCGTTCACGTGTTGATTCCTTTAATGAGCCAACGACAGCGTAATTGTCAAAAATACCCTTACAGAATTGCAATTACTTGATTTGATATCAATGAGCTCAACATAAGCTTTGCCAAGGGCGTTACCATTTTCAAATGACTTCACAGCCATGAGTTCTTGTACTACGGCCATACCGTCTACAATTAGACAGAGCTGTGCATCTGTGGAACCGTATGCACCATCTGAAATGAGATTGTCTTGGCAATCCTCCATCGGTGACACTGGAAGATTATCTAAGACAGTTATCAATGAGCCTTTATTTAATGTTGGGTGCACAGCACCATCTGGTCTCATTAATGTCCGATTAACAGTTGTAAATTCATAATTACCAATCACCTCTTCCATATCTATTTCACGAGATGAGCGCGCTACAACAAGTAGTCGAGACATTAGACCAGACGTTGTCTGGAGGGTTAAAACACCAGACTTTGCCTGTACTTTAACCTCATTGGTTGTAGAAGTCCATGTAAACGACTTACATTTTGTCATCTTGTCCCAAAGATTTGTATTTCCACATATTCTTTCATCAACAAATTTCTGCATTACAGATTTTCCCACGAGCTCACAGGACAGGATGCTTTCCTCAACAGCTTTAGGAACTATCTCATTAGTGACAAGCTTAACCATTGCTGTATTGCAGCTCTTGAATATTCCACAAGGTGCTAGGACATCAAATTGGTAACCAGGGTTGACCATTCGTGTGCTGGGGGCATTTATGATAGGTAGAGTAAATGCCTTATCAACAATCACAGAGGAATGATTCGTGGATTCAGGTGTGTTTGAAAGACTGTTATATGCGGCCCACACTGGTATCATTTGCGTTGTTCTCTCGTCATCTACTACGTGTGGAGACATTTGTACAGATATTTCACCTGAACTCAATAAACACTCGTGCTCCTCTCGCGCTGCTGGCATATTTGATATGTCAGTTACTGAAAGCATACCTTGTACATTATCTGACAAAGTATTGGTAACATCAAAAGCAGGAATCGTAACTTCATCAGAGGCAACTGTTTTAGGTTCTACATCAGACAAATTTAAATCACCTGTTTGAGATCTGTTGAAATATCTTGCCATCATCCAACACATATCATGCTTTATCGCTCTATCAAAATGTTCATCGTAGGAACCCACTTTATACGATGCATAATGGGGACTGAATTGAGGTTTGGGATTGCCTTCTAAGTCACATTTAAGAATCTTGATGCATGTGCTCGAAACACCTAAAAGGCCACCAGCAGAAACTTCACATAGATCAAGTGGTTCTACCAAGGTCTCTCCAGCACATATTGGCTGATATACACAAGCTGCCATTGCATGGAAACTTGACTTTCCATCAAAAGTATCAACTTTCTTTGTCAACATTATCAGCCGAAGCTCGAATAGCTCTACCTTTCACAATACCAACTGGGACAAAAATACCATTTTTATTGATGTTTTCTTGCACAGCATTGGCTATCTGAATACAAACCCTGGTCACCCGACTATATGATATTCCACAACATAAATGGCTGAGCAGATTTATAGCGGTCTGGCTGCGTAAATTGTGATATATCCACAAAGATAATCCGACTGCATATGGACTTTCACATTGCCGACGAAAAGTAGACAATTCAGACTGGGATTTTGTTGTGTATGCTACTTGCTTTGAAGTTTTAAATTCCTGCATCATCATTTGAGAAATTGTGACACATGATTTTCTTAGAGACTGATCTCGCGACTCAGAAGTCGCAGCCTTAGAACCTTGCAAGATCCATCTGTTTAACATTAATACCTCTACTGGCAATCCAGATTCGCCAACACCATCTAGAGATCCTGTAAATACCCAAGGTTTCTCTTTTCTGGCTTTTGGCACATTTAAATATTATATTAAGGCCGCCTTTTATGTCTTGTTCAGAAATAGCAATATCGACTGCTTGACGTCCAGATTTTTTGAATGGAAGACGCCAGGTAATTTACCTCTATGTTGGGACAGTTCAATGTCTGGTAAATTGTGTGTGATGTTTGTTATTAGTGTTCGTCTGGATATTGCATGACCAGTAACTCCGTGGTCACGCATCATATTATAATACAATTCTTCAGCCTGAACAGTCGTTATATAGTCTCCAGATTCTATTCTTTCATGCAACTCATCGTAAAATTCCATCTCTGCTGCTATAAAGAATATCGTCTCCTCACTATTCTGATTAGTTTCAGTGCGTCTTTCAGGGCCTTGAACATAAATTCTCCAGTATGTGGTTTTGCAGGATTTGTGATAGACAATGTCCCTAGACAGAAAGTCCCCTTCTGATATTATGTCGGCCAATTGTACTTTCCATGATGCATTGCCACTTTTATCTACTATCTCTTTGACAGATATCCCGCTATTCTCACTACGACAGGCATATACAATTTCATTATCTTTTTCCGTATTTTGACCTTGACAGAAAAAGCACTTTTCAAGATCAAAACGCTCTGTGGCAGATCTCAGTAGTACGCTACTAGATTCTACAGATACGGTTGGGCGCCCCTTCCCCGTACGTATTTTTTGCCGGCAATTCTAATTCACTCTCCATCGTTGACAACATGTGTTACCAAATGGCAAAGATATGCAGTTTGTCTGTTTGTTAGCAAACGACAGCGCTTTTTATAAATAAAATTTGAGGATAAGAGCAAGATCGTCTTTTCAATTTACTTTGATCCAGAGATTCTAAAATTATCCCGGGCCATGTAGTAATATAAAAATACGTTTTTAACCTTTTAAACAAGAAAGTTTGGAATATAACACTCATTTACGATTTAATAATTATTATGATCAATATTTTGAGGTTAATCTGACTAGGTTATGTTGCTGTCTATGGCAGCAACATGTTCCAGTTAAATTAATTATGAAATATTCAATAACATACCCTTTATAGTAGCCTTGAAATTAAGATTCTTGGTATTCAGGGTTCAAAGGGTTAAACATATTACTATGATATTGCATATCAACCATCATACATGATCTGACATGCATTAAAACATAACCTAGACACTAAAATCAAGACACTAGGCGATTAATGAGTCAAAATGTTGAAAAACTGTTTTTCAGATAGCGGCCATTTTGAAATCCAATATGGCCACCATAATGACAAATGTAAATTTGGTATCAAGTGATTTTGGATTCTCAGATGATTGAAGAATATTCCCTGAAAGTTACAGCTACTATACCAGAAAATGCATATAAGTCTCAATTTTCCTACTCAAGGCGACAGACTACTAGCTTAACGCTTATATAGCTCTTGGTCATAGCGACCAAATCACTATCATACCAAAACAGATTCAATTCAAATAGAATACCGGTACAAAGCAATTTACATTTATACGGGAATCTGCAACATAGCAACAGCATCGAGTAACGGCTCACGGTAAGCCACCTTCTATTGCTAAATAACATCACGCCAATGCCTAGAACAGTCCTTCATAATTCATCAAATATCCATCCATAACCCACGCATTAAACACAGTATTGCCTACTGTTATGCAATTGTTATGTAACGTTGATGACTAACCTAATTCTCTAAATACACTTTATACATTCAGTGACTGTCCAATGCGACCAATTACTTATTGGCGCGCATTGCTACTATACTACAAATATGGTATATGAATATTCATGAATGAGATGACGTATTTACACAAGTTCAAATGCAATGTCAACCACACAGGGTCAAAGGCCATAAGCAAATATTTGTCCGAGTCCCAAAATATTCTCAAGATTCTCGTTGGGTCTCAAGGTAGCTACTCCTCAAGCCCCATATTTACAAAATGAATCATTTGTATGAAATAAATAAATAAATAAATAAATAAATAAATAAATAAATAAATAAATAAATAAATAAATAAATAAATAAATAAATAAATAAATAAATAAATAAATAAATAAATAAATAAATAATATCTATCTCTGATCTATTTGCAGGTAATTCAACTTCGACTCACCCATAGTATTCATTTTCATGGACCCCGTGGCCATTATGTTCATACCATTTTATTGTTGGTCTACGTAACTCGGATTATTTAGAAGAGACCAGCTAGAGCGTGAATTTCAAAATTACTGATCGGAGGCATTTTTAGAATGAAGCCGGTGATACCATGTGAACCAAATACACTGGAATCGTGAATGAGGGGTCATTTTCCACTAATTTTGAGGTGGGCAATCTGTTGGGATGATTGGTTTTTAGTTTGGGGGTAACCTTGACCTCAAAATCCATGATGGCCTCTGCCAGCCCTACTGAAAATATGTATAAGCTGTATAACGTATGAACCAGACAGGCTATATGTATAAATAAGGTTTCGTCTCCCATTAATTCCAGCATGAGCAACTGGATTGGACACATATTTTACACTTTTAGTGTCACCTTGATCTCTTTATGCGATATAGACACCTTCTGAGATCTTAAACACAGACAAGCACAGGCTATATAACAAATGCCATCCATGCTCGATGGGTCAGGGTTGAAACTGGAGGCTTGGGTGCTTTAGCAGAAAACTGAGATAGCTTTTCCGTTTGAAGTAGAGGTGAATACTCTCTGCATCCAGTGCGAGTCGAATGGTGTTGTTCATCTTCTGTACCCTACAGTTAGCGTCCCTCAATTGTCCCAGGATCGAATTCTTGGTGTCACAATATATTTATCGTAGTACAAACCTCTCCAAGTTATCGAGGAGCTCTTTTGGACCTGCAAGATCTATGCCACACGTGGCTAAAAGTGATGCTTAAATTCAGTGAGACATACAAGAGTATGGATTCCCAGTCATGGACTGGGCAAACAGACCACTTACCATATACGCAGCATGTTCATCCTGAGGATTGTCGACAACTGCAATGAAGTCTGTAATGTGCCAGACATATTTGCCATTGTCATAAATTTTCATCCATGGAGCATTGAAGTTTTGAAAGGTGGGTTTTTGTATAATAGTTCAAAGTGACATCAAAAGTGAGAAATAACTGACTATCCATTCCCCCATTCTGGAATCACTGTGAGAAGATGGCTGTATTCATGCATATAGCCCAGTCAAATTAGTTTCAAGTTATACGATTTTTTTTTCAACATGGCCGACAGCTAAACCAAACATTGACCACCCCATCAGATTTCCCGCCTAAATATTAGTGGAAATGACCCATCATATATGATTTTACTGTATTTTGTTCAAAGGTTATCACCAGCCTCATTCTCTATAATGGCCCCAGCAGCCATTTTAGAATTCACGCTTTAGCGAGGCTAGCCCCTATATTTCAGAGGAACACATGGGCTAAATCACTTCTAAGCAGTCTAAAGTACGTAGATCAACAATTTAAAAAAGGCAGGTCATGGATTTTATGAAAATGACCTACTACCACTCAATGATGAAAACGATATTCCATTATATTGAGTCGAACAGTCTGGTATAGATCAAATTAGTATGATCGAAGATACGATTTAGAATATTTTATAAACTGTGTATTTATCAACGATAATATTCATTAATACTAAAATTAATATTACAGGTTGTTTGCAGGGGTCTGTTTGAATGTTCTCTGGTTATCAAGGTAGGCTATATCTTCCGAGATAGTTTTAATTCTAGGTCCAGTTTATTATCGAATCAATATATATATATATATATATATATATATATATATATATATATATATATATATATATATATATATATATATATATATATATATATATATATATATATATATATATATATATATATATATATATATATATATATATATATATATATATATATATATATATATATATATATATATATATATATATATATATATATATATATATATATATATAAATATATATATATATATATATATATATATATATATATATATATATATATATATATATATATATATATATATATATATATATATATATATATATATATATATATATATATATATTCAGAAGTCCGAATTTAGAAGTCGGTAGTCAGAAGTAGAATTCCGCAGTCGGAAGTCAGTAGAGCAGCAGCAGCAGCAGCAGCAGCAGCAGCAGCAGCAGCAGCAGCAGCAGCAGTAGTAGTAGTAGTAGTAGTAGTTTTGTTTAGTTTTTAACGCACTGGCAAGGCAATGACTTCAATTTCCGTGCTAACCCCGCCTACAGAGTACACCAGTTAGTTTACTTTGTTGATCATCATTTCCCGGGTCGGGGATCGAACCGCCATCCTGCAATTCCGCATGGCATCAGCAACCAGACATCTTTCCACTGGACCACCGCGCCAAGACTGGGGGACCAGGGGGTGGTAGATCTCGAAGACGGGTGGCTGTGCAAGCACATGTACAGGTCTAGATACAAAGCCTTCACATTATTTAGTTTGCAATGCGTTGTATTCTTCTTTGAAATTTTTTCCAGCTACACCTTTTTCCTATTATATGTTAGGACAACAGGGATTATTCCCCTTGTATCTGTTAGACCTGAGTCTACATTTAGGCCACGGGGCCATTTTGTCTGCAAACATTTAATCCTGAATGATGCTCTAAGGAGTCGGCGCTTTTCTGTTTCTCCTTCCGTAGAAACATTATAAAGCTGCAATCAGTCCTTCTTCGCTTTGTGTCGATAAGCTGTAGTCGTAAACGTCCAAACGAGCTTGCAAAACACTTACAAACAAAATATAATCAATATACACATGCATGCCTTCGTCATGAATAAAGTATGTTTATAAACAATCGCATTGCATGTTTAGCGTTCATTACGCCACATCAGTCTTATTCATGCGTGTTGATAAGCTGTGGTCGCAATGAATAATCTTACAAATTCGACCAGTAAACGTTAGCGTTAAACCACGCCACATCAGTCTTATTCAAGCGTGTCGATAAGCTGTGCTATAAGTAACATACTCGTGCGTGCCTGTGTCATGAACTGATGACCCAGAGTATGTGAGTACATGCCCCAAAACATCTGTCCATATTGTCTGTTTTCTTTTGGTCTCTTTCTTTTTCTTTCAGCATTGTTCTCCTTCTTTTTCTTTCAGAGGCAGAGCCGGAGCTAAATTGCGGCAACGAACCCAACAACGACAGGCGGGCAGAAAGACAGAAGACGTGTGTCCATCTCATTCGTTATCCGTCGGCAGGTATGTTTGTCTGTCGAACGGACTGACAAACCAATCAACAAATGGATAGACTGACGGAAAATTCTGGGCACAGTAAGCTGCTGGAGTACGCTTAAGCAATGCACTTGGAACCACTTGCTCAGTCTTCTCGGATGGGACTTTAAACTGAGGTCCCGTCATACAGTGCTCATCACTGCGTGAACGTGAGCTAGGGCTAGGTAGGCAAGAAGTTTCGGCATAATCAAAGTAAACCGGATGCTCAATGGATTCGTCCTCGAATGGATTCACGCAACATACGGATTACAAAATCAAAACAAAATTGCTAGAATTAGAATTTTTCGGACTTTTCAATGGGTCTATGGAGGGATGCAGCCCGGATGACTGATCGAGTTCGTCATCGGACGGACGCAGTCACCATACGGGCTACCTAATCAATCAAAATCAAACAAGTGCGCGCTGGTGCCTGCTCGGATGATGGCCAGAAGAGCAAATGGGTCCCAGGATCCTAAAGACCCCCACACCCAACCTCCCCGCACCCCCAAAGGGGCCGAGAGGTCTCTGACCTAAAGGCCCCCCCCTTAGGGTACATCAGGTCATAAGACCGCACGCACCCACACACACACCCAACCCAGCACCTACCCAATTCCCTTCCCCACCCCGGTTAGGCCCAGGTTAGGCCCTCGCCATCCCCACGCCCAAACATGAGGAGCAACAGAAAAGCCATGGTCAAGAACAGCACATTCCATCTTCAACATGAGACAAAATCGAGAGACAACGATCAAAACACGCACGCACGCACGCACGCACGCACGCACGCACGCACGCACGCACGCACAAGCTAATGCACAAACCGAAGTCACAAGAATTCACAAGAAATCAACAGAAACCACAAAGGCCAGGCGTGAGTCTAGACCCTAGCATTGGGAACTAGCAAATAAACGCCTTAAAGATTACAACACACACACACACACACACGCACACGCACACGCACACGCACATACACACACACACACACACACACACACACACACACACACACACACACACACACACACACACACACACACACACACACACACGCACACACACCTTCTTTGTTTTTGCCCACTGTGTCTTGTCCTCAGCCGAAATCCTTAGCTTCCTCAAGTCCATTCTTGACTTGAGTGTACTGAGTCCTGCTTTCTTGAGGTCACCTCGTAGCATGCTTAGCGGATTTATGCAATGGCGTCCTCTACTAGCTTTGTATTTGCTGGGTCTGAGTAGGGCGAATTCCAAGGCCCTCTGTGCTGGTGTCTCTTCTGGTAACCTTAGCACATGGCCAAACATGGACCATCTTTGCTGGACGGCTTTTACAGACAACGGCGACGTATTACACATCCTGTATAGTGCATCAATGGAAATTATGCTGTCTGACCATCGGTGTTCAGTGATGGTGCGTATGTGTTTGCGGTGGCATGTTATGCAGCATCAACGATACGCAGGTTACATTGTATAAATGTAGCGTTTTTATCAATGTCATCTTTGATCTACGAATCCCTAGCTTCCAGAAGGACTGGAAATCTATGTTCTCCATGACGCATCGTGAGCAGTGAACCATCCCGCACGGATTTCAATACAACAGCAATGTAACATGTGAAAAGCACCAGATATAGACCATCTCCCTGTGAGGACCCGATTGATGTC
Source organism: Chaetoderma sp. LZ-2023a (assembly GCA_034401795.1). Classification (NCBI taxonomy): domain Eukaryota; kingdom Metazoa; phylum Mollusca; class Caudofoveata; order Chaetodermatida; family Chaetodermatidae; genus Chaetoderma; species Chaetoderma sp. LZ-2023a. The sequence continues at coordinate 173,369,346 of CM067369.1, read as the reverse complement.
TCAAGCTCTACAGACTTCACTGATTTGACTTGTACTCTCAGTTTGGTGTCTGCAAGCAGTAGTCTCACTAGTCATACCTCATTTTGATTACAACTGGCCTGACGTAGTACATCTTGGATCTTTGAACGTTTAAATGTGTCGAAGGCTCGTGACATGTCAATTCCCATTTTGTGGAAATCCCAGTGTTTGGACATGCTTACCGACACAAGCATGCGTTGAGCCCATATACTGTCGGCGCAGCTGCGTTCACATTTGAAGCCACTTTGACATGATTCGGTGAAGTCATCGATTTTGTCTCGGATGCGGCATAGAGTAACATTGGATAGGATTTTCCGTATGCTGTTGAGGAGCACAATGGGCTGCAGATTGGCTAGGATGGGGGTGGGGTGCAGGTGGCTTCTTGGGCTTGGGTAGTGCGATAAGGGTGCCTTGACCCACAGCGTCGATGGGACGGTGGTGCATAAAAGTTGAATTTATTAGGCGCGCGATCGGTTTTGAGATAATGTCACTTGCATATTTGAATAGTTCATTGCTCATGCAATAGGTATTCAATAGGTAAGATTTTCAAATTGCGGTTGATTAAATGGTCTGGCAGATTGAAATGATCAGTTACGCTGGTGTACTCATTCAGCTTTATGTCGGATGTATGCCTAGTATAGTGGCGCGTACCCGGAATGGACCTTTTGTTTGTCTAAAGCCGGCGGCCCATCTTCCGATTTTATCTACCGATTGTACTGCCGGCCGGCAGAATAAGTAGCGTCGATAGATGATCCAGACCTGCCGGCCCGATTTTTTTAAATTTTGCCGGATATCTTGGTATAAAAAGATTTCTTGGTAATGTCAAGGATTTGCCGGCCGAATCTATACTGGCTGGTGCAAATCGGTAAATGGGAACACTGAACAGATAAAATCGGCCGAATTTTCTAGTAAGGTCGTCGTGACATGACTTGTCACATGCTCTCTCTCTCGCTCTCTCTCTCTCTCTCTCTCTCTCTCTCTCTCTCTCCCTCCCTCCCTCCCTCCCTCCCTCCCTCCCTCCCTCCCTCTCTCTCTCTCTCTCTCTCTCTCTCTCTCTCTCTCTCTCTCTCTCTCTCTCTCTCTCTCTCAGTTAAATCGGGTTATGTGCACGAATACGCACTATGGGTATCTATTCCAAAATATTTAACTCATATAGACAACGAAATAATTCTCGGTTGTATCTACATACCCCCGGAATCTTCCAGATACTCGTCTATTGATGCATTTGATAAAATAGAACAGGACATTAGCAGATTTCTAACAAGGACAAGCAATATCTTGTTAATAGGAGATCTAAATGCGAAAGTAGCACAACTCCCCGACTACGTCATACAGGACGATCGTAGAGATAGACCCCACTGATATAACCACAGATATAAACCCTACATCAAATAATCGGGCCACGACAGATGCAAATAAACCAAATCATTATGGATTTGGATTAATAGAGGTGTGTAAATATAATAATTTGATGATATTAAATGGCAGGGTGGCTATGGATGCTGGAATAGGCAAGCTAACACACGACAACAAAAGCATAATAGACTATGCCCTGTGTACATACACTATTTTAAAACATGTCGTCGATTTTGAAGTCCTGGAATTTTCCAATGTATTGTGGGATGCACATTGTGCCCTAGCCCTAAGCCTGAAATCTCACCCCGCAAATTATCACGCACCACACGACAGACTAATGGCACACAATCAACAGGCAAACACCAAAAAATGGAAAACCGAGCTGAAAGAGGACTTCGTCAACGAGGTTGCATACCAACCACTACTCATCACTCTTAATGCACATATAATGAACAACACGATGCATGACATGCCACTTAAGGAAGTTATCTCAGCTATTACTACAATCTTTGATAGCGCTGCGGTTGCCATATTTGGGAGAACACGCACCACATACAAGCCAAAAAACCAACAAAACAGACCGTGGTTTAATAAAGAATGTCACATCTCCAGGAAAGCATACCAAAAGGCAAGAAAAGTGTCGCACATGCATAGAACAGATGAAAACAGGAATGAGATGATTGAGGCGAGTACAATTTATAAACAGACCATGAACAGAGCAATCACATAGCAAAAGTACAAATTCAGAAAGAAAATCCGAGAATTAAATGCATATAACCCCAAATCCTACTGGAATATAATCAAGGAAAGGAAGAAACAAGACTGCCCAATTGAAGTCAACACCATTTACGAGTTCTTTAATAACCTAAATGACCCCACGGACGTAAACTTAGAAAGCGAGGTCAACTATTTGCCATTTGGTACACCAGATGAAAATATTGAACTAAACCAGCCAATCACAGCAATCGAAATCTCAAAAGCTATCAAATCCCTCAAAAACAACAAATTACCAGGAACGGACAACATTGTAAACGAATACATCAAAACAACAGAAGACATTATGATCAATATCTACACGCATATTTTAATAGAGTTCTAGACACGGCAGAGATCCCAGAGCCGTGGATAGAGGGCATCATAATTCCAATTTACAAACAAAAGGGAGACCCAAAAGAGCCAAAGAACTACCGACCGATAACGCTATTGAGCTGTTTGGGAAATTATTCGCTTATATCATCTGCTCATTTAGAGTTAATAAAACGCTAAACTCCAACGGACTACTCCTAGAAAACCAAGCCGGGTTTGGTTTAAACGTGATTTATTTGTTCAGATGGAAGCACGATAAGACTTATGCCCGTGTCTCCCATACACATACAGATTATTCAAAACCTTTTTACAACAAAATGGCGCCAAATCATAATAGTTTATTTAATTGTAATCTATTGGTGTGCATAAGTGTGTGGATGTTGAGTGTGAGGTGGGGGAGAGTAGGAAGAAAGACTGAGAGAGAGAGAGAGAGAGAGAGAGAGAGAGAGAGAGAGAGAGTGAGAGAGAGAGGGAAAGGGGGGGGGGGGAGAGGGTGAGAGATAGAGAGAGTGAGGAATAAGATCAAATGGAAGAATAGCAGAGGTGAGCTCTAGGTGCTGCCTTCGCCCCGACCTATACGTGTTGGGCTGCTGTCCATTTACCCCTTAAACTATAAGTTCGCATACAGGAAGCTACTGAAAGCGGTTGGTGTTAATTATGTATTGACATACCGTATTACAGATCAGTTTGTTCATTTCCAAGTTGGCAGTGTAAGTCCCGTATAGAAGCTGGTTGACCGTAAGATTAGCAAGAGAAATATCGTTCAAGGCAAGCTGATTTTGGAAAACGACTCTTTGCTCGTTAAAAGGGCACAATGTAAGAGGTAGTGGTTTGTAGATTCATCATTGTGCCCACAAGAACAACTGGCAGATTCCGACAGAAAGTTGTCAAATAGATGTCGGTTTAAAGAACTACAACCATTTCGGAGCCTGCATAGCATTATGTTGGCAAACCTCGGGCCTACGTAATACCACTCAGGGGGTTGTCGTATGGATGACATAGCCTTGAGTTTGCTTTTAAATTCTAGAAGAGTGACAGAATCTCTCACCGGCACAGGAAGCATATTCCAGGTGCGGATCGTTGCTGGGAAAAAGGATCCATATAAGAGCTCAGTACGGCAGCGGAATGGAGTGAAGAAATTTGGATGGCGGATATTGTAAGGATTTCGTGCTTGGGATAGTGTGGGAAGATGGTTGACCAGAACCTCACAGGTCATCCCGTTAATAATTTTAAATAGCATAGATAATCTATGAAATTCACGTCTGCTTGACAAGGTTTCGATGCCTGTTTCTAAGTACAGGTCTTCAGTGCTCGCACTACGTGTCATTCCACATACCGTTCTGAGAGCATCTTTTTGGATATCCTCTAGCCGAATTACAAGATATTGTGGAATATTATCCCACACAACATCTGCATATTCCAAAGATGGTCTAATAAATGTTTTGTACATGATCTCGAGACGTTTACGGTCTAGAATATATTTTAGACCTTTAAGTAAGGAGAGTTTGTGTTGAGCGTTTGCTATGAGATTACTCACATGGTTAAGCCAATTCCCTTTGTTATTAAAGGTAATGCCGAGGTGCTTATGATCAGTTGATGGTATCATTTCAGAATCTTTGAAGTTGATTGAAAAGGATGTGGGCTCGTTGCACAGGAAAAAAATTAGAGATGTAGTTTTCGAGGCATTAAACTCGACGAGCCACATGTTTGCCCGATGCGTCATGGTCAGTAGATCGTAATCGAGTGTGGCGGTGTGTTCTTTTAGATCATCTGACATTACATATAGGCACGTGTCATCAGCAAAAGGTCTAATATTGTGAATTATATTGCTGGGCATGTCATTAATAAAAACTAAGTATAACAAAGGACCAAGCACAGAGCCTTGTGGCACTCCAGCATGTAAACGAAGTAGGGTGGACTCATGGCCGTTTAAAACTACTCGCTGGTATCGGTTTCCAAGATAATTTTCGAACCATGTAAGTGGATTTCCACAGATACCAAAATTCCTAAGCTTCTGTAGGAGGCCGTGATGCCATACGCGATCAAAGGCTTTAGATATATCGAAGAATAGAAAGGTTATTTCCTTTTGATCGTCAAGGGCTTGAGTAATATCCGTGTAGATATCAAGCAATTGATTTACTATAGAATGTGATGGAAGAAAGCCAGACTGATATAGAGTGATATCATGTCTAATATAGTTATAGATATGTTTAAAAACGGTTCTCTCCATAACTTTACTAAGACAACTCAACAGTGATATTGGTCGATAATTTGAACATAAGCTCTTGTCTCCTTTCTTGAATATAGGAGTTACATTAGCGATTTTCCAAGAAGTGGGAAACTGCGCACTAGAAAGTGAGTAATTAAAGAACTGCGCTAGTATTGGGACCAATACTTGTTGGCTCTCGAATAAGAGTTTCGGACTTAATTTATCCGGGCCAACAGCTTTAGACGTGTCCAGATTGGACAGTACATCGGAGATGTCAGTGTCTGGAACAAGCTGGGTTTAGAACAGAATATTCAACATCTGACCATATTTATACGTTATTTCATCTAATTGAAATTTTCCAAAAATGAAGAAAAAACTATACTGCATTTTTATAGACTTTGAAAAAGCTTTCGACACAGTTTGGAGACTGGGACTTTGGGGGAAGCTGCAAACCCACAGAATAAACGTTAAGGTATTCAGGGTAATCCAAAGTATGTACACCAATAGTAAGTCAAAGATAAAGCTAAATAACGAACTCTCTGGAAGTATAAGATGCAGATTCGGTGTCAGGCAAGGGGAAAACTTATCACCTGTTCTATTCTCTATATACCTAAATGACTTGGAGAATTTTCTGATAAAAAATAATTGTAAACCAATCCAATTGGAAAATGAACTTTTTGTATTTCTCAAGCTTTTATTATTGTTATATCCGGGCGATACGGTGATCATGGGAGAAAACCCGGTAGAGACCCAAAAGGCAATTGACACCTTCGCCGAGTACGTAGACACCTGGAAATTAGGGGTTAATATCGCGAAAACTAAGGTATTAGTCTTCGGAAGCACAAAGCGATGGTACAGCAATCTAGAATTTAAGATTATTGGAACACCCTTAGAAGTCACTGATAGCCATAAATACCTAGGCATCTACTTTACACTCAATGGACGTCTGATTACTGCTCAGAAACACATAGCCGAACACGCTTGCAAGGCTATATACTCCCTAAATAGAAGAGCCCGCCAGCTAGATCTACCAACGGATTGTCATTTAAAACTATATAGAAAAAGCATTGAACTAATCCTTATGTATGGTAGTGAAGTGTTAGGCATTGAAAACTGCTCAATCCTAGAAAAAATAAAACTATCCTTCCTAAGGTTTCTATTAAATCTAAAACGCAGTACACCATCTTACATACGTTACGGGGAGGTGGGAGAAATGCCGCTAAAACTACTCATAAAACAACGCATGATTAATTACTGGGTCAAATTAATTACTGGGAAGCAAACCAAAATAGCAGCAAAAATCTACGCATACACGCTAAACGACTACAAACAAAACAACACACAGTACAAGTGGTTAAACAGTATCAAAACTATACTAGAGGAAACGGGTATGGGATATCTATGGGAAACGCAAATAATACCGCAGGGAATGAACATAAAAAGTATCATAAAACAAAATCTTGAAGACCAATTTAGACAAAACTGGATAGGGGAAATGACAGAATCGTGGAAAGGGAAAACGTATAAATCATTTAAGCAAAACCTGGAAATGGAAGCATATCTAGAAAATCTCTCAGACAAGAACAGAATCACCCTAACAAAATTTCGAACACGCAATCATTACCTACCTATCGAAAAAGGCCGAATCCCAAGGGAAGAACGAACCCGCAACTTGTGCGACATGAATGACATAGGGGATGAATTCCACTACGTCCTCGTATGCAATACATTTTCTACTGAAAGGAGAATCTACTTACCAAAATACTATCAAACTCGCCCAAACTATTTCAAATTTGCTTCTTTATTCTCAACGAAAAATCGAAAATTCCTCACGAAATTATGTGCCTTTATTCGAATCATCACTAAACAATTCCAGGCAACATGAACGATGCCACGTATCAGATTATATGAGTGCACATCCCGATTAAGGTAATAGACTTTGCCTTACTATCTCAAGTGCGGAAAAAACGGTCTCGCTCCTCGTTTCTCTTTCGTTTCTGTTTCGGTTTTGGAAACGAGGAGAGACGACACGGTGCGCGACTACACAATGAACACGCACGCACGCACGCACGCACGCACGCACGCACGCACGCACGCACGCACGCACGCACGCACGCACGCACGCACGCACGCACGCACGCACGCACGCACGCACGCACGCACGCACGCACGCACGCACGCACGCACGCACGCACGCACGCACGCACGCAGACACGGAGGGAAGTTACGCGTGCATAGTAACCGGAAACAAAGACCAACGACAACAACAACAACAACAACAACAACAACAACAACAACAGCAACAACAGCAACAACAACAACACAACAACAACAACACCGCCAACAACACCGCCAACAACAACAACAACAACAACAACAACAGCATCAACTTCAGCATAAGCATCAGTATCAACATCAACTTCAGCACCAGCATCAACATTATCATCATCATCATCATCACCAACAACAACAACAACAACAACAACAACAACAGCAACAACAACAACAACAACAACATTCCCACCACCACCACCGTCTCCACCGATGACGATTATGACAACAACGACGACGTCTGTATAATATAGTCAAATATTAATAATGTAATAATAATAATAATAATAATAATAATAATAATAATAATAATAATAATAATAATAATAATAATAATAATAGTTATTATTAATATTATTATTATTATTATTATTATTATTATTATTATTTTTATTATAATATCTACTCTACCGCCACAATATGTAACATCGTAACGGACCCCACATGTCACCTTGTGACCTGGGCGTATTAAATAAATGAAATGAAATGAATCGGTAGGTGAGCGGTCACGTGCTGGCCGACAAGAACGTGCAGTTACTGGCAGATTTATCATGCCGGAAAATTAAAATCGGCCGATAAAAAAAAATCGGTGGACTGGTCGCTAGACTTTACATATTGTTTTGACACAACATGCATGATATTAAGTAAATTGCATTTTCTGTGTAGCAATCCATCCATGATTGAATTTGGAACTTGTCTTTCGTTTGAAAGCTAGTGAAATTATCTTGATACGGGAGAAATCTGGCTAATTTACACATATTTTCTCCACATTTGCTGGACTGTCCCACTACTAGGGACTGGTTGGTTATGGCTAATTTTAGTGGTGGCCTGATTGATCTGCTGGAGTATATTGTTTATCTGTTTATCTTATGCAATGATAATCGTCACACGTGTATAACCTGGTACAATTGACCGAAATTGTATATTTTGAAAAACCCGAAAATAACAAAATACACCACTCTCACTTTCATAACTAAATGACCATTAGCAGACATCTGGGAAACAGAACACGTTAACCCTTTAACGGCTAAATTTGATCAAGAATATCTAAATATTTAGATGTTGAATGTCCATTTGCAAGCCAAGATAAGACAAGTTTTGAAAATTTATCACTGGAATAACTGGCTCGGTTATCGAGCCAGTCATTTCAGTGGTAAATTGTCAAAAATTGTCTTCTCCTGGCCCGCAAATGGACATTTCTCAAGACCACTGCAGCGGCCGGTTTAGGACGTCTTCGTCATGAACGTGTTAATCGTGCTCTCGCAAGTCTAGGCTACTTAACGTGTATCACAATGATATGCACTAATGAAGCAATTTACTGTAAACAAACCAATCGAAAAGATTCCAAGTAAACGTAACGTAAGCATATTGCCCCCCCCCCCCCCCCCCCTCCCCGAGTGTACAGTAAATATATACAAATCTCACAAAAGCCATGTAATGCAAATATAGGCCCACTTAAAATTTACATATCAAACTTTATTGGCAAATCCGACATGTCGACATATGACCCCAGATAAAAACATCGTAGATGACATTAACATCGAATATATCATGCATTTATATAATTATATACAGAGAATATACAGTATATTGACACTGTACGCAAACAATCACGTTATTGAAGTGGCAAAGTAAATCACTTTAATTGGAAGGATTGCCTACATAAGATAAAAAAACTGTCATAAAAAATTTATATAATACTATCAAATGTACTCAAGCACGGTCTTACCATACAGCCACTCTGCAAAAATAAAATCAATAAATACGCTACACGATTCTTGAAAAGGTAATAAATATTCAAGAATCATGTAGCGAATTTATTGATTTATTTTTGCAAAGTGGCTGTATGGTAAGATCGTGCTTGAGTACATTTGATTGTATTATATAATTTTTTTGATCTCCATCAAGGGAAGGTAATATCTTCTCAATACACTATGCAGAAACTAGCAATAAGAGGTTGCCTCCCCGTATTTCACCATTCATTTCCAAATGCTTGACCGTATCAAGAGATGGACGTGAATAAATGAAAACAACGTCATGTACATAAGTACTTAAGTAATGCTAACTATATACATGAGTTACATATGTTGTCCGCCTACTGTCATTTTGTCAATTCCAACATGACTTATAACATATATATTTAACACTACCGAAAAGAAGGATTCCGCTGGCGCTGGCAGAAAACGCAATGGTGACAGAATGAAAGAATGGATCGTGGACACTGATTTTGCATTTGCCTTTAAGGAAGCGCAAGTTCCACGGAAGATGCCCTCTAGGAGACAACACGCTTTAGTGGGACAGATGACAAGAGAAACGAGTGTATTGACACCTAAATCACACCATAGAATAGAAACATATTATTGGTCACTGGACAAAGTGTTGCTTGGACTAAAAATCTGATCACACGATCGTGTGTATCCTATATGAGAGAGCACTTTCTATAAGCTGGACAGGGATCTACTCGCGGTAGACTTTGCCGCTTTCAGCAATTTTAAGTTAGAACACCTATCAGCAAACTTCCCAACACTATTTCAAGTTTATGACGCTATGCGGCAGGCTGACCGCAATCAGATGCTTCTAGTACTGCCGAAAGCGATACAAATATGTGCAGTGATGTGATACCAGCAACCTCCAGCGCAGCAGCAGAGCCATCGTACTAACATACGCCCACTCACATAGCTCTGCTGTGATTATCATTAGTAATCTCTGTGTCCTTAATTCATCAGTGGGAAAGGATTCATGTCTGCAATTATTTAGCGGTATGGATAGCCTACCGATGACATGTTCCAAAATTTCAGTCAATACGGCTGTCAATAACATTTTAGCGGATAGCTGAATGCAGAAATCAACCGAAAGTGTATATGCATGTGCTATGTTAAGTAACGCAACAGGTTCGGGCTCAGAATTTCACCCACATGGATAGATACTAATGTATATGAATACGATAATGAGGTATTAAGTTTTAAAACTTTCTACCATGAAGTAATTTCGTAGTACACCATTTCAACAAAATGAATGGAAAGATGGACAGACCGGCCCAAAATATAATCTGCTTTTTTCTAGCCCATAGCTAATCATACTTATATATTTTTGCAAGAAATGTTCCTTCTTTTTTCGACTTTTCCGCCTATATTTTTACTATTGGTGGCTTGAACGCCTGTATATAACTTCATCCCACCCCAGCCCAGCCCACCCCCGAAACAGTGGAGTTTATTCTCAAGATTATAATAATGTTCGGCCATCCTTCCTTATTGATATCTTACAGTAATATGTGTACTTGTATACGGTTTATTGTACACGAATAATAATACTGATGGAGGCAAGGCGGAAACATCAGGATGCAAAAATCGTGTTACACGATTTTTGCATCCTGGTGTTTCCGTCTTTCCTCCGCAAGTATGGGGACTCCACTCTCTGGTCTCGTTCGGATACCGTTGGATAACTGCGTAATTTGTACCTCCTAGTTTCACAAACGCACATGTTGTCACGCTCTTTTCAGATATTCCCAGAGCTAAAAGCATCCTATCAGTTGTCTAGTATTTTTAGGAATACGGTAACGCATACGCGAGTAGGCGCCTACTGTTATATAGAGCGATATATTACCTCCTCTGGCAGGTACGTGGGAGGTGTGTTTTACTGGAAATAACAAGAGAGATAAAACAACCCAATAAGGCCTAAGCAATATACGCATTATAAAATTAGGAGATAACGGCCTATGGGTCATAAGTTTAGTTATTGATGTCAACCACCCTGTTGTTCGTGGGTGGGGTGACTAGGCATCTAGTGACCATTCATTATCCGATGAAGGTTGCTGACAGTCACAAGAAAACAAACGGTAATCCCGAAAATAACAATCCGTGGTTATAAAGTGCGAGGCGGTACAGTTATGTGTAGACTATAAAGAGTGAGTAGAGTGAAGACAAATGGTGTCTTCTTCCCGCTCAATGTGAACAAACTAGGAAGCGAATACTTGAAACGGCAGCTGTGAAGTAGACCAAGCATTTTAATATCTGTTTTAGTCATACAGTTAAGTTATAGGGTAATCCCGTCTTGCAAGATTATGATACGCTAATGTTATAACATTTTTTGAATTAACGCTAATCAGTACCAGTAGTTCTAGATTTCCACCGCTTAGAATCAAGAGAAGGATCCCATATCGTTTCTCTGCCTGGGAGAACAAGACGGCAGTCAGATTAGGGTTCCGGTGTCAATATCGAATGCGCATGCGCGGCGTTTGTCTACGCCATATGGGAGTCGCTGGCCCACGGGGGGTAATATTACATAGTACACCGGCAAGCACAAGCTCGCCTCATGCATCCACACTGAAATCCTCAATCTGGATGAATCTGAGCTGCGGTAACCCGAATTGGCATCTCAGATGGATACGGGATATGTTAGATAACAGCTCTGAGAGGATGTTTTTACGGCCATACGTGGAGAAATTTATTGTCCTTACAATTTTGTAAGTATTTAAGACATTGCTGTATAATAATTAATAGCAAACAAGGTATTATGTGTCAAATATTCGACAAAATTTAATAACTAATATTAAGCCGCACAATCAACCACTAAATTACGTGATGGCTTGCCTCCCTTGATTCTGAGCTTTTAAGGGACAAGAGTAGCTTCATAGTGAAACACGCTATCATACTGTAATTTTGAATACATGTGGTTTCGTTCAACTCCAGGAAATGATCGCATTTTGGTTGCAATTCCCGCCCAGGCGTAGCCAAAGTATTGTGTAGGAGCGGCGGGTGCTTTGATGAGGTTTGTTGAAAAAAGATGTCCTCCTTTCACCCAGTATAATTTTTGAAATCTAGATGCTCTTCGATGGTAATTCCTGCAGTTTAAATGAGAAACCACCCATGTTTCCTCTAAACAATTATATGCATATTTTAGAAATATATTTTCTCTGATGGGTGGTAATAAGCCAAGACAAAATTCATAAAATCGCTTGTTTCTGTAATGGTTGACATCTAACGCTTTCTTGTATAACCTCCTAATCTCTGGACACAGTACAGAGTAACACCACTTTATTTTATATCCACAACCTTTCAGCCTACATATCTAACAAGATGTGCTGAGAGTCAGTATGCACCTGTGACAACAAATTTTCCCTGGACCTCAATCGAGTATTGTCTGACAGGTTTTTAATCTGCCCATAGAAAGATTATTTTATAAGAAATTCGTTGGCAATTACATAAATAAGTGGCCCAAGTGCCCTAGTGTTCACCTAGCTGATGAGAAATTGTAAACATGTATACATTAATTGATGGACAACAAGCACCACCGGTCAATCGGGCAAACATAACCGTTGTCATAGACGAATGGGGGCAATGGTCCTTATCATTATTGACCAATGAGACAATCATCCTTACCACTAATGACTAACAACACAAGTGTCACTGACACTAGTAACCAATAGGACACACACCATTTGGCATTTGGCAAACCTAACTGATTCCGCTGACCAATGGACCCATGCCCTTGGACTTATTGAGCAATGAATCTAATAGCATCGACACAATTTACTAACGGGGTAAGAATAATTGATGCCACTGACCAGCAAGAGCACGGTTTCCTGATATTATTGACCAATGAATCAACGGTTGCAGACATAATTGACCAATGGATCAAGTACTCAAGTACACAACTGGCAAGGGCAACCGATGCCATCGATAAATGAACGGTGCCATTGACCAATATGGCAGCCATCCCCGACACGATTGACCAATGGTTAAGTATTGGCGTCCTTGACATTATTGATCAACGGGAAAAGTACCATTGATCAATGGGTCAGCCCTCCACAACCCTATTGTGAACTGCCTCAAGTGTACCAAGAGACGCCATTTACAAATGGGTCAAACGTCACAAGCAAACGTTTTAGTGGGAAATACAAACCCATTGGTGTCCTTGACACTATTGATCAATGGAAAAATGACGATTGGCCAATGCGACAGCCACACCTAACACCACTATTGGCCAATGCTTCAAGTGTCCCAATGATGACATCTACCAAAGGGACAATGGTTACAGTAAACGATTTGGATGAGGAAATGCAAAACATTGGCATCCTTAACATTATTGACCAACGGGAAAAGTACCATTGATCAATGGGGCAACGATCTCTGTCACTAATGTATGGCCCTTGTTTCAAGTCGTGGCCTCTTTATGATCATGGTTCAAATAGATATTTGGCTGAAGGAACATATCTGCTAAAGTCCACAAACAATTGAAGAAACAAATGTCTTTTCTCCATAGGGTTCAATAGTCGAAACGCCTTAATGAATCAGAGCTATGGCTATTGTTTAAGGGTTTGGCATCTTCATCGTTATAGGTTCAAATAGATATTGCCTGAAGTAACATATCTGCAAAATATTGTTTTAATCCATCAATAATAGGTTTTTCCCAGATTGGCGTATTTTGGGAAAATACCTTCTCCCCGGTGCATCGCTCGCAGCACTTCTGCCTGGTAAACTCTCCAGTCGACACGCGATCGGTATAACTCTGCTATTAGCTTCAGATACAATGCACTTCGGGCCGTTTATATGAAGAAGCAGGGTCATAAGATTATTGAAGCCATACATCCTTGGAAAGATCATCCAACTTTCTAAACATTTATGTATTAGTTTTTATAGATTATGCCAAGCTAATTATAATTTTTACATACACTCTATTGGCCGCTTGATTTACTAAATGTAGCGCTAATGGTGTACTTTAAATATGCAAATAACTTAGTGAAAATTTTACTAAAAGAAAAACACTAATACACAAATGTTTAGAAATTTGGATGATTTCCAACGGTTTATAGCTTCAATGACATTATGATTGCAGTTTATCATGGAAACTCTTAAAATGCTGTGTCTTTTAGCGCAATAGTAACTCAATGCGGGCCAGATGCTTGGCTGAGCAAATTACCAGCCAGCAAACAAGGCATGAGCGTTGGTTTAGGGAAATCCCTGCCTGATGACGTCAATCGGAGAAAGGTGTATCGACGAAACCTGTCACGGACATATTTTTCAGATAGGCTTCAATAATTTGACAATCTAACAAGGGGCATAAATCTGTTATTTAAATGCGTGGCCACTTCATATTCATAGTTCAAATAGATGGAGCGTAATTGAATATAGCTGTCAAATTTGGTTTTAATCCATCAATAAATGACTAAACATGCCACAAACGTGTTTTCCCCATAGGCGGCAATAGTCTGAAAATATAGCACGGGCCATAACCATGCTGTTTAACCCTATCATGCCAAAGCCGGCTCAAACCGGCCTGTGTAGTGATCTTGAGGAATGCCCATTTGCAGGCCAAGAGAAGACCATTTTTGAAATTTTACCACAGCAATTCCAGTGTTAAATGTTCAAAAAAAATCTTTTGGCCTGCAAATGGCCATTCAATAAGTAAATATTTTAAGTTTTCGAAGAAATTTAGTCATTAAATGGTTAAGAGCATGGCCACTTCCTATTCAAAGCCCAAATAGATATTACCTAAGGGAACATATCTGCTAAATTTTGTTTTAATCCATCAACAAATGGTGAAACGTGCCACAATCGTTAACCGCCCGCCCACCCGCTCAACTGACCAACCGACTCACCGACCGACTGTCCGCCCGCCAGACTGACCGACCGAGCGACCGACCACCTGACCGACCAACCGACAGACTGACAGATAGCAATTGTATGGATTCAATCAGATGAGCTAAAATCTACCAACTTCATGAAGATGCGTTGTGAAAGTGGCAAATATAAACTTACTATCTCACTTCTCACTTCATTTTATCTCACTTCATTTTCAAAATCTCTCTCTCTGAGCCTTAACTCACCTACGTCACGAGTTCTGATGTCTCACGCTCTTTATATGGCGCTGCCGCCGGTAAAATCAAAAGTTGCCACATGTAGATTTGTACGCATCGTCCTATTGCACGGATCTCCTTCCCCCCCCCCCCCCCCCTTCCCCGCCCACCGACCCCACTCCGCTCCCGTGTGTGGCAGAAAGAGCACCCAGTCAAGATAGTTTCAAAACATTCAACAGAATTCGTATTAAATAGTAAAGACATACAATTCGTATAACTGACAGACTTTTAAAAGTTAATGAAGGACTTAGCTACGTCATTGATTGCGCATTTTGATTATGACATAATTCATTATGACGTGCTACGTCATTGATTGCGCATTTTGATTATGACATAATTCATTATGACGTCATAAACTTGAGTGATAGATTGATGCATCTATTATAGACACAGTTTGCAAAATATATATATGGTGTTTATCAACCGGACTGCAAAAAATTACTTCTCATAGCAACAGACCTTTCAAGGAGCGGACCCGTAGAATTCCCAACCACCACCACCACCACCACCACCCACACACACACACACACACACACCTCTCCCCCACCCCACACACCCGCACCACCCTTCCCAACCCGTCATTTTAGGGGGGCACAATATTGCAAAATTCATTGCTAAATAAACACCTCAACATAATTACCCCCCCCCCCCCCCAATATGGGCAAACATTTTCTAAGATATATATCCATTGTAATCAAATTTGTCGCAGGTCATTAGTTTGAATATGGCACGAATCAGTGAAAATGATTATCCCATAAGTTGAGCTGTGCCTCAATGCGCGTGCGCTAAATGCAAATTATTACGAATATGTCTAACATTACATCTGAGAAAACAACATAATGTGTTCAAAAGACTGCGTGTTCTCTGAGCCATTCGGTGTGGAATGTTGTCGATAAGTTTCTGGCGTCCTTGACATTTTCGTCAATTTTTCATGGAGTTATGCCCCCTTTCGACTTATGAAATACAAAAAATATTAGTTTTCCGCACTTTTTTTTTGCAGTCTTTAAAGATATTATACCGAGAATTACTACATACCTTTGTTATGAGAAGTTACAGACCAAGTTCGAGTTTCAGGCGTATGCGTAGATTTTTGACAGTTATGCCCCCTTTCGACTTAGGATCAGCTTTCCACACTTTTTTCGCACTCCAAGATATTTAAGGAAAAATCGGTACATCGCCTTAGTATAAGGAGTTACTGAGCAAGTTCGAGTTTCAGACATTTTCGTCAATTTTTCATGGAGTTATGCCCCCTTTCGACTTATGAAATACAAAAAATATTAGTTTTCCGCACTTTTTTTCGCAGTCTTTCAAGATATTGTACTGAGATTTGCTACATTGCTTTGTTATGAGAAGTTACAGACCAAGTTCGAGTTTCATGTGTATGCATAAACTTTTGATGGAGTTATGCCCCCTTTCGACCTATGAAATACGAAAAATATCAGTTTTCCGCCCTTTTCTCGCAGACTTTCAAGATATTCAACTGAGAATTGGTACATTACTTTATTATGAGAAATTACAGACCAAGTTGGTTTAAGGCGTTTGCATAATTTTTTGATGGAGTTATGTCCCCTTTCGACTTATAAAACACAAACATATCAGCTTTCAAGACTTTTTCCTGCTTCACCATATATAACTGAGACTTGGTTTATAGCTATGTTATGAGACGTTACACATCAAGTTCGAGTTTCAGCTGCTTTTGACAATTTTTAATGAGATTTTTGACTGTCAATCTCTAAAGATTTATATCACCAGGTAGGGGACATGTATTGCAAAGCAATACTTACATAATGCTTGTTATATATACAAATCAGTGTTTAACCATTTAATGGAATAAATCAGTCAACAATGCAGAGAATTTATCGTAAAGAATGTCCATTTGAAAACAAGTTGACTGACAGGTATTTATTCATAATTGAGAAATTACTTTCAGTGCAATAATTTTCAAACTAAAAAGATCTTATTAATTTATTTAAACTTCCACTGCTAAGATAATTATTGCCGTAATGAATAACTGTTAAATCTGCTAAAATATCGACTACCTGTTTATAATATCCAGCACAACACCAGGACCGTCTAACACAGCAAACACTTCCAGTCAAATTATTTTCAAAATTTTCAACAGCTTCCTATCCTAAGAGGTCATCTGCCTTAAGGTCATTTCTGTTAAATATTTTGAAAACAATTTACCTGGAGTGAGCCTCAGGTAGGCTAACTTTTCAAAACCTGAGAAAAGAATATGAAGGCTATAGTTTAAAATGTCACCAGCTACCTGGAAGAAACTTATGATTTTGCAAGAAATATATAAAGACACTTAGAAACTGAATACTGGTTACTTTCACTAAAACCGACAATGTTCCACATGTACCTCATACAAAATACGACGTTTCTTCTCAGTTAGTGCTTAATTCCATATGCACCTAATAGAAAATATGACGTTTCTTCTCAGTTAGTGTTTCCATGTTATATCATTCATAGTAATCCTCAGATGTGCCAATAAGCTAATGAGCTATCTGGTATATAGGCCACTTTCTTCAATTTGCAAATCCGATTTTAAAGCATTACATTTGACCCTCTACGTCATAAGAGAGCGTGCATTAAGGGAGCATATTCACACTAAATGCTTGAAAATAAAATGTTAAAATTGAATACTTTTAGAGGCTTGAATTATGTGGCTAGATGTATTGAAACGAAATAAATGTTAACATATGATTTCATTCCTTATAAATTAATATAATTTTTTCAGTTGTGAAATTGAATTAGAGGCACGAGCCTCTAATTCGATTTCACAACTAAAATTTTTTTATTAATTTATATGGAATTAAATCATCATATGCTAACATTTATTGCGTTTCTTTGTATCTAGGCCTAAAGTGTAAGCCTCTGAAAGTATACAATTTAGATAATTTAATTTAAGTTATTTCACTCTTCACAAATGCGGTTGAGTACACCACATTGCCATATCAATTCCACATTTCTGCGAACATGCTTAGCTGTCCGCTCTGATCCCGTTAAGAAGGTGTGTGATATTAAGCTGAATACAACATGTATCTAGCGTATTGTCCAGTCTTGCGAGAAAGGCATCTTATTGCCTGGGAAACCTAACATATGCTCATTATGTGTATACGATCGGTGAATACAAGGCAATTGAGAAGGAAATATGTTCTCTGGCGAAAACACAGCTGATCCACAATATTTTGGCCCCTGCTATGTATAATATCTTTGTCGATTTCAATAAGCTTATTCCTCAGACTTAGCGCAGTCATCTATGAAGTTTCAAAGCAATTAAACGGTAATGGAGTTACCATTCAAGATGTCTGGGTCATTGTCCATTTCGATAAGTGTCTTTTTCAGACCTATTTCAAACACCCTATGAAGTCTCAAAGTGATCCAATAAACCGTAACGAAACTATCATCTAGAAACCAATTGTCAAGATGACCGCCTGTGATTGGTGGCCATCTTGGATATCATCGTCAATTTCGATCAGTTCCATCCTCCGACCTACTTGCATCACCCTATGAATTTTAAAAAGGATCCGATAAATGATAATGGTGTTATCGTCCAATAACAAATCTAAAATAATAATTTTAAAGATAACCGCATTGGCTGGCAACCACCTTGGATTTCAGATCATCATCAATTTGGAAAGGTTTCTTCTCCAGACCTAGTGCAAGCACCTTATGAAGTTTGAAAGCGATCTGATAACCCGTAACGGAACTATCATCTGGAACTCGATTTTCAGTCTCTCTAGTGGTAAATTTACTCAAGCCCTTCAAATGGGCATTAAAAAAGCAAATATTTATATTTTCTTGACCAAATGTAACCAGTAGTGGCGCCCTAGACAGTCACACAACGGACCTTTCCATTTTTAGCCATTCCCCGCCCATCACTAGCTAAGCTCCACCCACACCTCGCTGTGTTGTGATTGATCGATCTCCAAAAGCCCTAGCTATCAATTTCCTGATAACTATACACGGAAGCTGTTGAATATTTTGTAACTAATTTGACTATGGCAGCAACGGCGCCCAGTCAAATTAGTTTCAAAATATTCAACAGAATATTTATTAAATAGTAAAAGGAAACAATTTGTACAACAACGCATAGACCGTCTTCAAATGTGCGTTCGTGACGTACTTATCGACGTCATTCATGACGTTATCTATTATGATGTCATTCTACACACCACGTATATGATTATGACGTCATATGATGGGTGCATACTCTGGAAAGGTGAATTTCCCTGCCCCCATGGCCGACCCTGAGGTTTGTATTGCTATAATAAACCAAACAGTTACGCTAACTTTACCCACCACAACCCCTGCCATTTATGCTAAGTATGCAATTAAGTCACCAGATTCCAGGATTCCATTATTGACTACTGTTTCTAAGATTCAAGCCGGAACTTAATTGGCTGAATTTGCAAGTGACTAGTAGAATGAACAAAGTATTTTTGCCTGAATTTTGTGTTAAAAAAACTACACCACGTTTTACTCATCCACTCTCGTGAACCGGATACAGTTTTACTCAAAACCGAATACAGTTTTACGATGACCGAATCCCGTTTTACTCATTTTCTCTATAGCCGTCACACTGATATCCAATTTTTGATATTTTATAGAGAAGCCAGCGGTGTGGTATATACCCTATATGGGTAGTGAATGGATGGAACTATATGTGCTTGATGACATATCTTGAAAGCAAACTTGATAGAAAGATATTTGAGGAGAAAGCAAAAAAATTAGAGAAATCTTCAGTACTTTCCAAATCACATCATTACAACACATTTGAAGCTAAAATTCAAACACCGTAGAAAAGATACACTCTGTTTCATATTTGCCTAATCTAAGCTCAAGTTTTCAAACTGCATAAAGATAAATATTTAACTTTGCGAATGCGTTTTGCTGGGATGCTCAGCATGTGGATGGCAATGTGAATGTACGTATAAAGATAAAAGGTCAAGGCCACGACGATCAGATTAAAATGATTCTTTTGAAAACTATGTGCCTGAATGTTCTATTGGAGCGATCTTGACCAAACTTGAGTGAAAGATTGCCGTTCCCGAAGTAGTGTAATAAATTTAGGGTTAAACGGTGAAATAACGAGATCAGGGTGACACAATTAAAAATTTTCCAAAATGCGAAGGACTAGAGTATTGTCCAAATTTGTGCTTCTTCGAGTATGAAAGCTGTGGCTGGACGCCCTAGTAGTGGTTGTGCGGGTAGCAACTCAATAAACTGTCCTTTATTTAGTTAGTTAGTTAGTTAGTTAGTTAGTTAGTTAGTTAGTTAGTTAGTTAGTTAGTTAGTTAGTTAGTTAGTTAGTTAGTTAGTTAGTTAGTTAGTTAGTTAGTTAGTTAGTTAGTTAGTTAGTTAGTTAGTTGGTTAGGTCGTTAGTCCATCATTTAGTCAGAAACGCTATTCTGAGTTGTCGGTTGTTTTTCGTATGCAGTAATCAAACTTGATGGAGGGCATGCATTGTAGGCTTAAGGTATGTAGTGTATCTAGACTAGACCTCACCTTGACCTACTTTTTACGCTTCATCTGCAGATACCAGGATTCTATTGATCTAATTTTTATTTTGTTTTGTTTAACTTTATTACACATTTAAATTATCTTGTCAAATATTTGGAATTGTTTTTGTAATGCCTGGATTGAAGCAATAAAATACTTACTCAACAGCCGGCCCGCCCACCCACCCACCCGCTCGCTCTGCTGTGCTCTGCTCTGCTCTGCTCTGCTTGGCTCTCCCTTCCTCCCTCTCGCTCACCCACCCGCTTGATGGACGTAGTGTCGGTAATGTAATAGACTCCTGGGCGGCCTTCACCTGGAGTAATTCTGCTCCAGTGCGCCATCAGTTTTTTTCAGTTTTCTTTATTTCACTCAGTCCGTTATTAAACGGAATATGAGGGTACATAAATCAATAAACATGTGACGGTAGAGATCTGTATACATGAGAGTACTGCAATTATTATTATTATTATTATTATTATTATTATTATTATTATTATTATTATTATTATTATTATTATTATTATTATTATTATGATGTTGATGCCGCCGCTTAAGGAGTAGCAGTAGCAGTAGCAGTAGCAGTAGCAGTAGCAGTAGCAGTAGCAGTAGCAGTAGCAGTAGCAGTAGCAATAGCAGCAGCAGCAGCAGTAGCAATAGCAATAGCAATAGCAATAGCAATAGCAATAGCAGCAGCAGTAGCTGTAGCAGTAGCAGTTGTTGTTGTTGGTGTTGTTGTTGTTTTTGTTGTTGTTTTTGTTGTTGTCGTTGATAACAAATTTATTGTTGTTGTTGTTGTTGATGTTGTTGTTGTTGTTGTTGTTGTTGTTGTTGTTGATGTTGTTCTGTTGCTTTTTGTTTTGAAAATCGTAAGTATTTACACATCCTGCTTAGTATCGGTCTATTACATATTGCGAATAGACCTTTGGTTTTTTCAAATGTATTCTCCCTTATATAATAATGAGGTATATATCGGTGTCTTTCTCTCACATATTTCTGACAGTGGAAGAAAAAATGGATTTCATCTTCTATAACATTGCATATACTACAGAGGCGCTCATTACGTTCTATTCCGATCCATCTCTTTGTCTCAATAGCGAGTTGGTGATTTAGCGTACGAAAGTGGCAGAATGTTATGGCGTCCCGGTATGGGAGTAATTTTAGGTATTTCTCGGGCTCAAAATTCGATTTAATTTGTTTATAAAACGTCAGTCGCGATGATTCGGCTAATGTTCTAGACCATGTTTCTATATATTGTTGTTCTAAAATATGTTTGGTTTGTTTTATTAATTGTTTAGTATTTATTTGCTCTGTCTCAAATAAACTTAGTTGACCTGTGCTCTCCAGAATAGATTTGATAGTTTCAACTCAGTTAAACCGTTTATTTTGTTTTGTCATGTAATCCGTTGCTAAAAAGTATAAGATGGATGATAGTTTGCCGTAACCCATATTTACAAGTCCCGCCCAGAAGCGAATCATATTGCATTTAATTGTAATTTCCAGTGGAAAAATATCAAATTCCCCATAGATCATTACGTTTGGAGTGCTTTGTTTTAAATGAAGTAAATTAAAAAAAAAATTTAATTCACACGTTTCTATATGGGCATAATTTACAAAACCCCAGATTTCTGAACCGTAAAGTAGAATAGGTGATATCGTTGTGTCGAATAATACAGCTACCAAGTCGATCGGGATGGCGTGCTCTCTCCTCTTCTTTAGTAGAGAATATATAGCTTTAGTGCCTTGTTTTACATTTCTTGCTTTACAGCTTGTGAATGTTCCATTGGCTTTAAGGAGAATTCCCAGATAAAGATACTCACTGACTACTTCAAGCTCCTGGTCTCCAATATAAAAGGTTTGGTTTGAGTTTGTCTTGCGTTTAGAGAAAATCATTGTTTTTGTCTTGCTGTAATTTATTTTAAGGATCCATTCATCACCATAATTTTTGAAGACGTTTAGAGCACTTTGTAACCCATCCAGAGTCTCTGCCGTTAAAACTGTATCATCAGCATATAATAGGACTATAAGATATAAAAATAAATGCAAATGTTCTTCTGCTAGATTATTCATTGATAGAAGCCCAGGTATATTATTCAGATTAAAAAATTCTTCCATGTCATTTAAAAATATAGCAAATAGAAATGGAGAAAGGTTTTCCCCCTGCCTAACACCTATATTACACATACAATATTCAGATTTTTGCTTGTTGTAGCTAACGAAGGATTTTATATTTTGATACATATTATATATTAGATTAAAACACTTTCCAGATATATTAGATTTTAAAAGCTTTCTCCAAAGGCCCGCCCGCCAGACCGTGTCAAATGCTTGTTTAAAATCAATAAAACAGCAAAATAATTTTTTCCTTTGTGCCTGTAGCAATTCTATGATTAAATAAAGTGAAAAGATGTTGTCAATTGTGGATCGGTTTTTTCTAAAGCCTGTTTGCGATTCTGATATAATGTCGTGTGTCTCTGCGAAATTCTTCAATCTGTCATTTAAAATTGATGTGAATAATTTCCCAAGGCAGCTTAGTAAGGTAATCGGGGGGGGGGGGGGGGGGTGTGGGGGGGGGTGTAATTTGCTGGATCAGAGGGTTCACCTTTGTTTTTATGAATTGGAATAATTTTTCCAATCAGCCAATCCTCAGGTACCTTGCCATGATCGAAAATTATGTTAAATAGTTTTTCATAAATTGGTAGCATAATATCGGCTGTAGATTTTTTATACTCATTATAAACATTATCCTCGCCAGCTGCTTTGTTATTTGCTAGTTTAGCGATTTTGTCAAGAATTTCACTCTAAGTTATTGGTTTATCTAATTCTGGGCAGTCTAATATGTCTGAATCTAAAATTACATTTAGTTCTCCATTGTGTACACCATGGTTTACAGATTGAAAGTGAAGTAATAGTTTCTCCAGTTCTATTTTAACGTGTTCGTCGTTTTTCTGCG
>CM067369.1:173331033-173341033 GCA_034401795.1 Chaetoderma sp. LZ-2023a | reverse complement strand
CTGTTGATTAAATATAAAAGACATACAGCCCGTACACTTGAAGGAGTATGCAATGTTCATGACGGGACTAAATACGTTATTTACTGTGCATATTAATTGTGACGTCAGCCTACATGTGACATAATTGATTATGACGTCATATACTTGAGTGAACGATCGGATACATCTACTTTGTTTGCTATCCCGGTGTGGTTACATACGCTGACAGTCGGTTTGGAGTGGGTGGAAGAAAACGTATGCATGCCAGCAAAACATGCACGCGCCGTCGCTTCAGAAACAACGGAAATTCATTCTAGCCAGATATTTGCCAATAAAGTTCGTTCTTGGCACATCATGCACTCCTCTTGTGTCAACAGAACCCTATAATGATCAAACCGACCTAAAAACTAATTCGTACTGGTCTTCAGACATTGATTCTTTCAAAGGCCAGAGAAGAATATTTTTAATATTAACCACTAGAATGACTGGCTCGGTAACCGACGTAATATTTATGACGTCATCTTACAGCCCACTTAGTTGATTATGACGTCATATGGCGTCATAATGATAGATGAATATTCTGGTAGGTGAATTGATTATGACGCCAGATACTTGAGTCTATATACCAGTTTTCTGCAACGCTCAATCGTATCATATGTATTTCTTAGATGTGTGACGTCACTAATTTATTATAAGGCAGTTCTCTTGCTCGTTTGGCGTTGGTTTCTAGCCTGCTTAGTCAGAGGAGACATACAATTCGTACAACGTGTCGGACTATTAAGAGTTAAAGACATAGAATCTTTTATGTTGTAATGATTATGACGTCATGATACACGCCGTTTAGCTGATTATGACGTCATATCACGTCAGATTGACAGATAGATACTCTGGAAAGGTGAATTGGGTGGGGTGGTCTAGATCAATACTTGTCTGGTTGTGTTGGAGACTGACTTTCACAGTGTGTCGCCAATCCATCTCCATCTTCTATTCAGAATTTTCTCTTCTATCGGCATTTGCCATGTCCTCTGCCAGGATCTTTGTTCCACCTACCTTGGTCACTACACAGGCCGGGGATGTAAGTGCTTCAGATTCCTCAAGTAAGTACCTCACCCAGTATTGACACTGGTTCTGCACAGTTTGTGTTCATCTTTAGGATTTTCGCTTTACCGTTGTGGATGTTGAGCCCAATTTGTGCAGAGCTGGTCTATACTACTGATTTCCCGTGACCTCGACTCGCCAGCGATTCATCCATCAAATCAATATGGGTGGGGGAAAGACGTTGGTGGCGTGTGCGTTGGTGAGGCGGGACAGGCGTGATGGGTTGCTGCTACACATACAGATGATGACGATGAGGCGGAGGAGGAGGAGGAGGTAGAACAAGAGGTATCAGACGATACCAAATATCTCGCATTTTTAAGTTACCACAGGATCCGGCTGCCGCAGGACCCGGTCTGCCCTGGATTAAATATTCCGAGAAAAAATAATATCCAAGCCATGTACATATATAGAACAAGAGCTATAAGAATATAGCAAACAGCTTACCTGTATATGATGGACCACCGGATACAATCTCATTTTGAAATTTGACAAGTCACTTAATTGTCGATTCAAAATCCCCGTGGTACTACTCATCAGGTAAGCATAGCGTTGTAGAAGCATAGCTTGGAGACTGAACCGTAAAGCATTGCCGTCCGGTAGTAACTTGCAGTACAATGACTACTGGCAAACCAAGACTGACCGAAAGGCAAATGGTCCAAACATTGGTAAAATAATCAAAGTTTAAATGCTGAAACAATATGGAGAAATTTTGAACATCAATTTACTTTTTATATGGACAAGTCCTACGCGTCGTATAGAACAAATCTGTGAAGTTTTATTCAAATCGGATACCCCCTTGTGGGTGCAAATGTCATTTAAAAAAAGCGTAACCAAAGTAGAATACATATATCCATAAAAGCATAATCCATATAACCTGGATGCACATCAACTATAAAATTATTAAAGTCTAAATGCCGAAAAAATATGGAAAGATATTGAAAATCCATTTCCTTTTGATGTGGGCTAGTCATAAGCATGGCATAGAACACATCTGTGAAGGAGTATTCAAGTCGGATAACCCCCTTGTGGGTGCAAATGTCATTTAAAAAAAGCTTAACCAAAGTATAATGCATATATCCAACCAGCATAATACATATAACCTGGATGCAAATCAGCCGTAAAATAATTAAAGTTCAACCGTCGAAAAAATGGGGGAAAATTTGGGAAATTGATTTCCTTGTGGGTTAGTCCTAAGCATCGTATAGAACATGTACTCAAAGCAAATAAGATTTAAAAAAAAATCCACACTTAGGACAAGAGCCATGTTTCGCTCTAGAAATACAGAAAATGCCCTCTGAGAGCAACTGGATTTCAAAATTGTCGGCTTAAAGGGTGGTCCTTTGCCTTGCCTAGGGCGCCAGAAACATTAGGGCCGGCCTTGGATAGAGGAGCAGATGAGAATAGATAGAATACATAAGTAACATTAACCGTATGGGTGTGTGCGTGTGGACGCGTACTTGCACGCTCGTGCGTTCATATATACGCACGCGCGTGTGCGCGTGTACGCGCCCCCGTGTTTGTATGTGTTTGTACGTGTGTAGGAATAATAGTTTTGCAAATCTCGTGGTCGATCAGCCGTGGTTAATATAGAGATAAGTACCAGCAATACCATCGACCTTGTATTGAAGAAAATAAATATTTATTTTATACCAATCAACTGAAATAATTTCAAACTGTAAGCTATATTCCCTGAATAGCAGTCTTTACTATAACAAATAACAAGGAGAATATTGTAATAGTTAGTCTATAGGCCTATATATAAGTACATTTTAGACCGAATATATATAAATAAAAAATACCATGTGTTCTCTGACGAAGTAATGTTATTTTCTTTCATAATTAATTAATTAATTATTTACACATCTCCTCCATTACACTGGCACGACAAGTCTGTTTGTTTGTGTGACTGCGCATGCTCCGCAGGATCAAGGTTGCACTCATTCAACTGTAAATTAAATTAAGTTAAATGAAATCAATTATAAAATATAAAATCAAGCAATAACATCTTAATAATAGTTAGTTGGCATGGAGAATGCTTTTTGGTGGCCATAAGATTACGATTCGTTAAGGCCCGTTTTATAAGTCGAACTTTCTGTCGCGCCGCGCTAATGACAACTGGTTGATTTATATAGTGTACTCTGCTATTTTCAGGCAGATTTATCTGGCACGGCACAAGAGAAGTTCGACTTATCAATCGGGCCTAAGGCAGCTAGTCCTGTGACCAGCGGTTTTAAAAACCCGCCATCTTCTATGCAGCAATATGTATGCGGTCGGTATGTGTCCGTGCACGCGTGCTAGGATGAGTTGCCTTCGTGCGCGAGTGAATGCGTGCGTGTGTGCGTGAGCGCATTTTTCATAGGTTGACTAACTTACGCGCATCGACCACGCAATTACAGTACGCCTGACTGAATACCATGCCGGAAGGACAAGGGTGCGTTTTTCCGGTTCTTGTGTCGTGGTAATAACCTATTAGCCCGCCACGCTTTTTACACACTGTCAAAATATGAATGCACAAATATACAATCAGACATGTTCTTGCGTCCACCTTTGAGCTGTCATTGAAAACAGTAATGCAGTGAAGCTTTAGGCAGGTGGTTGAACTTGTTATCCTGGTAAGAGTTCATGTGTCTTTAATGAACACTCTCCAGAGTTCCATAAAACCGTTACTTGAGACATGTCTCGTGTCATATAAACCCCATGGACCCCTGATTCAGTCCATACGAACACGTTTACAGTTTCATAATCCCAGAGCTTGTCCGGTGACAGCAATATTAACGCCGCCTTGGATCATCTAATGGTGGACGTTTCCTATGTCAACATAGCACGTGGTTTGGTCTGGTCTAAACGAACATATTAAAAGAAATGGGCGTCCATTGATCAGGCCCATTAGATAACGGAAGGATCCGAGGATATGACGTCATAATCAAATACGTCACTGTGGTCGACTAGCTAACTATAGTCAGTTTCATGGTTTACTAAACATGAGCAGTCGCTATGACAAGCCGAACGCTGAATAGTTAACTATAGTTCGTTGGTACCCGGTTCCCCATTGAATTACTATTGCAGAGAATTTGGAGCCGGGTACCAGTCTCCATTAACCCTTTCTGTCATCTGTTTTGATGACCTACGAAAATAGGTTATTTTTGTCCGCTAAGACGTCAAAAAGCCTCCATATGACATAAAGTGGGAAGGAATAGGGGCTTGTGAACATTGACATACAATGTGAAAGCATACTTTCATCAAACCTAAGTTATTTAATAACATTTTTACACTTTTATATGAATTTATTAATGGTAAGCGATCGGTGTCCGCCATTTTGAAATGTACGCAAATATCGCAATAACCATCTGAACCGAACTCTGGTGCTCGGTTGACTATAGTTGGTTGACTAGCTAGTTAACTATTTGAAGTTCGACTGGTATTCTAGTTAGCTATAGCCAACTTTGGTTAGGAGTCGAACTTGACCTAGTTAGTTGAAGTCATAATAAAATACGTCACTAGATAATTGAGGTCATAGCCAAAATAAAGTATGGCTCCGTCACTACTCACTAGTGTACACATTGTATGTCTTTTATGAATTTACAATTTAATAAACATTCTGTTGAATATTCATAAACTACTGCGACTGAGCAGCAAGGGTACTTGTTGGCGTTAATTTAGTATGAGTATTGTATCAGCATTGTATCTGGAATGACTGTGGCGATTGATCTGGAGTCTGTTAAACTCTGCGGTGTTATATTAGGTAGCCTATGTAGGGCCGTGTACTCACTAGAGAGTTAATCAGGAATAACGCCATACGTCAGTATGGCGTTATTCCTGATTAACTATCTAGTGAGAACACGGCCTTAGCTTCCCTTGTGTGTTGCTTAGGACGGCTTACACTGTATCTAACGAAGGAAGAGACAATAATGAATGATAGTGTATAAACCGCAATCTGCCCAAAAGGAAATATTGAAAGAGATTCTTGTGTGTCCTAACTTTTGATTATAATTTTATACTAAGTTCTTAGATATTCCGTGTTTATTGTCTGTCTATACATTTGTTTCTATTTTTACAAAGTGTATAACTGATTAATACAAAGAGAGAATATTTGTGCTGCATTATGACACATATAGTAGTAGAAGGGGAGTCTCCAGAGTATGTGAAGGTCGGCTCAGACGATCCCCAAGGCACAGTCCTTGGGCCAATACGGTTACTATTTTAAATAAACGACCCGTCTCTCAGAGTAGAATCTCAAGCCAGATTATATCCGCAGACGATTGTCTTCTTTGCATACCTATTAAAACCATCCAAGTTCAAGCTATTCTTCAGAAAGGGCCGCATACCCTGTTCCACTGGGCCCGAACATGGAGAATGCGTTTCAATGCCACTAACTGCTACGTTCTCAGTGTTAGTCGTTCTAGGTCACCAGCAACGTGCTACTATAGTCTAGCTAATCATAGTCTAATGGAAGTATCAGACAACCTTATATATGCCTACAAATTAACCCCCCGTGTGTCAACTTAACCTTTTAATGGCCAAGTTTGTAAAAAAAACAGACGTCAGCAATGCTCTTGAGAAATGTCCATTTGCAGGCTAAGAGAAGAATACTTTTGAAAATTTGCCACAGGAATCCCAGTGGTACATTTTCAAAAATACATTTTCTTTGGCTGCAATTGTACACTGGCTCGGCAGAAATTTGAATTTACTTGATCATTACACTTTTGATGAATGTCCATTTGAAGGATAACAGAAATTAATTTGTTTGTAAATTTTAGTTATAAATTTACAAAAGTACTCTTGGCTGCAAAAATTTAAGATTTCCTTGAAATGTATTGCCAATGGACCTTTCCGGTTTTAGCTATGCCCCGCCCATCTCTAGCTAAGCTCCACCCAGACCTAGCTCGTGTTGGGATCGATCGATCTTTGAAGACCCTGACTAACAATTTCCAAAAAACTACACAAGTAAGCAGTTGAAAATGTTGAAACTAATTTGACTGGGTGCCCAGTCAAATTAGTTTCAAAAAATTCAACAGCATGTTTATTAAATTGCAAAGAATTACAAAGACATACAATTCATACAACGTGTCGGACTGTTTGAGATTTTATGACGGTCTATATGGAACCCTTTGTGACGTAATGATTGTGACGTCATCATGCACGCGCTGGGCTGATTATGACGTCATACGAGGTCAGACGATGAATGGATACTCTGGAAAAGTGAATTAAATGGTTAATTTAAATAAATATTATTCTGAGCACTTTAATGCGCTGTTGACACAAAAGAGGTTAACAACGACATTTGGCCAAGCGCCCACATTGACACCATAGTAGCAAGAGAAAATCATACCCTTGGATTCTTGCAACGGAACCCGGAGCAGTGTCCGCGAAAATTAAAAGCAACAAAATTCATCTTCTTATTGAGATCTGTCTTGGAATATGTGCCAACATGCCGGGACCCCTATCTGGAGAAAGACTCCGCAGTATTAGAAATGGTACAGAGTAGAGGGGCTCGTTTTGTGTATTGTGACTAATCCCAGCACAGTAGTGTTAGTGCAATGGTAAAAGAATTTAGTTGGAGCCAGCTAAGTGACAGCAGACGTGAAGCCAGGCTGGTGATGGTGCATAAGATGATACATTGCCTGGTCGTCATTAACCCTACTGACTATATTGAGAGAAGTACAATATGACGTGTATAACAAAAACTGATGCATTGAAATATTCATTCTTCCCAAGAACAATAACCGATTGAAATTCATTACCAGAGACAACTATACAGACGGAGACCAGGAGCGGTTTCCAATCTCTTATTAGGACGTATTGGTGCCACCCTCCCCCCTGTGCGTGATACTGCAATATAACTCGGATACAGATACATACTCTATAATATCACCACTATTCATGCGATATGTCAATGGACCTGTCCAGTTTTAGCTATGCCCTGACAATCTCTAGCTAAGCTCCACCCACACATCGCTTCTGTTGGGATCGATCCATACCTGAACTCCCTGACTATCAATTTTCAGAAAACGATACAGGCAAGCCACATCGCCGAGTCAACTTAGTTTCAAAATACTCAACAGAATGATTATTAAATGGTAAAGACATGCAATTTGTACAACGCGGCGGACTAAAACTAAACCGTTAAAGACGGAATACTCATCATATGACGCCAGATGATGGATGGATAAACTGGAAAGGTCCATTATAATCTAATTACAGTTTACGATTCATGGCCGTGGCGATTATAATCTAATTACGGTAAATGGTTTAGGCATTGCATTGCTTTTTTAATATATATGTATATATATTAGTGGTTTATAATTACAACTATATATCAACGGTACAATTTAGACCTTGCAAGTAACTATTAATACATTTATATAAACATGAAATTCTCTATAGCCTATTAAACGTTCTTCGTTTTAAGTTTTTTGATATAGTCCATATGGTTGAACATTCTTTTCTGTATTTTATGTGGTTTATGCGAAAATTTATCACTGAAATGACTGGCTCGGTAACTGAGCCAGTCATTCCAGTGGTAAATTTCCAAAAATAGGTTTCTCTTAAGCTAGGATTCCATTAACGCGTATGCGTGTGCGTATCCGAAATATTTTTCGCTCCCATTACAAATAGATAGTATGATTCCATATGTCCGTATGCGTATGCGAAACATGTCAGTATCAGAATCCGATCGCTACACGTAGCGGTTTTATTCGGATACGGACAGCATTAGGTCCAAATCGGCACTATTATTTTGTACATGTGTTCCAACACATATAGGCCTATAAGTTAAATTCGTATTAAATGCGCTGGAATGTGAAACTCACTGAAAGGCTGATATAGACTATTGTAGAACATATTCATGCTAGTAGTAGCAGCAGCAGCAGCAGCAGCAGCAGCAGTAGTAGTAGTAGTAGTAGTAGTAGTAGTAGTAGTAGTAGTAGTAGTAGTAGTAGTAGTAGTAGTAGTAGTAGTAGTAGTAGTGGTGGTAACAACGGCGGCGGCGGCAGCGTTAGTAGTAGTAGTAGTAGTAGTAGTAGTAGTAGTAGTAGTAGTAGTAGTAGTAGTAGTAGTAGTAGTAGTAGTAGTAGTAGTAGTAGTAATAACGGCGGCGGTGGCAGCGTCTGTGGTAGTAGTAGTAGTAGTAGTAGTAGTAGTAGTAGTAGTAGTAGTAGTAGTAGTAGTAGTAGTAGTAGTAGTAGTGATGGTGGTAGTGGTGGTGGTAGCGGCGGCGGCGGCGGCATCGGCGGCAGCGGTTGTGGTAGTAGTAGTAGTAGTAGTAGTAGTAGTAGTAGTAGTAGTAGTAGTAGTAGTAGTAGTAGTAGTAGTAGTCTAATTGATTGAATAAAATCACTACTTTCGGATACGCATACGCATACGCATACGCATGCGTACAAATGGAATCACTCATTCGGATACGCATACGCATACGGATACGCATACGCTTACGCGTTAATGGAATCCTAGCTTTAGCCTGCAAATAGACAGTCCTCAAGGCAACTGCAGAGGAAGTATTGGCCGGTTTTACCATTATGAACCACAAGTTGACGCAAGACGGGTTAATTAAGCCTCTTGAATAGCAACACAGGAGATTACTGTTGTACGGATTGCAGTGTTGTGCATATGACTATTGCATAAGACTATCGTTGTTAGTACCCATTGCGAAGTTATTACATCCTGAAACATAGCATATTTCTACTTATCATGTAAACAAGCCTTCTAGCCCGTGCCATAATTTTCGATATGAGCACGCATGCCATATTCAACGGAGTATTTTCATTGGCTGTTGGGTGCGCGACCCATTTAAATCGACCAATTAAACCATTGATTGACGTGAGCGTGACGCGTAGGTATTACTACGCGGTACTGTTTTACTATGATTTGTCATTCATGAAACGTCAACGCAAAATGTCATCGTTTAACAGTTTATCAGTCAGCTGCGAAGTAGCGATTAATGGCCGTGGCTCTGCGACAATCTTAGAAAAAGTGTAGTTTACGACTGACATCGCCAGATTTTGTGCTTGTCACTATATTTTGCTGCGCATTCAGTATCTGTTATCAAGTAGTGGTGCGTCACAGCGGCGGTATCGATTTCACGAAAATCAACAATGAGAAAGCAGATAAAAGTCACATCAGCAACTTATTGGCACATATTTCAAAATTACAGTTTATATGATAAATAAAATCTCAAACTCGGTCACTTTTCATATCACTATTATGAACCTCGTTGAAAATTATCAATTTTGCACTCGCTAAAGCTCGTGCAAATTGGTCCATAATAGTGATATGAAAAGTGGCCTCGTTCCAGATTCTCTATATATTTACCGAAATATATACACGTTTGCAGTGGAAGCCTAATATATAATGATTTTACTAATTAATCAACATATGCCTGTCACTTTTACATGTTCCAAGAATCAAAAATTGTGAGTAGATATGTCAAAAATACTGGCACTACGCCAATATTCGATACCGTAATTAAGTTGAACTATTTGCATCAATAACTATATCTGAGCTAGACCTGCTTTTAATTTATGCACGTCTATCACTGTATGGGTAATCAATAATTTATGCGCCTCTGTCGCTCAGCCCATCAGATTGTGTAAAACCTGGTTCGCGCCGGAGCTGTGCACTATCTCACCGTCGTTGGCGTATAAGTGGGTACAAGTTTAGCTGGGGAAGTTACCACTAATAGACTGAAATAAAACCAGCCTAGATATGGCGTGAATGGGACCTGGAATCAGGGACACGATAGACGCCAACCAAACCAATAACTTCTGCTGTTCATTCTGAGACAGAGCGAGATATAGTGAACATCTCTGTGTACTAGCAGTAATGGATGTTTTCATTATACTTATAGTATTGCTAGGACCAGTAGCAATGCATCTTATTCTCCTATTGGTAGTGTTACTGTGTACGTCCAGGAAAACATATACATTAT